>VBSM01000988.1:1866185-1886482 GCA_008086735.1 Cheirogaleus medius
AGCCCTAGGGTATCTTCTTGAGGAAAAATAAATATAAGATCCTGTCTTATTTTCCAGGAAACATGGTATTACCTTCCAAAAGACTGATGGGTATGGAAAAAAGTGAACAAAATTTTACCCATGGAAACAACCTATTTGGATTTTTTTCAAGTCCTTTGTATTACCCTATATTTAATTACAATTTCAATAGGACTATTTTTAATATCAAAGTAATCCCATAGTACAATTAGCCAATAAAATATTTTTGGAATTTAATAGCATATAAAAAAGGATTATACCCAAAGGAACTTCTTGTTTTCAGAAATTGAATAGAGACTGTTTCACACCTAATCCAGTACTCCTAATTTAAAGTCCCGTGGCAAAGACCTCTCAGATGCTTGTGAAACAGACAGACAGATTTCACTTGAAATGGACATGCGCGAGCTTGCCATTCTATTCCCATTAGAGCTTTAGCAGAAGCCAATTAACCTGAATAATATGGGTAGGCACACGTAAGCCATTCAAATAATTATCACAACAGAACAAGATTGAGAAAGTTTAGCCAAGAGCTCTGATTTAACATAGGTCTTAAAATGAAGTCTCTTCCCAAGATGATGTAGCCAGGTGATAAGAAAACTCTAGATCTATGAAAAATGAGAGAATAGGCTGTTCTTACACAAGACAGGCTGAGAGGCCAAGATGACCACCACCAACCACTTGACACCTGACCATAGTGCTTGAAACTCCTTTGCTACTTTTACCCAGTGAGGTTCCTTGGCTCGTGGTTGCTGAGAGCCCCTCAAAATTCCAAGCTGACTTAGGATGTCAAAAATATGAACAGAGGCTTTCCTGAATGTGCTGTTACAATGGTTACATGGATTCCATAGAAGAGAAATTCAAGAGATATAATCTATTTAGAATTATAAAAACTTTTTTTTCTTTTTTTTTTTTTTTGAGACAGAGTCTCACTCTTTGCCCGAAGTAGAGTGCTGTGGCATCAGCCTAGCTCACAGCAACCTCAAACTCCTGGGCTCAGGCAATCTTTCTGCCTCAGCGTCCCAAGTAGCTGGGACTACAGGCATGCGCCACCATGCCCGGCTAATTTTTTCTCTATATTTTTAGTTGACCAATTAATTTCTTTCTATTTATAGTAGAGACGGGGTCTCACTCTTGCTCAGGCTGGTCTTGAACTCCTGACCTTGAGCAATCCTCCCGCCTCGGCCTCCCAGAGTGCTAGGATTACAGGCGTGAGCCACCACGCCCGGCCTATAAAAACTTTTAACAAGCTTCTCTACAGAATTTTTAACATACAGAATCTGGTGCTCACTTTGGCAGCACATATACTAAAATTGAAACAATACAGAGAAATTAGCATGGCCCCTGCACAAGGATGACATGCAAATTTGTGAAAAGTATTTCATATTTTTGAGCACTATTCACAACAGCAAAAATATGGAATCAACCTAAGTGTCTATCAACGGATGAATGGATAAAGAAAATGTGGGATATATACACAATGAACACTATTTGGCCATAAAAAAGAATGAAATCATGTCATTTGCAGCAAAATGGATAGAACTGGAGGTCATTAAGTGAAATAAGCCAGGCACAGAAAGACAAATATCACATGTTCCCACTCTTAAGTGGGAGCTAAAAAAGTGATTCTCATGGAGGTAGAGAGTAGAATGATAGATTCCAGAGTCTGGGAAAGGGGTGGAGAAGATAAAGAGAGGTTGGTTAATGAATACAAACATACAGTTAGACAGAAGGAATAAATTCTAGTATTCAATAGCATAGTAGGGCGACTATAGTTAACGATGTATTGTAGGTGATGGTGTAAGGTCCAGCAAAGTGGAAAAAAAAAAGTATTGTATATTTCAAAATTGCTAGAAGAAAGGATTTGAAATATTCTTAACACACAGAAATGATAAATACTTAAGGTGATGGACACCCCAAACACCCTGACTTGATCATTACACAGTCTATGCATGCAACCAAATATAACATGTACCCCATTAATATGTACTAATACTATGTATTAAAAATAAGATAAAATATAGAATCTGGAAGAATTTTAGACCATACAAGGAAATGGTTAAAAAAATAAGGGACACGGTGGCTCACACCTGTAATCCTAGCTCTCTGGGAGGCCGAGGCGGGAGGATCGCTCAAGGTCAGGAGTTGGAAACCAGCCTGAGCAAGAGCCAGACCCCGTCTCTACTAAAAATAGAAAGAAATTAATTGGACAACTAAAAACATATAGAAAAAAAAAAATTAGCCAGGCATGGTGGCGCATGCCTGTAGTCCTAGCTACTTGGGAGGCTGAGGCAGGAGGATTGCTTGAACCCAGGAGTTTGAGGTTGCTGTGAGCTAGGTTGACATCACAGCACTCTAGCCCAGGCAACAGAGTGAGACTCTGTTTCAAAAAAAATAAATAAATAAAATAAATAAAGGACAGAAGTAAATGGATGTATTCAGATGTTTGTGTTTCCCATAATACAATGTTTGGGATAGTTCCTAATATTTTCATAAATAATATAGAAGACAACATGGAGTTGACATTGCAAACAGATGAGTTTAAACTGAGAAAGAGCTCAAAATGCTAAGTGAACAAGTAGTATACTATTAAGCTTTGACTTGAGCAAATGTGAGTTAAGAGGCCCAGAAAAAAATTAAGTAATCCATTTAAGTTATTAAAATATAATGGCTTCTAAACCAGTTCAACCTAATAAAAAGTGATACAAATCTATGTTGATACCACATTACATTAACCCAGAATCTCTGGTTGGGTTCTTCATAAAGTAGACTGAATAAATAACTGGTGAATTAAATATGCTACTAGAGACATAAAGGTTAATATAAATAAATCAAAAGTGGCCAGGCCTGGTGGCTCACGCTTGTATTCCCAGCACCTTGGGAGGCCAAGGTGGGAGGATCTCTTGAGACCAGGAGTTTGAGACCACCCTGGGCAACATAGTGAGATCCCACCTCTACAAAAAATAAAAAATAAAAAAATTAGCTGGGTGTAGGGTCTAGCGCAGTGGCTCACACGTGTAATCCTAGCACTCTTGGGAGGGTGAGGCAGGAGGATCACTTGAGCCCAGGAGTTTGAGGTTGCATTGAGCTATGATGCTCACTATACTCCATCCTGGGTAACAAAGCAAGACTCTAATATATATATTTGTGTGTGTGTGTATGTGTGTATAAATTATATTCTCTCTCTTTTTTAAGAGATGGGATCTCACTATGTTGCCCAGGCTATATTCAAACTCCTAGGCTCAAGCAATCCTCCCACCTCAGCCTCCCAAGTAGCTGGGATTACAGGCTCTTGCCACCATGCCTGGCTATGTTCTTAATTTTCTATAAAACTATAGTATTCTCTCTCAATTAGTGGTACCACCAATCAACCAGGAACTCAAGTTAAGAACCCAGGAGACATGCTCCTATCCAAGAACATTTTATAGGGCCACCAAGTTCCATTAACTCTGTTCCAAAATGCCTTTTGATTCAGTCTCTCCTTCATTGCCATTCCTGGTACCAAGACTTTTAGTTCCATCTTTCCCTAAACTATTATACTGTTTTTTTTGAGACAGAGTCTCACTCTGTTGCCCAGGCTAGAGTGCCATGGCGTCAGCCTAGCTCACAGCAACCTCAAACTCCTGGGCTCAAGCGATCCTTCTGCTTCAGCCTTCTGAGTAGCTGTGACTACAGGCATGTACCACCATGCCTGGCTAATTTTTTGTATTTTTGGTAAAGACGGGGTCTCGCTCTTGCTCAGGCTGGTCTCGAACTCCTGAGCTCAAAAGATCCGCCCGCCTCGGCCTCCTAGAGTGCTAGGATTACAGATGTGAGCCACTGCGCCCAGCCTATTAAAATAAATTCTTATCTTATTTCCTGACCTCTTCAATTCTCCCTAGACTATCCTTCCCAATATCCTCTAAGGGCAGTATTTCTAAAGCAGAAATATGATCAAGTCTCTCACATGTTTACAGTTCCTGTAATGTCTCCCCATCACCTATTGTATCAGGTACAAACAACTTAACATGACTCATACCCCTTGCATCTCAAATCCATTCCTCTTCTTACATTCCAGTAACAGTGAACTATTGGCAATACTGTTTTGAACTTGTGGTGCTGTTTCATACTTCTTTGCCTTTGAACATGCTAGCTCCTCTGCTTGGAATCTCCACCACCATCCCCTAGCCTGCTTGGGCAATCATTAATGTTCCAATAGCCAACTCAGCAATTACTTCCTCTGTGAAAACTTTCTGCACGCCTCAGTCACTCCCTCCTTTTCCTTGCCTCTGTACTTTGCACCTCCTAAATTTCATTTATCACAGTATAGATTTACTTGATTATATGGCTTTTCTTATCAGACAATGAGGATAGGGTATAAAATATTCACTTTTGTATACCCAGCACATTCATTAAACACCAACATTCAACAGGTACACCCAAGTGTGTCTGCCGAATAAATAAATAAATGAGCAAAAGACCAAAAGAACAAAGCTTCTGAACCTGTAACAATTCTTGTAGTTTTGGTAACCACATTAAGAAATAGTTAATAGCTAGAAAAGGTTTGGAGAGAAAGGCAATCATAGTAATTAAAGATTAAGAAAAGAGAGAGAGTAGCAACTTCCATGTAAGAAAAGACTAAAGAAAATAGGCTTATTCAATTTACAAAGGCAGAGACTGGTTATAATTAAAGGTATAAGAGGCAAATAGAGTAAACATAATATTGTTTACCAAATCCTGAAAAAATATTCAACCAGGCAGCATCACTACTTCTTAGGAGTTCTTTTTTAGGAACCCTATTTCCAAAAGGTTCCCTTTATTTAACAGAGAGTAAAATTTTGTTTATTTTTTTCTTTTATTTATATTTTGTTTTTGCTGGGGAAAAGGGAGTTCCAGGTTTATTTTATCCAAACACCGTTGGAGCAAGGGACAGATACGCAGGACTGCCGAATGCACTGCCAACAGAGAGTAAATTTAAACTCAAGGTATTAAGCCAAAACAACAATGGTGGAAGTGGGCCACATATAAAGCACTTAGCATAGTGTGCCAAGCACAAAATTCACATTTGACATACGCTGACTATTATGATGGTTTCCATCAGTGAAGTGTGCAACTCCCTCTACAGGAAGTAAGCGAATACCAGTAGTAATCAGCACTTTTCAGTTCACAAATACAACCTGTAAATGAGGTGAGGCAAGTATCTACTGCTTAGCTCCTGGGTATAGGAAGTAAATAAGTATGTATACCTGCTGGGGGGGAAAAAAAGCAACCTCTACTTTTTATTTTTCCATTTCACTCTTTCAAGTCTGCCTAACAAAGGCATGTATTTTACCTTAGTTTCCCTTAAGCACTCATCATGGAGAAGTTTCCATTAATAGAGAGAAAAGCATATTATGTGTGCTAGATACATAAATCTAAACAGACACACAATTTTGCTTTGCTCAAACAGCATTAAGCAGTCTTCAGACACTTAAGAATTTATTGCCTCTGAGTCAAAGATACCGTGCCTACATAGCTATCAGTAGAAAAATGTCAGCAAATTCAACCGGTAGGAAACACATATGAAGAAAAGTTTTTTAAATAAGTTTAAGCTGTGAAGTTTGAAATTAAGGTAGCTAATTTTTTTTTAACAGACAAACTGCTAAAATAATTCCTGTGGTTGTCAAATTTTACCAACTATCAGAATCACCTGGAGGGCTTAGGTGACACACAAGTTGCTGAGTGCCCAATCCCCAGAGTTTCTGAATCAGTTAAGTCTGAAGTATGATACAAGAATTCCATTTCTAACTAGTTCCCAGATAATGTGTTCTAGGGACCACACTTTGTAAACAATTGGTTTAAATGATTAGAACTGAGAAGGGCCTTGTAGGTGAATGAAATTAGACAACTAATCCAGGCTTACTGATTAGCAATGTAAGTTTCTTTCCATTGTTAGAATTCAGAAATTACGTTATATATATTCTATATATTTTTAGGAAGTGCAAATCGCATTTTTGTTCAATTCAATAGACACTTTTTGAGCATCAAAAGACATGGTCCTTGCCTTAAAGAAGTCTACTCTAGCTACATAAAAAGAGACTCATGGTCAAATGCAGTCACATGCTGCTTAAGAAAGTTTCAGTCAACAACCGACTGCATATATGACAGTGCTCCTATAAGATTATAATATTGGCAGGGCACAGTGGCTCATGCCTGTAATCCTAGCACTCTGCGAGGCGGAAGCGGGAAGACTGTTTGAGTCCAGGAGTCTGAGGCCAGCCTGAGCAAGAGCAAGACCCCATCTCTACCAAAAATAGAAAAAAATTAGCCAGGTATGGTGGCATACACCTATAGTCCCAGCTACTTAGAAGAGTGAGGCAGGAGGATCGCTTGAGTCCAGGAGTTTGAGGTTGCAGTAAGCTATGATGACATCATTGCATTCTACCCAGAGCAACAGAGCAAGACCTTATCTCAAAAAAAAAAAAAAAAATGCCCGTATTTTCACTGTGTCTTTTCTACATTTAGATATGTATAGATATACAAATATTTACCATTGTGTTACAATTGCCTACAATATTCAGTACAATAACATGCTGTACAGGTTTGTATCATAGGAGCAATAGGCTATACCACATAGGCTAGCTATGTAGCAGGCTATACCACTTAGGTTTATGTAAGTACACCCTATGATGTTTGCACAAAGATAAAATCACCTAACAACACATTTCTCAGAATATATCCTTGTTGTTCAGTGACCCATGACTGTACTTACAACACAAAGTGACTCACCCCACATCAAAAATACACATAAAGTGCCTTGGGAATATAACTGAGGAGAATTCAAGAGGTCAACATCTGGGGGCATTGGAGGGTAATTAGGCGCTTACCAAGAAGAAAGAATAGGATGGGAATAAGAGCATTTTAGATATGCACATTCACAGAAAAAAAGTTCATTAAAGGCCAGGTGCGATGGCTCATACTTATAATCCTAGCACTCTGGGAGGCCAAGGCAGGAGGATCGCTTGAGCTCAGGAGTTCAAGACCAGCCTGAGCAAAAGTAAGACCCCGTCTCTACTAAAAATAGAAAAAGCAGCTCAAGGTGGCATGCACCTGCAATCCCAGCTACTCGGGAGGCTGAGGCAGGAGAATCACTTGAGCCCAGTAGTTTGAGGTTGCTGTGAGCCAGGCTGATGCCACAGCACTCTAGCCCAGGTGACAGAGTGAGACTCTGCCTCAAAAAAAAAAAAAAAAAATTCATTAAGCACCAACCATGGATCAGGCACTATACCAAGTATGGAGATAAAATGGTGAGCAAAGACATAGTAGCAGCCTTTTATAATGCTTATATCCTTACAAGGAAACAATCAAATAATAATCCAAGGACATATAAAATGGCAATTTTGGTAAGTGCTATGCATAAGAGATATTCTATACTATGAGAACTTATAATAGGAAAATCTGACCTGGGCAAAGAGATGCTTCCCTAAGAAAAGGGTCTGAGCTAAAGTATAAAGAATGATACCTCAGTATTCCACATACCATATTCAAATGCCCTTCACAGAAGCAGGAGAACCTTCACACATACGAAGAGTGTTTGTATTACTATGTTTACTGTTAATTGGACATTTTTGTCTCCTTTAAAATTCAAAGGAGGGATTGTGGTAGACCAGTGCTCAGCTCAGCAAGACAAAAGGACTGTCAGTCAACTTCTTCACAGTGCCTTGCACTGACTATGAATACTCATGCCAGTTATACAGGCAACCCATTTCACAAAATCACAGAACCAGGGGAACCACACTAATTACGAAAGTAGCCTAGTGAGCACAGTATAAGACAAAGGTTAACAGGATGGTCTGAAGGGACATAAACAGTCTGTTCCTCCTTTCTCTAATAACCAGAACAAGTGGGGCAATAAGGTATGGCAAATTTTTGTTTCTTGGCGCCCCTTCTTTTTGTTCTGACCATCCTGCTTCTGATAATTATAGTGTTACCATCAGCACTTAACCATAGAATAAATTAATTTAATTACATTCTAACTTGTCTTCATGATACCATGCATTAAGTTAACCAATCAGTAATATTAGTCTCGATGATCTACCATGCTGTGTATGTACTATGGAAAAGTCATGCCCTTCCCTCAAGAAGCATACTCTCTAGACATAAACTTTCCACCTTGTATCCAGTTAGATATCATGACAGGCAGGAAGAAAAAATTATGAGTATTCAGGAAAAAAGGTTTCCTTCAATACACAATATTGCAAATGGGCTTTAGAGGATGGGAACTAGGGTAGGGACTGGGAGACAGGATATCACATGTGTAAGGAAAAAACAAACAGGTAGCTTGGTTTTGTTGGAACACACACAGGCTAAGAATAGAAAATAAGACTGTAGCAATCAATTGGGGCCTGATACCAGGCTAAGTAGTTGGTGCCCACAATGACCAAACGTTTAAAGTTAACCAAGCACTTATGAACTATTTCCAAAAGTTGAGTTTTATTTTCGCTATTTCACAGATGAAAAAGTAAAATTCATCAAATTTAAGTAACTTGCCCAACATTAGAGTTTACATGCTGAAATTCAAAAACAGGTCTCATGAATTGAAGTCCAGTATCCATCCCACATCACCAGTGACTTTAAAGAGTGGGAAAGTTACAGAGGAGGGCAACAACATAATCAGAACCTTGAAAACACAAAATAAGAAATAATGGAAAAGATATCTGAAAAAAAAATCTAGGATTTTGCAGGATACTACAAAAGTCCAGACTAAGGGTCAGAAGTAGGAGTGGCTGTGGGAACTACAAGGATATTGGAACTCCATCAGAGCCTGGCACAGTGGCTCACACCTGTAATCCTAGCACTTTGGGAGGCTGAGGTGGGAGGATTACTTGAGTATCAACCAGGAGTTTGAGACCAGCCTGAGGAACATAGCAAAACCCTGTCTCCAAAAAAATTTAAATATTAGCTGGGCGTGATGTAGTCTGAGGTACTTGAAATGCTGGGGCAGGAGGATCACCTGAGCCCAGGAGTTTGAGCTATGAGGACGACACTGCACCAGCCCAGGCAACAGAGTGAGACCCTGTCTCAAAAACTACTTAAAAAAAAAATCCATCAGCTCTTAGCCACAGATTGAATATAGGTGATAACAGAGAGAAGTATACTTGATAATGCCCTTACCAAACATGAAGTGGTCTCTCCCATCATAAAACAAAACAAATACAAAGAGAGACTTCTCTGGAAACTACACTGTTAACCTTTAGCTACAACTTGCTCCTTTTCTCCCTTCACAGCCAAACTTCTTTAAACATCTCTTCACTCAGTGTCCCTGTTTAATCTCACATTTATTTTTAAGATTGTCTTCTATCCCAAATGCCACTGAAAAACCCATTTTAGAGCACCAATAACCTCTATGTTGCCAAATCCAATAGAAATTTCAGTCCTCAGTACACTCAAGCCTTTTTTTAAAAAATTTTTTTGTAGATAAGGTCTCACTATGTTGCTCAGGTTGGTCATGAACTCCTAGCCTCAAGCGATCCTCCCACCTCGGCCTCCCAAAGTGCTAGGATTACAGGCACGAGCCACCACACCCAGCCCTAACCCTTTCTCTATACCATAGCCACTGATATTACTCCAAACATACTACTCCTCTGCTGAGCTTCTGCCTTTCCAATGTCTTCAGGATAACACCCTATTTGACCTGAGCCCAACTACCGTGTCACTCTTCCACTCAACCAATTCTTGTTTCTGACAGTGACCGCAAAAAGAATATATATTCATAAATGTAGTGACATCTCTCATGTCTCTCCAGTTACACTGGCCTTTTTTGTATTTTGGTTGGTTGGTAGGTTTCTCAAGAATGTCAAATTCTTTCCAACCTTGGGAGTTTTACATATACTAATCACTCCTCCTCTTTGCCTAGTTACCTCCTACTCACTCTTCAGGTCTCAGCTTTAAAGGCTTTCTCAGGAAAAGCGTTTCTGATGTCTCTACTTGCTAATGAAGTCTAGATTAGGTCACCCTATTATACACTCTCACTGCATCCTGTATTTAACTTTGTAGCCTGCTGTGTAACTAAAATTAACATTACTAGTATTTGTTTAATGCCTGACTTTCCCACCAGACCTGAAGCTCTATGACAGAAGGACTATGCCTATCTTATTCATTACTATATCCCAACAGCCTTGCATGGTATCTGACACATGGTTAAATGCTCAGTAATACTGTCTAATTCTTACCTTAGGGTTTTGCATTAACTGGTCCCTCCACCTAGAACTCTCTTGACCTAGATCTGGTCCCCTGAGCCTTTGAATGTCACAAGAACAAAATGCCATATTCTCAAGAAGCCTTTCACTTATCACCAATCTCAAGGAGTGACACCCCCACCCTTCAAGTATCTCATCATCTTCATAATTTCTTCACAGCCCTCAGTATTATCTAAAACCACAGTATATGGAAGTTCTAAAAAAAATAAGACCCAAGTAAAATGCTTAGCACAATGTAAGCACTCAACAAACATTTGTTTAAGTGAATCTCCTGAATAAGAAAAGATAACTTGGGAAACGGGCTAAATTCATTAGCAAAATATTTACAAACTGTGCCCCAAAAAGGCAACAATATAGCTTAGTACATTCTGGAACCAGACTGTCTACTTTGAATCCTGGCTCTGTCTCTTCTTAGGCAGATAACCTGGGACAAGTTACTTAACTGCACCATGCGTCTATTTGCAAACCTGTAAAATAGGAATCACAGAACCTATCTCAAAGAGTTGCTGAGAATTAAATTAGTAAACATATGGAAGGTGCCAGGACAAAGCACACAGTATACATTTAATTAATGTGTGCTAATGGCCAGGCACAGTGGATCATGCCTGTAATCCCAGCACTTTGGGAGGCTGAAGTGGGAGGATCACTTGAACCCAGGCATTCAAGAACCAGCCTTGGCAACAGAGCAAGACGCTGTCTCCTTAAAAAAAAAAAAAAAAAAAAAAAGTGGTATTATCCATCGGATTGGGCTTTTTCTCCTGCAGTTTCAAATATACAATGTAACTTTTCCTTTACCTTATCCCCTCCCCAAAAAGGTCCACCATGTACAGTGACACAGGCTGTGTACTTCAGAACTCCAAGGGCATCTTTCACATAGATTAAGATATGTAAATGGTACTTTTGGGATTGTGCAACATGGTAGCATCATCCACAATTTCCGGCAATCCTAAGAACTGTGATGATCAAAAAACTAAGATGATAAAAAGACACAAGAGAAGAGAAGTACTTTGGAAACTCTAAAAGTATTATAAAATGATCACTACATTTATGAATATAAATTCTCTTGAAGTCACTGTCAGAAACAAGAATTGGTTAGCCAGATTACTGCCCTGACACACAAAAAGTTCCTAACCTCTATGATCCAGGAATATAAAGAGATAGATTAAGGCTGAGGGCCACGAGCAGCTCATGAAAAGTAATTTCTCAGGAACAATCATGGGGTATTCAGTTACAGGGCAATTCAGATTATTTCAATATTTGCTCACATCAACACCACAGCTTTTATCTCATTTCCCCATCCTTCAAAGAGAACATCAAAAGGAAATCTTTTGCTATAACTTAATTATTGATCTCAAGACAGTGAATCCTTACTTAGATTACCAAAATAAAGCGATCTTAGAATATGTTAAAAGAAGTAATAAGAAAATCTGTGGGCCATGCACAGTGGTTCACACCTATAATCCTAGCACTGTGGGAGGCCGAGGTGGAGGATAAACTGAGGCCAGGAGTTCAAGACCAGCCTGGGCAATAGTGAGACCCCATCTCTACAAAAAATAGAAAAATTAGCCAGGTGTGGTGGCATGAGCCTATAGTCCCAGCTACTCGGGAAGCTGAAGCAGGAGGATCCCTTGAGCCTAGAGTTTAAGGTTGCAGTGAGCTATGATGAGGCCTCCACACTCCAGCCCAGGAGACAGAGTAAGACCTTGTCTCAAAAAAATAAAAACAAAAACAAAGAACTACAGTTGGTAGTAGAGTCAATACTAGAATAAAGCACTCTTTTCTATCATAACATGCTGCTATCCAACAGTCACCAAGTTCTGTCAGTTTTTCACTGCCAATGTGTCTTGCTTCTATCTACTTCCTTTGCATTTCTACTACCTGTACTCCAGAGCTGTGGTTCTCAAACTTTCTCCTGCATCAGAATCACCTGGTTTGTTAAAACACAGATTGCTGGGCCACAACTCCAGAGTTTCTGATTCAGTAAGTTTGAGGTGGGGCCAAAAATTTCTAACATGTTTCCAGATACCCAGATAATGTTGATGCTGCTGATAAGGGAACCATATTTTGAGAACCATTGCCTTGAGTTCAGGGTACCCATCATCTCAAAAGGTAACCTAATTCATTACTCTTCTAGATATCCTCCTGACCTAAAATGACAGAAATATTACTCCTAAAACACCACCCTGACCAAATCACTGTTCTATTAAAAAAAAAAAAAAAAAACACACACAACAAGTGCTACTCAGGACACTGAGGCAGGAGATCACTTCAGCCCAGGAGTTCCAGTACAGTCTGGGCAACATAGTGAGACCCCCATTTTTAAAAAAAAAAAAAAAGAAAAGAAAAGAAAAGAAAGAAAGAAAACACCAAGCCATAACCTCTAATGGCTCTCTATTGTCCATACCTAGCTTTCAAAGTTGTTTAAAATTTCTTCCCAACATTATCCAGTGCCTCCCAAAACAAACCACTTTAGTCCTACAAATCTATCAGATATCCACAAAATAGGCCTTATAGTAGTATAAAGCTTATGCTGTCTATACCAACTGAAAGGCCACCCTCTTCCCTCCTCCTCTCTACCTACCTGAAGGAGGCCTTCACCACTGTATTTGCCAAAACAATTCGTTTGGTCACTATTTGCTGCCTTTTATCTTTAGGGTTTAAGTTTTTACCAAGTACTCACAGAGAAAACCCCCAAGAACCTAAAATTTAAAACAGAAAACAAGGATATGAGTGACATGTATAAACAAAAGGCTTGATATACACACAAACTGCATAATACTACTGTTTTAATAGATCAAGTACAATAAATTCAAAGTTCACAAAAAGAAAAGTGTGCCAATTTTTTTAAAATGTGATCAGACAGTGACTATCAAATATTTGTAACTATCTCATTTAGGATGTTAGGCAGACAGCTGTTAGGGAAGTAAATTTTAAAGTAGCCTCAAAAAAAGAGAAGGTACTCAGTCTACAACTTACTACAGTAACAGTCTACAACTTACTACAGTAAGAGTGGGTATTCTTTTGTTTTCTGTATGAACTACAGGAGAGAGAGAGGATGGTGTGAGAATAGAAACATGGGGTTTAGAGTCAGGCCACCTGAGTTCAAGGTCTGGTTCCATCCCTAACCAATTCTGTGACCTGGGGCAAGTTATAACCTCTCCCTGAGCCTCCCTCCATTTCTATAATAAAAACCTTAAGGTTTAAAACTATACCACCTACCTTGTTTTGAGGATTAAATAAGGTAATATACATATGAAAGAACCTAGCCTAGTATCTGGCACATAATAAATGTTTATTGAATTTTAACAATGCAAAAATAAAGCATTATTCCAAAAATGAGATAAACAGAAAATTAATGAAACCTGATTAAGAATGGCCACTTCCCAATAAGAAAAATATAAAAGGACATAAAGAATGTATGTCACTCTGCATGCTCTACTGTAATATATCACCTTAAATTAATGGCCAAGATCTGAAAATAACATAATATTGTTATATATGTTATAACATAATATTATAATACATATAACATAAAATTCAGACCAAACTTTTAAAGCCAACTAGACATTGTCTTATTTGTTCTAATGGCCCAAATACCATAAATGTGTTCATGTGTAATATGTGCTAAGTTATTTGTTATAGCTTAGACCTTCTGGCTCTTATTTACACTGCAAGATCCAATATCCAGATTGTCTTGCTCATTCCTGTATACCAAACTCTCCTCCACTTTAGTAGCCTATTCCTCGCATTCAAGAAAACTGGTAGCAAAGAAAAGTATGTATCAGGGCTTTCAACAATATCAACAAATACTTATTGAGCACCTGCTATGTGTCAGGCCCTGTTTGAAGCATCTAGTATACAACAAAGTCCAAACTCTCAAGGAGCTTACATTCTAGTGGAGAGCTACACACAAACAAACATAACTACAACACTGATTAGTACTCAGCAAAATAAAACAAGAGAAAGTGACAGGGCTTAAATACAGTCCTCATTCTAGGTGCCCAAAATACAGCTTACTGTGGAAGACTGATATGTAAGAATAAAAAATTATATTGAGTTTATAAAATTGAGTTTAAAAATTATAATGAGTTTCCTCATTATTTGCATTCTGAATCACCCAAAAATGAGCAACAAGTTTTTCCTACATCGTTAGGAAGGAGGCTGCAACAATCAGAACAGTGTACTTCTCTACCAACACAGACTGAAAGCTAAATCTCACAAAATAATTATAAATAAGCTAATTCAACAAGTTAATTTAAACTACCTATAATTTTTTCTAGTTATTAACAATAATACTTTCATGCTAAAAAAAAATAATTTAAAATAAGTATTCTATTTTGTCTAGTCCATTCCTGGTCAGAAAGACTTTAGAGTGCAGTCATTCCAAGTGGGCATGTTTGTAAAAGGGATAATCTGGTAATTGCTGCTGAATTTGGGGAGATAATTTCAAGGATAACCCAAAGGTGAGAATATTACCAGGGTTTCAGTGCCCCTACTTCCTTGCAAAAGACAAATGATTCAGCTATTTCAAAGAGAATTATATGTAAGGCATATTAACAGGATTGAAGGATAGTATAATCACATCCTTTAGAAAATCTCTTAATCTCATCATCAAGATTGACAAGCAAATGAAATTCTCAAGTAAATCAACTTCTCCTCCTTCAGATACCACCACCAGGCTTAGGTGGATTTGAGAGAAAAAATATTTAGGTTATATAACCCCTTTTACTCTGAAGTGTATTGTCTTCACTCTCTTTTACATTGATCTGAGTGTTCACTTGTTTCTACAATTGCCTGTAGCAGGGGCTAGTGAATTTTTTCCATACTAAAGGTAACTAATTATATATGCAATATACTATACAGCTTGGAGGAAGACACTATAATCCAGTATATTGAAATATGTAACAAAAATAATCTTTTCCAATCAACGTGGAAAAAGTTCCAAATTAAAACTGAAAATCATCACACTACATAGTGTAGAAATCTTAACTTAAGCCAGGTGCAGTGGCCTGTAATCATAGCACTTTGGGAGGTCAAGGTGGAAGGATCAGTTGAGGCCAGGAGTTTGAGACCAGCCTGAGCAAGAGTCATACCTCATCTATACAAAAAATAGAAAAATTAGCCAGGCATGGTAGCACACGCCTGTAGTCCCAGCTACTCAGGAGGCTGAGGCAGGAGGATTGCTTGAGTCCAGGAGTTGGAGGCTGCAGTGAGCTATTATCATAACATTCAAGCCTGGGTGATAGAGCAAGACCTTGTCTCTTAAAAAAAAAAAAAAAGAAAGAAAGAAAGAAACTGTAAGATATTATGCTGAGCATTCCCAATAAATGAATACTCAAATATATATGGATAGTGATAAAAACTTAAAACTGCAACATTTTGGCTCTTAAAACCAAATGTAGAAAAAATTTCTATCCTTAGTATCTGCCAATGTTTTTCAATAAGGCCCTACATCTAAATTCATTAGAAATACAGAAATCATCTTTACCTCAAGACAACCACATACCCACCCCATCACCAAAAGGAAGCTTCTATCCTTCCCACTTGAGTACCTCAGGTATACAAACTGGTCTTGGAGACCTGGCTTTGTTCTAGAAATCTATACATGAAAGTACTAATATTTTCATTAAAAAAAAATTTAAGTCTTGCCTAAGAAAAGCCAAACATTGTTTACTCACCCTTGTCATTTTCTAGCTGTTCAACTCCAACACTTCAAACCAAATATTCTAGATCCAGAAAGTAGAGCTTACGCTCCAAATCTACACATACATATCACCTTCAAAGGTACATTTCTTTTCCACATAGGTAAAAGAGTTTCACAAAAAACAATTTTTTTAAACTAGATATTTCTGATTTTTAAAAAATGACTTGTCAAAAAAATGACATAAACATATCAAAATCTGCTTTACCAAATTCAGCTGTGCGTGTAAAATAGCTACATTAACAAAAGCCATGAAGTCCTTATTAGTAAGAATACAACTTTTTTTTAAAGATAGGTAAAGGGTCCTAAATACAAAAAAGTCATTCTTGTCTCAAGATGAAGAGACTCAGACTTTTAATACTGGTACTATGGTTTTTCTCCCAAGAGGCTATTTTAAAGGTATGTCACAGAGGGATGGTCATGTAGGTTTTATCCCCAATATAGCATGAAATTAACAGTCAATAACACTATAATACAACGTACTGATTCAATTCAACAAACATATATTGTATGGGACCACATAAACTTGTCACATTAAGCCAAATTAATAAACCTGTCATTTGTCTCTATCATAAAAGTTCTATACTTTAAAGACAGACAGTGTTAAAATATATATGTGTGTATGTCTGTGTACGTATATATGTGTATACACACACACACTAGTTAAATACTATAAACATGAGCATAACACTTTAAGGACAAGGAAAAATGGAAAAATGCTTCTCAGAATGGGAATATTGAGTGGGAATTCCTCACTCTGCCATTATGTTAGTCTTAAAACTCCTCTAATAAGACCTAACTTAATCAATAAGGATTCTGTAATATGAGCACTCATCACAAAGACAGAGACAGTAAAAGTTTGATAAGCAGACTGCCACTCAAATAATCTACCAACATGTTCTCATATCAAAAGTTATGTTACGGAAGTGACTGAGATATAATTATGTCTCTTGATATTAATTTTGTCATGTAATCTTAGAAAGGAAAACAGACATCAGTCACCATAAACTTCAAAATTATTACTCAAAATTCTAAGTGAGAAAGATCCCCCCAAAATACATGATGTAACCTCTTACACAATGCTGCTACATTAGCACATTAACAAAAAGAAAAAATATCCTAAATAAGGAAATAGTTAATGTGTGCAACAGGTAGCAATTACCTTACAATTTAAAAAAAAAAAAGAAAACTCACCAGTACAAAAGTCACAGAGTCCCTGGATCTTACCACTATACCTCTATGTTGTTAAAAAATATCAAAAGTTTTGCTAGCTTAAAGGCTCTTCCTTTAAAAAGTGGACTGCAAGATCCCTTAGATATCTACCTAACAGCACGACATGACAGAAATGAATTCCATATAGCAGTAACTACCTGGGGAGGGAATTTTGCAGCGTCTTCTCCTTTTCTGTTCCCAAAGAAAAGTTTGATTCAAGAAATGTCAAAACAAAAATATATCCTAAACATACAAAATTCCACTGGTACACTTAATTTCTAAAAGTTAGAGATAAAGAATTATTATCTCAACACATGAATTGGGAAAAGGCAAATCTCTGAAATAAGGCTCACCAGAATACATGCCTGCTGGATATACTTGCCAATACATACCAGACCTTTTCAGCAATCACACACACACACACAAAATCTTTTCTCAAAAAGAAAAAGAATAGGGATCAGAAAACAGATTCCAGAACGATTCTTTTTTCCTCCACACTCAGTCTAAAACACAGAGCCAAATAAAACCACCATAAATTCCTTTAGTAATCTTCTAAGTCTTTTAGTTCAGCAAATTTCACATACTACATACAATTCCTACATACTTTCCTCATACCCCACTCTACAAAACAAAAATTCAAATTTTTGAAATTAATATATGGTAAGAATATTAATAAAGTTCTCTTGGACTAAGGAGAACAAAAATCAAATTCTTAAACTCCAATAAGGAAAACCTGAGAGTAAAGCAGGCAAGTATTCATATGCACACACAAGCTAATTCCTTCATATCATGACTAAAATTTCTTTCAACAAAATCTCATACATTCCCCAAAATACAAAATACAGAACTTTATCAGCATCCAGTATTCTACCTACCTTTCCTCAATCAATCCCCCTAACAATCCTCCAAATCTACCAAAGTGTTAATTTGTAAAATAGAAGAAAATAATTCATAGTTCTACTCCCACCTTAAAGTCACAAATCCTGGCAGAACATAATCTTAAAAAATTATGTAAAACTATCCTTCCTCAAACAGTTTTGCCCCTGAAATTTATCTTCTAATCTAATTTAATCAATTAGATTACAATGTCAGTATTGTAAAATTAGAAATTCCTTGTCACATTATAATCTACAAAATCCTTTGATTTACAATGGTTTCTATAAAAGCTAAAGGCTACATACAACTCCATTTCCAAACAGGATGAATATTAAGGCTCTAACTACTTGGCCATAAACCAAATGAGATATTAATATACCTTCCCCCCCACCTCCTTTAGTGTACAGAAAAGTCACCTGAAAAGTTGTAATCACAGTACGTTCACAAATGGAAACAAAATAGTTATTTTACTTCAAAATTCGGGTAGGGGGAGGGAAGAGAGAGAGAAAGAAAATACTAACCAATCTCTGGCTGTAACGAATCCTTTCTTCTTCGGGTTCCATCTCTCTCTCTTCTGTTGAAATTACTGTAAAGAAACCACTCCAGGGCTGCCTTCCTCTTCCTCCTTAGGAACCAGATTGCAACACTAAATAATGATACAAGCAGAAATGAGAACTCATTCTCAAACTTATGCTTTCTGTTCACAGAAAAAAGCATTTAAGATACGTGATAAATTAAAGGCTCTCTGAGAAATCAGGTTCCTCTTCATGAGTTTGGGACCTTTCTGCTCTTGGGCAAGTGGATCCATGTCATGTTCAACATTAATCACCACATCACAACTATCCGTGGCCTAAGCAAAACGAGATGTTGGTTTCAGTTCCTTGTGGATGGGCCACACCACTTGTTTCTCCCCAATGGATTACAATTATCAAGGCTCCCCTTCGTGGCAGCATTAGAAAAAAAACGCCCAGGACTTTTATGACTTTTATCTCTAGAGAGCTGACCAGGTGAAGCAGCACTGTACTAATCCAGATCCTAACCAAATTAGTTCTCTCTCAACGGTAATTAGAAACTAAGGGAAAGAAGGGCAAACTACCGATATAAAAAGAGGACGAGAAATTAGTATTTAAAGAAAAGACTCCAAAACAATTTCCCATATCCCTCCATTAAGGCCGAACACAATCGCCGCCTTTCCTAGACTCCCCAGATCTTTTCATTTCCCAACCTACCCTCCACCCCATCCATCACAAGATGTGCACAATTCTGAAACAAATTTGAGAGTTGCAAATCAGGGGCCAAAATTCCATCTGATCTTTTTGGATAAAGTAAAATAAACGACTCGATCTATGGATATAAGTAAAATACATCTTTTCCAAAATTAAATAAAGACCGGTTGGCGCAGCGGTCAATCCATAACACCAAGAAAGGGTTTTTCCTAAATATTCTCATAGATAATGGCTTCCATTGGGAACGCAGATATTCTCCCCTTTTTGTAACTACATTACAGCCACGTTAACAGCATCCTTTCAAAACTGCTACGAGGAGACCAGAGGACCCGATGACATAGTTTGTGAGAGCAGTTCGTGGCAGAGCCCTCAGGAGGAAACCCTAGCCCGAAGTCGGGAGGGAAACCGCGTTTGCAACCCCTGGACGAGGACCGCCCGGGCTTGGAGTAGCCAGGGCCGGAGAGGAAAAAACGGCAAATCGCGCCGGGCTCCCCCAGGGAAAGGTGTTTCAATGGTTCACCCATCGGAACAAGAAATAGAAACTTTACATTAAGTCTTTAGATAACACAGTGAACCAAACTTCCAAATGAGGGGGGGAGGGGGAATCTCACCGGGGATTTTGCTCTTGAGTTCTTGTCCAAGTGAGAAGTAAAAGATTCCAAAAGCTGAGAGGAAAAATTAAATCCCAAACGTCGTCTTCGGTTTTTCCGTGGATCAACCCATCCACAGAGGGTCAGAGCGACCCGGAAAAGAGAGGAAACAGTTGCTGAATCAAACCTCCTCTTCTGGCTTTGGAGACTGGGAGTCGGAGGCGTCAGGCGAGGGGAGCACGACCCCTCGGCGCCGAGCCCAGGGCGCCCCCGCCTCCCCCGAGCCAGCGGTCAGCAGCCCGAGCCCGAGCCCGAGCCCCGGGCCAGCCCGGGCCGCGGGGAGCGCCCTCCTCGCGTGCCCTCGGCGAGCGGCGGCCGATCAGCTGAGACCTGCGGGCCCGATGCTCCCCGCACCGCCCCGGCCCCCCGGAACGCGGGCCCCGGCCCCGGGGGGCGGAGA
>VBSM01000988.1:1899804-1915416 GCA_008086735.1 Cheirogaleus medius
ACGGCACTCTAACCCTGGCAACAGAGTGAGACTCTGTCTCAAAAAAAAAGAAAAAATATATAGGCGAGGTTGTGTTCCTGCTCTGTTAACACACATGACAAGTGACATCTGCTAAAGGAGTTGGGGTTCCGATGGCTGCAGAAGGTCTCCCACAGCAAGGTGGACTTGGGACAGCCTGGCATGGATAGAGCACAGGGCACCGGGGAGGAAGAAGTCTCCCTGGGCAGAGGAGGGGGGACAGGAGAGCCGCTGGCTGGGGGATGAGACGCGTCCACGTGAGATGGCCGAGGAGCCGAAGGTGGAAGTCATCGTGAGCACTAGGTTTGCAGAGTGAGGAAATCGTGGTCTTTTCTCTCAGTCCTGGGCCCTCCCGGCTTTGGCCGTGTCTGGGGTGACGCTGCTGTGGCTCTCTGGGTGCTGAGGAGCCGTGCGAGGTGCAGAGCACCCCTTCTCCCCGGGAGCTGTTCTAGGATGACTTTGGGCTGCAGGACTCAAGCTTTGTTCTGAGGTGGGCAAGGGACAAGTTTGTTCTGATTGCTTCCGAGAGACAGCCCCAGCCAGGAATAAGTTACCTTTTCTTTAACCTCCTCAGAGATCACAGCCAGAT
This sequence comes from Cheirogaleus medius, assembly GCA_008086735.1. Taxonomy (NCBI): domain Eukaryota; kingdom Metazoa; phylum Chordata; class Mammalia; order Primates; family Cheirogaleidae; genus Cheirogaleus; species Cheirogaleus medius. The sequence continues at coordinate 1,900,412 of VBSM01000988.1, forward strand.
GGGCCAGGGTTTGCAGGGGTTGCAGGCAAGATGCAGGTGGCAGAGGGTGGCCCTGCGGCAGGAAGGCTGCACCGCCTGTAGGAGACTCACCGATCTCCCTCATTGCTCTTCAGGGAGGACTCACCATTCTCCCTGGACCTGCAGCCCGCTCCTGCAGTGTGGGCACTCCCCTCTCCCTACAGAGGACAGTTTCTGCCCCAGTTCAAGTGGCAGGTTAGGGGCACACTCGTCCCTTGTTTCTCAGATGAGGGGTCTTGGTTCTGGACCCTGACTGGTCTGGGCCCTGAGCGTGTGCTCGAGCATTCGCCATCTAGATGGGTCTGCGGGTCTGTCCAGCCCACTCCGCCCCGGTCTCACCCTACTCCACCCTCAGCCCAGCTGCGAAAATTCTCCAGCGTCCCCCAGCCTGGCTCAGCCCAAAGTCTTTCCCTGATCTCCCACATGACCCCGGCATCCCAGAGCCCAGCCGCATGCACAGGTGACCGCAGACCATTGCCCTGTGAGCTGGACGGAGAGAATCTTGGCCAGAGACGTGGGGAGGGGCAGGGCCATGCTGGAGGGTGGACAGCTGAGCCATGCACCCCTGCAGCTGCCTGGGGCCTCCACTACCGGCTCTGACATCTCTGCCCCGCCCTGGCAGGCTTTTAATACCTGCAGTAATCTCTCCTGCTGACAAAGCCATTTGGAGGTGGGAAGAGGGGACGGTGAGCTTGGAGGGGCCCCTAGGAGCTGCTCTACCCACAGCCCAGAGATCCAGAGGGATAGGCAAGGGGATTTAGGTGAACAGGCACCAGGAGGGAAAATGAGTGAGCAAATCCCTCAGGCGCCGTTTACGTTTCTATTGTCAGCTGCCCCGCTGGCACTGGTTTGTTTAAACCTCAGGAGGTCTCCCTGGTTCACACGGGCTGCTGTTGGCGTCCACTAGAATTCCACAAGCAGGTTGAAGTGTGCCCATCCTAGCTGTCTTGCCTGAATTTGGGACAGATCAGGGCACGTGCATTTATTGAACACCACTGTGCACTGAGAGAGGCAGAGAGGACTTGTCATGGAGGCTGTGGCATCTGCCAGGGGCCAGATGAAGTAGTGCATCTAGCCCCGCAGGCGGCCCGCCCAGCCATGGTGGTGCGCCAGACTGGAATAGGTGCTCAAGGCCGCAGCTCCAGCTCTGGCAGATTAGGGCCTTTAGGGGATCTATCCCCGCCCAGACAAACAACATAAAAACGGGGCCAAACAAAGTCCTAGGAAGTCCAAACAACTCTGAAGATTTCACCTGACTACTACTGTGCAGATTTCTGGTGACTACTTAGATTAATTTTTAAAAAATAACCTTTTGGCCGGGCGCAGTGTCTCTCATTCCTGTAATCCCAGCACTTTGGGAGGCCGAGGCAGGAGGATCTCTTGAGCCCAGGAGTTGGAGGCTGCAGTGGGCTTTGCACTCCAGCCAGGGTGACAGAGTGAGATGCCCATCTCTTAAAAAAAAAAAAGCCAAAAAAAAAACTTCTTTAGAACAGTTATAGATTTACAAAAAAATTGCGAGGAGTTTCCATGTATCTCTGAGCCTAGTTTCCCCTGACATAAATAGCTCATATTAATACAGTACATTTATAACCAGTAAGGAACCAATATCAACACTTTATTGTTAATTAAAGAACGTACTGTATGTATCCTGATTTCTTTAGTTTTTACCTAATGTCCTTTTCTGTCCCCGGATTTCATCCCAGACACATCGATGGCATTTAGTCACCATGTCCCCTCAGGCTCCTCTGGGCTGTGGCAGTGTCTCTGACTTCCCTTGATTTTGAGGACCTTGACAGTTCTGAGAAGAACCGATCAGACTGTTTGTAGAGTGTCCCTCAGTTGGATTTGTCTGAAGTTTTCCTCACAATTAGGGAGTTATGGGTTTTGGGGAGGATGAGCACAGAGCTAAATTATGTGTTTTGATTGACTTTTAATATAAAAATCAAGTTATTTCCAAATAACTTTCATTTGCTCCTCTTTTTCTCCCTTTTCCCCTCCTTCCCTTCCTTATCTTCTTTTACTTTTTTCCTTTTTCATTCATGTATTTATTTGAGACAGGGTCTCGCTCTGTCGCCCAGGCTAGAGTGTCGTGGCATCATCATAGCTCACTGCAACCTCCAACTCCTGGACTCGAGTGATCCTCCCGCCTCAGCCTCCCAAGTAGCTGGGACTACAAGCTCTCCCCGCAAAGCTGGCTAATTTTTTTTTATGGGGGGCGAGTGTCTCACTCTGTTGCCCCTGATCCAAAGTGATCTTCCTGCCTTACCCTCCCAAAGCTGGCCCCAAAACCCCAAAGCGCTGAGTGAGCCACTACACCTCGCCTTTCTTATAAGTTGAGAACTTTCACCTTTTCATTTAAGGGAAGCACTTTATGGCACAAATTGCCAACATCATTACTCTTGTGCTTTGGGGCCATTTTTAAATAAAATAGGGGTTACCATTGACTACAAGCTCTGCGATAGTGCCACAGCCCGTCTGATCACCAAGCTGGCTACTTGAGTCACTGAGGACGAGCAGCATCTACCGCGTGGAGACACTGGACAAAGGGACAATTCTCCTCGGTCAGGTAGGACAGAGCCGGATGGCGAGAGATTTCATCACGCTACTCAGAATGGTGTAGAATTGAAAACCTACAAATTGTTTGTCTCTGGAATTTTCCATTTAATATTTTCGGACTCGGGTTGACTGTGGGTAACTGAAATTGTGGATAAGGGGGGAATACTGTAGCTCATTTGGGAGGAGGTGGGGAAGCAGGAGCGAGGGAGGGAGAGGGGAAGAGGAGACCGGCAAAGAGAAGACATGTGATTGTGTGTTGAGAGGTGGACTCTCGGGCAATGGGGCTCCAGGTTTCCCCTGGGGCATTACTGTCTTCAACCTCCAGAGTTGTGGGCCTGGAGGTTGGGGGGGGGATGTAGGTCAGGAGAGTGGGACTTGCAGGGAGATGGATTGAGGGGATAGGACCAGTGACAACAGTGCAAAGAATTCCTTATCAGGACATTTCTTTTTTGATTCTGGGAGAGGAGTTGGGGTAGGGAGTGAAAAGAGTTCGGGTGGGGGTCTGAAGTGGCTGGGTGGGGCCAGACCGAAGTCCTGAGAGCTGTCACCTCTTGGCTCTGTGGAGGCAGAGTGTTCACAGCTCAGCAGAACTTTGCCGGCGCCCCGCCCGGGGCTGGGGCTCTGCGGGGTTTGTTCTCCAGCAGGGAGGTCCTGCAGCTCCTCCCCTACTCCTGCCAGCCCTCCAGGATTGTCCTGGTCACTCTTAAGTACTGTTTTTTTTTTTTTTTTTTTTTTTTTTTTTTTTTTTGAGTCTCACTCTGTTGCCCGGGTTAGAGTGCATGGCGTCAGCCTAGCTCACAGCAACCTCCAACTCCTGGGGCTCAAGCGATCCTCCTGCCTCAGCCTCCCGAGTAGCTGGGACCACAGGCATGCGCCACCATGCCCGGCTAATCATAAGTACTTTGATCATCTCCCTGAACCGTGCTGCAAATTCTGGAGAGAGCAAGAGCGGTGGCCCTCTGTCCCAGTGCGCCTCCCGTAAGGCAGCAACGACAAGATCTAGCTAGCCTGGCCTGCGTGGTACTCACGTGCGCTGTGGGAAGTGCTTCACCCTGGGCGTGACGTCGCCTTTGATCGCAGCCAGCCTGCCAAGCCCGCCGGTGAGTCAGTGCCAGGACTCCAACCCCGACTCTCTGACCTTAGAACCGCAGCCGACTTGGGCTATGTGACTCTCTTCTGGGCGTGACCAGATTGGCTGAAGGTCAAGGTACTCGGTCACACTGAACCCCAGTATTTCATTACAAGGTTGGTGGGGTGGGCGGGGCTCAGGGGGTGGCAGCTGGAGGGAGCGGTGTCCCCGAGCGATGGGGCAGGTCTCCCCGCCGCCCCAGCTGGGAAAGTCTCGCTCCGTGGGCCCTGCTGCCCTCTGCTGGTGGAGGTCCAGCCGCCTGGCCGGTGCCGAGGGGAGACCAGGAGCCGGGGCTGGGAGTCCCCGTCCTGTGTGCCCAGCTCTGCCACTTACTGCTCTTTACCTTTCTGAACCTCAGTTTCTTCATCTATAGAGTGAGGGAACTGTGGGTCCCGAATAAGGCAGGAAGGGCAGAATGTCACCTGCGTTGCCCGGCTGGACGTGCCTGGGTGATAATCTTCCCGGGGGGCAGCCAGGAGCAGGGGTCCCGCGGCAACCAGCTTTAGTGAACCCCTCCTGTTTATCTCAATGGCAGGACCCTCTGCACCCCCGTGCCCGCCCCACTTGGTGCTGAAAGACGTCAGTGCCTGGAGCAGGGTCTGCCCGTGGTAGGAGCCCAAACTACGATTCCCTAAGCCAACGCACTCAATGTCAGCCCCGGGCTCCTCACTGCCCGGCCTGGTGTCTCCCCTGCAAACCGAGTCCGGAAGGAAATTCCAGCCCCAGTCCCCATCCTCGCTGGCTGCACTCGGGCCTGCAAAGAGCCGGCTGCTTCCCGCTCTTCCCTTCTCCCGCGCCCGAGGCTCCCCTCTCGTCTCCTCCCAGGCTTGGTGACCCAGATTGGGAAGAAGGGACCAGCATCCAACACTTACGTGCTTGTTCCTGCTTTGCAGGCCCTGCAACAGCCCTGCGCAGTAAACAGTTATCCTCATCTCATAGTTAATAACTCCAGTTAGGAGTTGAGAGCGAAGGAGTGGAGCGAGTGAATAAGCGCTGTTTGCATTCACTCTGATGATCCTCCCAACCACTCTAGGAGTCGGAACTGCCCTTATCCACATTTTACAGATCAGGAGACGGACACAAAAGAGACACAGATAAGGAAACCGACAGGTAGGAGGGCCCTAGCGTCTTGTTCAAGGTCACGCAACCGGTGAGTTGCAGAGCTAGGATTTGAACCCAGGAAAATCCCCTTCTGACCTACTGATGAGAAGCATTAGCGCAGAGACGGGGCTCTCCCACCCAGGGCGGGCAGCAGCCGCTCCTCTCTGCTTGGGGTCTCACTGCCCAGCAGCCCGGTCTCAAGCTTTGTTGGTTCCCTAGCCAGCGGCTTCAGGGTGACCTCCTGGGGGCCATGACTGCTCATCCTCCAAAGGAAGGACCCCCAGGAGGAGGAGGAGGCCAGAGAGAGTGGCCTGAAGTGGGGCGATCTGTGGCCACCCCCTCCTCCCTGCACCCAGATGCAGGGCCCGGGGGCGCGGCCCAGGCAGCGGGGAGAGGGAAGCTTTGTGACTCACACAGTTGCACCCCACCCTCCTCCCTGCCTGAGGATGCCAGGGAGTGGCCTGTCCTGGAGGAGATGACTTGGGGTCCCCACCCCTGCCCTCTCTGCCTTCCCGGCAGACAACCCCAAGGCCGGGCGGAGGCGGTGTGGGGAAGTGAGGACTCTGCGGTTTGTGGCTCTTGGCCCGGGCTGGCCCCTGGGCCGTGCCTCCCCAGCTCCCACTCGTCTGGCCCCGCCCGCCCTGGCAGACGGGTTGTGAGGAATTGAAAGGGGGGATTGTTGGGGGAGGGGGAGGAGGATAATAACCCTGGTCCCTGGGGCATCTCCAAGTGCTGCCCCTCCCGTGCCCTACTTTGACACCTTGGGTAGTTGTGTGTGGCAGACTGGGCAGGATCGGGCCTGAGACATGGGCTGGGCGGTGTGGGGAGAGGCCAGAGCCAGAAACCGCCACCTGTGTGGGTCCTCAGCTCTCCCAGAGCCTCAGGAGAGGAGCTCGCCTTCTCCATATCAGTCACGGGGCGGGGCGGGGGGGGGACCTGCATCCCCCTTGCTCTCAGCATCCCCTCCCTTCCCAAAGTCCACCTCTCTGCTGCAGCTTCCCAGCCCAGAAGTCGCCAAGCCTTGAACGTGGTGGCTTGTTTCCGGTGTCTGGACGTCTGCAGTTGCCCAGCTGGTCTGCAGGGTCCTGTCTCCACCCTCCCAGACACCCCGCCTGGTCCCCCCACCAGACCTGTCATCTCAGGGAGTCCAGCCTGGCCTTTCCCACAGCACCGGAGGAAAAGTCTGGGTCCTTAAGCAGCGGCCGGGCAAACAGGACAGACGTGTGAGTACTCGGCCACCCCGCGAGGGGGCAGTGAGTGCGAAAGTGGCACATCCACAGGCTTCCTGCAGAAGACGGTGTCTGAGCTGGACCCTCAAGGGTTAGGGGGTGGAGGGGAGGTTTGAACAGGCAGCGAGCAACTGTGAGGAAGGGCTGGGCTTGCCGAGGTTGGGAAACAGCCTGAGCAAAGGCTGGGAGGTCAGTGTTCCCTGGGTGTGGCCCCTGGGTGCGGCAAGGTGTCCTGGGGGCAAGGCCCTGAAGGAGGTGGGCTGGGGGAGAGCCCCAGTCCCCAGCGGGGGACATTGGACCTTCTTCTTCTCTGGGCAGAGAGGGCTCTGAAGGCTTCTGTGCAGGGAGGCACCATGATACATTTGTGCTTTGGGAGGTAGTCCCGCCAGGGCTGAGGAGAAGGGAGGAGGCCGGGAGCCTGGAAGCTGGGGACTTAACGTGGTGATCAGGCCTGAACATGTGGGGCCCGAGTGGGGCATCAATCACAGCATCCATTCATTCCCTCCCCAAGTGTTTATTTAGTGTTTACTGTATGCCAGGCATTGTTTGAGGCACAGGGATTCCAGCAAACCCAGACTGTGCCCACAGGGAGTCAGCATGCCAGCGAGGAGACAGGCAGGACCATTTCAAGTGGCGACCAGCTCTAAGACAGCGAAGGACAGCAGCCTGGCGAGGACAGAGCTGAGCGTGCGCTCCTGTCTCACCGTCTTCCTGCCCGGCCTCCCCTCTGGCCAAAGCAGCCCTTCCGGACAGGCAGCGCCCACTCTCCTACCCTCTGAGTGGTGGCCCCAGACGTCCTTCCTCGGCCTCTGCACCCTCCAGCTCCTCCAGCCCCATCCTGTTTTCCCTTTGCCCACAGAGGGCAGTTCTCCCCTGACCTTGACCTCCCAGATGCGTCCTCAGTGAAGCGCAGTGAGAGCCCGAGTTAACCTCGGTGCTACCTCTGGCCACATGGCCCTACGCAGGTCACTCTTCTGCGCTGCTCCTTGCTTGCTTCTCCTCTGAAATGGGTCTAGCGAAGGCACTTCATCAATCGAGGGCCTGGCACAGAGCGGGAACCCCAGTCCTTCCGGTCTCTCTCCTTCTGCTGGGTTCCTTGGGCACTGCGCAGCCTGCCTCACACTCTGACCGGCCGGCTGACCTTCCTGCGAGTCGTGGCTCTGCCCAGACTGGCTGGTGTCTGGGGTAAACCGCACGGGAAGCCTGGCACCGCCGTGTCTGAGACGGCGGAGGGCAGTGAGCGTGGAGTTGAGCGAGGAGCACCCTCCCAATCCCCGAGACGCCTCTGCGCTTTCTCGTCTCCCTAATCTGTGAGCTGCTTGGGGTCAGGATATACCTGTGCAAGGCAGGGGTGCAGGGCTGAGTGTCCAGAGCTGGTGACTCAGGACAGGGGTCTAGGGTAGGGGTTGACAGCCTGGATTCTGGGGTCACACTGTCCTGGGCTTAAATCCTGGCTCTGCCACTTCTTGAGGTCACGAGTAGGTTACCGAGCCCTCTGTGCTTCTGTCTCTTCAGCTGTGAAGTGGGTGTTGTCATGGGATGTAGGTTGCCAGGCCTGTGACCATTACATGGATACTTCCTGAAGCACGGCACTCATTAAGGAAACGTGAACTCATCGGGACTGATTCTGTGAGAAAGCCCACCCCGCGTGCACGCTCCTCTATAGCCCTTAGAGTCCTGCAGGGGCTTAAGGGACAAGTCATTTCCTAAAACAGACTATGGGCATGTCCCAACTGGGATGTGGTCTGAGCCCCCGCCCCACTGTGTACCCATTTGGCTGAGCCACTTACGGCCCCACCTGCCACGGCTCCAATTTCCGGCCCGAATAACTTTCTCATGCTCGGAGCTTGATCTGAACCAAACCACGAAGCTGCAGCCAGAGCTGCGCTGATCTACTCTGCAACCACGTGTTCGGGACTCAAATCCAGATACTCTTTAACCGTGGCGTGAACCTAACCAAAGCTCTTGGTAAGCTCTGACCACAACCAGGCGGATATTTTCTAACATTGCTGAGTCGGAGCAAACCTGGAACATCAAATTATTCCCTGAGCCTGAACTGGACCATTTCTTTTGGGCCGATACACAGGATACTTAAGGAGAACCGGCCACTGACGCCCATCACGGCGGTTTCATTAGAAACAGCTGCAGGTGGGGGACCACGTCAGCCAGGTGGGGGTTCACGGCTTGGGTTACGGGCTGAGCTGTGGCAGGTGAAACGCTATTATGGGCCTATATGGAAAACCCTACCTAGATGACAGCCTGCACTTTGGGTGTTTAGCACAATCTGCTCAGGGATGGGAAACAACCCAGCCCCCATTTCTAGCCTGATCGTTCTTCCCCTAAGCATACCCCACGCCCAGAATATCCTTCCCTGCTCTCCTCAAGCCCGGGGAGCTACATCCAGCTCGGACAGCTCTCTTCTCTAGTTTCCCAAAACGAGTTTCTGGAGCCCTTGATAAGTATTTCGCTATCGTGCTTTTTACACCGACTTCTCGCAGATCTGTCTTCTTGCGTGAGACTTCGGCTGCCTTGAAGTTAGGTCCTTGTCTCCTTCATTTCTTTGTTCCCAGCCCCCAGGTGAGGATGTGGCTCGCCCTGTTGGCGTCTCAGTGTTCTGTCTCCAGAGTCAGTGACACATCTGGGTATAAATCTCAGTTCTGCCATTTCCCACCATTGTGTGATTTTATGGGAGTTTCTCTCTTTGGGCCTCCGTATCTGGATGATGCCAATCCCATAGGGCTGCTGCGAGGATGAAGTGACAAAATGCTGTCAGCTGCCCAGCATGGCGCTGGGCACAGAGGAGAGGTACAGGAACGTGGAATGAATTGTACGGGGTAGAGCCGGGCTGGACAGTGTGTCCTGTTCACGAGAGCGGGATGTTGACGGGATGTCAGGAGACCCGGGTGCTGGCTCAGCCTCCTTCCCTGAGATGACCAGAGACTCCATCATCGATTGCTTCAACAGCCTGGTGTTTAAGGAGCTCTCTGATGTGCAAAACACTATGACAAGAGCTAGGAATGCCACACAGGGGACCTACAGCTTTTGCTCTCAAAGCCTGATTGGGAAGCCAGGTCTGTGACTTCTTGGGATAAACACAGAGGAGGGGCCTCTACCCCAGTATGAAGGGGTGGCTGGGGCGGTTTCCAGGGGAGAGAGCCTGAGGGGGTGTGGCGGGGAGATGATGAGCTCATCACGGTGGCTTGAGGGTGAGACAGGAGGGCACAGCTGGTGGAGAAAGCTGAAGAGTGTGAGCAAGAGGGTGGGTGTGGTGATCGGCCTCTTCTTATCTGATAAACGGCGGGGGGTGGGGGTGGGGGGGGAGAAGTTCTGCCTTGTTGCCTCTTATCTCTCGGCAGTATTATGACTATTAAGCATGAGATGATTAGATAGAGACATAAATAGATGTGATGGTTAAATGTATGTGTCACCTTGAGCAGGCTACAGTGCCCTGTTATTTGGCCAAACTCTAGTCTACGTGTGACTGTGCGGGCGTCGTGTCAGGAGGGATTAACATTTCAATCGGCCGACTCTGAGTGGGGCAGAGGGCCCTCCACAAAGTGGGTGGGCCTCGCCCAATCAGTTGAAGGACTTACGAGAAAAGACTGAGGTTCCCTGAAGAAGAAGGAACTCTGCTCACATCAGCCACACAGAAACCCTGAGTTTCCAGCCCGCTGCCCTGCAGAGTTTGGACTCAAGACAGCAACACCAACTCGTCTGAATTTCCAGCCTGTCCTACAGGTTTCAGACTTGCCAGCCCCTACAATCGTGTGAGCCAATTTCTTAAAATAAATCTTTCTCCACATATATATATATGGAGAGAGATAGATACCCCTATATATATATATCCTATGGTTCTGTTTCTCTGGAGAAGCCTAATACAATGATAAATAAATAAAAGTAAAACTGCGAACCTTTTTTTATTCAAAGATGAGGTCTCACTGTGTTACCCAGGCTGGACTCAAACTCCCGGCCTCAAGCGGTCCCCCTTCTCAGCCTCACGAGTACCTGGGACCACAGGCACGTGCCACCACACCCGGCTGAACCTTTTGCAACCTCATGCTGGCGTGTTCATGCTAGGCGCCTGCTAAGCTCTTTGCATGTGCTGGTCCTCGCGACCCTCTTACTCATCCCAGAGCTCCGTAACGTAGTCTGAGACTGTTCCTATTTCACAGATCAGGACGCTGAGGCCCAGAGGAACTTGCCCAACGTCCTGGAAACAATAAAGCCGGGTTTGGATCCAAGCAGTCCCACCCTAGTACCTACATGGGGTGGGCTCTTACCCACCTCGGAACGTGTATAAAGTTGCTTCAAAATAAGAGGCATGACACCAATACAAGTGACATCATCGTTGTTGTTACAGTTACCACTGGGAAGTGTAGGGGAAAAGGGGAAGGGGCAGGGTGTGGGGTTCTGGCAGGAGAGTCTTAAGATCTCCAGGTCCTGCAGGTGCAGCCCTGGGAACAGCCACAAGGTGGCGCGAGGCTGCATGGGCCACTCCGGGATGTCGGTCCAGGACTGGGCGCTGGGGGTCTGTGAGTGATTCCCGGGGAATGCGGGAGCAGCTTTCCACAGGGCTTGTGGGCCTGGGAACCCCCTTCCTCAGTCCAGGGTTACCAGGCCCCCGGACCTAGCCTTGGTGGCGCCCATCCGTTGATGTGCGGCTCGGCAGCCACAGCTGGGGACTGGGTACAGCGCAGCCAGCCCAGCAGAAGGTCAGTGCCCAGCTCCTTCCCGGGCTGCTAGGTGGTCCAGGGTGGGGAGGGCCCGGCGCCATCAAATCACCACGCAAAAGCTCTGGGTAATCCGCCGCCAGAAGTTGCGACTGCGGCTGCCAAGAGCCACCTTGGCTGCCTCCTGGAAGACGGCGTGGACGTTGTCATGCAGCCGAGCCGAGCACTCGAGGTAGGCCACTGCCCCCACGGACCTCGCCATCTCCTGGCCCTGACGGCGAGAGGCGGGGGGCTGCCGTGAGGTGGGGTGCTGGGTGGGCCTCACGTCTGGCCTCCCTGCAGCCCTTTGCCTCCTAGGGGGTCTCCAGGATGGGAGTGGAAGACAGGTTTGCTGGGGCGCCTGCAGCTTCTGCACCCCAGCTTGCCCAAGCGCGTTCATCCACTCCCTTGTGTTTCCTGCCCCGGTTCCCGGCTGTGACTCTGTCTCTCCAGGCACCAGCTGTTTAATTTCCGACTAACCCGGGCACGTAGCAGAGCAGGGCCCAGAGACTGAATAGCCGGGTGTCCTCTCTGGGCCTCGGGTTCCCCGTCCGTGGTGTGGTGCACTGGGCAGAAGTCACTCTGACACGAGGGGTCCCCCTTGTTGTCCCTCCTACAGGCAGAACCCCCCACAGGATTCTAGGCGCCATTTCCAAGTGCTGGCGGTTCCTGACCCACAGCCTGCGTATGCCAGACACCTGCACTGGCGTGCCACTGGGAGGTATCCACAGGTGCCCTCGCCCAGCCCTCCCTCCCCGCCCCGGGCTGGGTTTCCTACCCTGTGGTAGGTCACGGGCTCCAGCCCGTTTTTCCGCAGCTTATTCACCAGCGACTTGTCCTTGCGCAGGTCGGTCTTGCAGCCCACGACGATGATGGGCACCTTCTTGCAGAAGTGACTCACCTCTGGGTACCACTGCAGGGGGGCGAGGGTGTGTGTGTGAGCCACTGGGAGCTCGGTCCCGCTCAGGGGGCCACGCTCCTGCTCCCCAGCCTGGGCAGCACAGCAACCGTCTAGGGAGAAACGACTCGGTGTGGGACTCTCATCTGAGAATTTAAGTGTAAGAACTCATTAACCCCCGAGTCCCAGGCAGCAAGTTCTATCATCGATCCCATTGTACAGATGCAGCGATGGAGGCACAGAGGGGCTGTGTAACTTGGCCCGGGGCCCACAACCGGAAATGGCGGGATTTAAGCCCAGGGAGTGGGCCCAGAGCCCTGCTCCCACCACCTCTAGAATCCTGCCTCTCTGCAAGGTGAGGCCTCTCATGGCCACCTCCTAAACCCGGCAAAATATATAAGGAGACAAGTAAGTGATCCTTTAAAAGTCAGCTCACGGAATGGTTGCAGCCCAGCTGTCTGCCTCAGCTGCTTGCCTGGTGGAAGGAGGCCCCTGTCTTGCGTTGGCTGCTCTGCGGAACGGGAGGCCACGGGGCCGGGTTATTTTAGGCAGGACGACAGCTGGGGAGCTGGGAATCTAGAGAGGGGCTTCCTGCCTCTATGGGCACACGCTCGCTGGACGCCTGTTCAGGCATCAAAGTGTCTTGCTCCCGGAGCAAATGCGGCCTGTGTGGGGTCCTGGGAAGACCCTGCACCCCCCACCCCTTCCCATGAAAAGGGTCTCCTTAACGACTCCACCTAAATCCAACAGTGAATTTCTGGCTGTGCTCGACCTGAGCCTTCCACAGGCCTGACACCAGGCGTCACTCCCTCCTCTGGGACCCACTCTCCTGGCTCTCCTGCCTCTCACTGGGGTCCTACCACCTTCCTCCTCTCCCGGAGGCTCAGCGGCGCTCTCTCCTCTCCCCACGCAGCCTCCCTCAGGCCATGGTTTTACCCCACCAGCCAGAGGGGGCGCATGTGAGCTTTCCAGCCCGGCCGGCCCTCTGGGAAGGACTGCAGACTCAAGCCTCTAACTGCCTGCCTGGCAGCCCCCCCACTGGGATGGCCAGCAAGCCTCCAGGGAAATGGCAACCGCACCTGCTGCTGACACTGGTCAAACTCCTCCCTCCCAACCCACGTCCAATCCAGCAGCAAATCCTGCCGGCTCTGCCTTCTAGACTGACTCAGAATCCGCCCCCTCCTCACCACCCCCACCGCCAGCACCCTGGTCCTAAGCACCACTGTCTCTCGGGGTCCCCGAGGCCCAGAACAGTGCCTGGCATACAGATGTGTTCAATCAGTAGTTCTGAATGAATGCACAGGGCAGACTGTCTGGGTTCAAGTCCAGGTGTTACCACTTCAACAGACGTGCATCTTTGGACAGGTGACTCAGGCGGGGATAATAATACTATCTACTCCATACGGTCGGTCAGGGGAGTAAATGAGTCAATATGTGCGAGGGCCCAGACCAGTGCCTGGTACAGGGTGCGTTCTCAAGAAACGTTTCCGTCACTGCTGTTATTATTGCTAATGCCGCCACTGGCTGTGGCCTGAGGAACCCTGGAGAGCGCCGTTTGCAGGAGGCCCTGGCAGCAGTGGGTGAGGGGCTATGCCAGGGCTAGAGGCAGCTGGAGCAGAGGAACTCAAGGGACCACATCCTGACATCTCTGAGCAGCCTTGGGACCCCCTGCCACGATGGGGCAGTATCCTGGGAGGCGCTGGAGAGCTGGCAGTCACGCAGGGAGCTGCAGGGCCTCTGGGTCACCCAGCAGTCTCAGGCAGACTCACAGTGGAAAGCCCCAGCGTCTGAGTCTGCAGTGCGGGGCAGGCAAGAGCACTGGACTGGCAGTCAAAAGAGCAGACCCTGCTACCAAATCCCTGTGTGACCTTGGGCAAGTCACTGCCCCTCTCTGGGCCTCAGTTTCCCCACATATATGCCAACTGCTCTCAACTTGACGTCATCGAGGGCCTGCCAAGCTCCGACAGTCGGCCGGGTCCAGGGTGGGGGTGGGGTGGAGTGGTCTGGCTATGGGGGCCGTGCCTCCCTGCCCTCCCATACCTACCCGGTTAAAGACGTTGTCAAAGCTGTGTGGGCTGGTGACATCGAAGCAGAGGAGCAGGACACTGGCGTCAGGGTAGAACAGGGGCCGCAGGCGGTCATAGTCATCTTGCCCTGGACAGAGTGGGGTGGTCACTCCCTCCAGACCTCCCGCCCGCTGCCGCCACCTCCCCAATGGCAGGGAGGTCATCACATCAGACAGGGAGCGTCTGGAGCCTCAGTCTGACACAAACTTGGCACTTAGGTGGCTACTCCACATGAAGGTCCCCCCCCACCCACCTGTGGGGTGTGCCAGACCACTAGCTGAGACACTGTTCTGGGGGGAGTGGGGTGGGGGTGGGGCAGAGGCCAGGCCTGGAGGAGCTGAGGCCCGTCACTCAGAAGCCGTCACTCAGAAGCCGCTTTGCCCTGGGTTTAGGGAGTGATGAGTAAGGGGCGGGGGGGAGCCGGGCAAAGGCATCTTAGTGCGCACCAAGTAGGAGGGGTGCGGGGACTCCCTGAGTTTATCGTTGTGCTAACCCTTGTGTGGGCAAGGTCAGGAGGCTGAAGGGCAGAGGTCAAGGTCAGGCAGATGATATAGAAGCTAAAACTGGGGCGGAACGCTTGGGACTGTCGGGAACTGTCCACCCCTTGAGAGCAAGGAGCTCTGGACCCTCCCCCAATCTCCAGCACACAGAGGGATGCCCTGGGATGGGCTTCGGACTCCGGTCAGAAGCAAGGAGGGCTCAGGTTCTTGATGGTCCCAATCCTGGCCAACACCTGTCCCTTGGAGATTGGTCTCCCTGGTTCAGAAGGAAGAGGGTAGGACTCTGTCCTGGGCATCTGGGGCCCACAGAAGCCCCTCCACCCGGCACCTCCCCGGCCACGCACACCCACCTGCCGTGTCCCAGATTTGGAGGTGCACAGGTCTGCCCTTCATTTGCAGATTGGCGGTGTAGCGCTCGAATACTGTGGGGGTGTAGCTCTGAGGACGAAGGGGGCGGGGAGGCTGTGAGGACACTTCTGAGGGAGCAGGCCCTGCAGCCCCCGCCCCTGCCAAGTTATCTGTTCCTGGGAAGGCCCCCAGTTGGCCTACCTGGCGGGAGGCCAAGAGCCCTGTACTTCGGCAAGGTCCTGAACCTGCCTGGCCTTGTTTTCCTCAGCTGCAAAATGGGAATATTAAAAGTCCCTACAGCAGAGTGTCGCTATGAGGAGTCAATGAGGTACTCCACGGGGAGCCCTCAGCACAGGGCCTGGCACAACAAAGGCACTCTGTACATGCCAGCTGCTGTTATTTGTACCTTTGTTCCCCTGGACGGGTGCAGGAGACTTTAATTTCCTTCCTT
>VBSM01000988.1:1915516-1934695 GCA_008086735.1 Cheirogaleus medius
CGCGAGCATCCATGTTTTAGCCTCTTATTTGCCCTGTCTGGCCTCAGGAGGGGTCACTCAGGGAGAGGCCCTTGTCCCCTGGCCCTGCCCAGCCTGAGCTCACTCCTTCTCTGCAAAGGCTCGATGGATGGGAAATGGGACAGGTTTCGTACACAGATGAATATGCATGAACGAAGAGGGAGCTTTTGCAAGATGGGTGAGAGCAATAGGTGAGGTTTTCAACTCCACTATGTGAGCCCTTGGCCCTGTGGGGCATGCTGGACCGCCTGCTCTTGGGTCCCTAGGCCCTGACCGCTTGCCCAGGGCTGGCTGGTGGGGCCACAGTCTGGGGGCCCCTGTCTTCCTCCCTTCCCATGCTGGGTGAGGCCCCCACCGGCTCATGATGCAGGAGGACTTCGTGCCTACCCATCTGCCCACTTTCCCACCTGCCCACTGGCCCTCTGAGTCCGGCCCTGGCCAGCTGGGAGCAGCAGCGCCTTAGCGGTGGGTTAGCGCTGCCCTCCAGGACACCTGGGAAGCTGCAGGGGATGGGTGGGAAGAAAGTAGGTCCCAGAGTGGGCAGCTGGGGAAGATGCAGAAGTCAGGATGGCCTTGAGGTAGGGGCTGCCCCTGCCCTGGCCTCCAGCTACCCTGTCATTCCTTCCACCAAGAGGAACAAAAAGGAACAGACAAGGGCCCCACCCCCCTCCCCGTGCCCCCTTGCCTGCCCAGGGCCCCCTCCCTCAGGCCTTTGCCTAGCAGGAGACAGTGTGACCTGGTGGCTAGGAGCACTAGCTTTGGGATTAGATGTGCCTGGCTTAGGATCAGCTCTGGCACTTACCAGCTGTGTGACCCTAGGCCAGTCCTCTCACTGGTTACAGGGGAAGAGTGTCAGCTCGCGATGGGGGAGGGAGGACAGACTGGCAGGTGAGGTCCCAGCGCAAATGTCCACCACTTAGAAAGCTGGTTGCCAGAAGCAATGTCCACACCAGCCCCCGTCTGTCCCTCCAGGGGGTGCCACCGTCCCAGGCCCTCCCCAGCTTCTGGCCCTTGCCCTGGAGTGGGGACCTGCTTCGTGGAGGGCACAGACATCCACATCTGAGCTTCCAGCTTGGCCACCCACAGGACCCCAGCTATAGGACCCTTCCTGATCCTAGCTGCAGAGCGGCCTGCCATGTGCCAGTGCTCTGCAGATGCCGTGGTGATGGCACCATCACCTGCCACTCTCTGAAGATCTTCTGTGTAGGCCCTTTGCCGGCACCATCTCTGATCCTCGCAACCTTGGAAACTTGGTACAATCCTCATTTTCCTGATGATGCCCAGAGAGGGGAAGTGACTTGCCCAAGGTGACACATTTGGCAGCTAGCTGGTGATGGAGTCAGGTCCTTCTGGCTCCAGGGACCAGGCTCCGTCCCCAGCCACCTGCTTCTCCTGAGGTCACCAACTCCAGTTCCTGGTGCCAGGAGTGAGCAGGAAAGCGGCTGGGTTGCCCCTCTGGCTTGGAACTGCCACAGCCCCTCCCCCTCTTCTGGAATGTCATCCTGGAGACTCTGTCTCTACCTTTTGTTGTGTTCTTTGACCCCCAGGCAGGGTTACCCTATGTCCATGGACCAGTAAGTCCCTAATCTTACCTGTTAAGCTCTGCTCAGCCAGCAAGTCAGGGCTGGGCCTGTGCTGAGCCAGGACAGAGATGACTCAGCCTTGGGTCTGCCCTCCTGGGGCCCACAGAGAGAAAACGGATCATTACAGGACGGGGACCCGGCTCAGGGTATCCCCAGGTAGGACACCCATGGGGGTCTAATGCAGACAGGAAGGACTCAGCTGGTTCTACCCAGCAGGGCTGGGTGCTCCTTGCCACCTCCTATCCCCATCCTGGTGTGGGGGCTGCTGGGCTTTGCCCCTGTGGGAATGGTCGTTACCCCAAATGCCAACCAGAAATGGGCAGGGGTTGTGTAGCCCTGGTGTCCCTCTCTGCCCTAGGAGCTCTCTCTACCTTGCCCCGCTGCCCTGAACCCAAGGTTGGGCCACAGCTGGATAAGGGTCGCTGAAGCCCTCCAAATCCTCAGCCTGCTCTCTGCCCTTTGCCATGGCAGGAAGACGGGGAGACAGGCCCCCAAGCCTCCTAGCTGCTAGTTGCCGGGGCTTCAAGGGCGGCCTGGAGGAAGAGTCCTGGGGACGGGCAGGGGCAGGAGGAGGCTGAGTCCAGCAGGCAGAGCGCTGGGGGCTGTGGAGAGGGCGCTGGTAGGAGGCTGGCAGGATGCAGGGAGTCGTGGGCTCTAGATCAGCACTGCCACCCCCAGCCACGTGCCCCCAGGCAAGACTCTGCCTCTCTGGCCTCAGTTTTCCCATCTGCAAAATAAAGCCTTTCCAGCTCTTGGACACAGTGGTTCTTTAACGGAAGAGTAGCCCAGACTGGCAGCACATGCCCGTAGTCCCAGCTACTCGGGGGCCTCGCTTGAACCCAGGAGTTCAAGGCTGCAGTTAGCTGTGATGAGGCCACTGCACTCCCCAGCCTGGGTGACAGAGTGAGACTCTGTCTCAAAAAAAAAGAAGAAGAGGAGGTCTCTGTTGTTCCAGGGAAGTCAGGGCCTCCAGATGAGGGAATAGCCTAGACAAGGCCAGTCCATCCCCTGGTGACAAGCATGCCCTCCTCTCACCTGGCTGCCCCAGCATGTCCTTCAAAACATACATTTCATCAACTGCAAGAAGCCCATTTCCACATCATGTCCTCTCTGAAATTGGGATGGGTGTCACCATCGAGGATGTCACCACCAAAGATGTCTCAGGTGGTGGTGAGGCACCCTCCCCTCCAAGCCCCAGGCTGTCAGGTGCCCTCCCTAGGATCCCTGGTGGCCTGGCCCGTCAGTGGGCTCTCCCCAGGGTGCTGTAATTGTTGAGTTCCCAATGGCAGCATTTAGGGGCCCAGAAACATGTCTCCCCAACTTAGAGTGGCCCGATGCTGCCACAGTGGGAAGTGGCACTGTTCCCAGGCCCGGCCTCTCCTGCCTCCCCCGTCAGACTGCCCAGCGCCTGCACAACCCCAGGGGCCTGGAGGATGCTGGGGTAGGAAAGGCAGAAGGGAAGACACTGGAAACAAACCCAGGGACTCCCAGGGCAGGTGGGGCCAGCCCCTGCACCTGGCCTGTGCCTGTCAAGTCTGCCTGGACAGTCAGTGGTCATGTCAGGGAAGGACGAATGGTCACATCCCCAGAGCGCCAGGGACATGCCAGGTACCTCGTGGGAGCTATTAGCCCAGCCTGACCTCCATCCACCTCACCACCACCGCCAGTCCCTCTACCCCGCCAGGCTGTTGAGAGGAAACTGAGGCTCAGAGAAGCTAAGCAAGTTACTAAAGGGCACAGGGTCGGTTAGAGGAGAGCAGAGGTGCCCCCCGATGCTAGGCCTGGTGGGCTCTTACCCCGCAAGGCAGAGCCCGTGGGATGTGCACTGTCGCAGAGAGAGCTAGAGAAGAGAGACGGTTCCTAAGACGGACGCTGCCAATGTTCCGGGAGTCCTTCCTGCGCGTGGGCTCGGAGCTGAGCGCTCGACCTCTATTACTTCTCACAGTGACCCTGTGACGTGGGCACTCTCATTATTCCTACTCTGCAGTTACAGCAACAGGCACAGAGAGGTTAAGGGACTTGGCCAAGGGCACTGGGCTATAAGTGGCAAAGCCATGCTTTCAACCCAGGCGATCCGGCGCCACAGTTCTCAGTCCCTTTCGGCCAAGCTGTGCCACCAAGTTCTCTCTTAGGACCCGCTATGTACCCAGGTTGTCTAATTCAGTCCCTGTGACACCGTCCCAGGTGGATGCCATTCCTCCCACTTTGCAGATGACATCACTGAGGCCTTCGCTCCCAATGGCAGAGGGAACTCTGCCCCTGACCCCACGCCCCGCTGGGTTCCCCTCGGAGGCCCGGGCGGCGTGGATCCTGGGCAGACCCCGGGCGCGTAACCGGCGGGGTGTGCCAAGGCCGGGGCCGCCGGCACTCACCTCGGGGAAGGCCCCATCGGCGAAGACCATCAGCAGCGACGTCTTCCCGCAGCCGCCGTCGCCCACCAGGACCACCTTGGCGGACCGCGCGCCCAGCGGCGCCTCCTCGCCCGCGGCCTGGGCCTCCCTCATCCCGCGGCGGGCGGGCGCGGGCCGGCGGCGGGGTCGGCGGCGCGGGGCCGGCGGCGGGGCAGGAATGTGGAAGGGGCGGGGCGGCGGGAGGAAGTGCGAGCCGGGGGGCGGGCGCCCCGCCGAGCCCAGGTGAGAGGCCCGGGCCGGGACTGGGGCGGCGCGGCGTGGCGGGCGGGCCCGGCCCTTCCCCTCCAGTCCCGTCGGTGCGCTGAGGCTGCGTGACGTCTGGACGGCGACAGTGGCGGTGGGGCTGTGGCCCACTGCCCCTGGGAGGAAGCGGGAGGCGGGGCCGGGGTCACCATGTTGGCCTTCCCCCCTTGGCTGCCTTTGCGGAATGAATGAATAAATGAATGTGTATTTCCCAGGGCTCTGGAGACAGCACGACACAGTCCCCCCCCCCCAGGTGTTTCAGGCCAGGTGGGAAGACGGTGACCTGGACAAGCCCTTATGGGTCAGTCACTGGCACAGCCCCCCTCAACCAGCACCAGGGAGCTTTGCCGCAGGTGGGGACCACTTGTCTCACCCTGGCCGGGGCATGATCTAGTGAAAGTGATGGAAACTTACATCTATAAAGTGCTTAGAACAGGGTCTGGTGTGTGGTTGGTGCCATGTGTGAGTGGTCCGTGTTATTTAAGTGTCATATGGCCACCTGCTATCGAGGGCCACATGACTCTGAACTGTTCAAGACAGGGTCCGTGCCTCGGGAAGCCCACGGCCTAGAATGGGAGACAGACAGGACATCAGTGTGACGGGAGCTACGGTGGAGGTAGGGGTGGGACAAAAGGGGCTCCTCGCCAGGTTGGGGGAGTCAGGAAACCCTTCCAAGAGAGGAGCCAGAGTCTTGAGGAAGAAGTGACATGTGTCAGATGGGGGAGGGAGAAAGATATTCCAAAAGAGGGAACAGCACATGCAAAGGTATAGAGGCAGGAGCCAGGGAATGCTGCCCCCACCCCCGCAGAAGGGCGAGGCTGGTTTGAGGAGCTGGTGTTGGACAGTGGAGCATTTCAGATGGTGGAATAAATCCAGCATTGAACTGGAAACTCACTGTCACCTGATCTCCCCACCTCTCTTAGTGGCCAGGGTTTAAATCTTTTAAAAACGGGCACAGGGGTCTCCCCAGATCTTGGATTGAGTGTTTCTATTGAAGCGTAAAGGAACCGGGGTCAGAAGTCTTTGGGTCCCTGCTGCCCCCCACCCCACACTGGTCATGACATCATCCTCCATGGAGTTCAAAGCCAGGCAGGTGAACAAGCATCTTCAACCCCCTTCGAATCTCACTGTGGCCCAAAAAGGCAGCCCAGGCAGGAGTCACTGCCCACTGCAGGGAGAGGCCGGGGCCAGCTGCCCTTGCTCCCAGCCCAGGCTCACCCCCAGGGCTGTGGTCGCAGGCTGAATGGAGCCTCACCTGGACGGAGGAAACCTCCCCAGCACAGCTCCACCTTTCAGGTGTCCCTTCCTCCCCGAAACTGCCATAGGGCTGGGTGTGAAGCTACCAAGCAGGGCTCCCTGCCCCAAGGAGTGGTGGGGAGGGGCCCTGTCCCCCGCTGATCAGCTGTCAGCCTCTTCATCCCCGCTGCTGCTGTCATCAGGCCTTGGGTGGCAAGGCTGGGAGGCAGGTGGGGCCGGACTGGGGGTGGAGGGAACTGAGAGTCAGGCAGAGGTGTTTGGCCTTGGTTGCTATAGGGATAATCGCTCTAATGACACACTTGATGTCTGTCATGCTTTACAGTTTCACTGAGCATTTCCTAATAACAACAGCCCCATTAATGGATTGCAAACCATGTGTAGGCACTGTCCCTTAGGAGGCAGGAACTATTAGTTTCATTTTAGAGATGAGGAACCTGACCCCAGAGAGGTTAAGTTCTTGTTTAAGATCCCCAGCTAGTAAAAGTCTGAACTGGGATTTAGACCCAGGTGTGACCCCAAATCCAGGCTTTCTCCCAACATCACACCTGGCGTTCCTTACTCCGCGCAGCTCTCGGACTGTGCGGTGGGCAGAGCGGATGATGTGCTTCCCCCATTTTACAGATCCGGGAACTGAGCCTCAGAGAGCGGCAGTGGCTAGTTGCGGGCCAGCAAGACGCAGAGCCAGGACTGGATCTCTGACGTCAAGCCCAGCCTCACGCCCACCCTGTGCTGACCTGACGCTCCTGCAAGAGGGAGATTCCGCCGGGCCCCGAATCTCAGACACTGCTGGGCCCCGGACCACACTGTTCCTGGAGTTTATTTTTAGAGCGGTGGCCCAGGTCACAGTCTGCCTGGCCAGCGTGCTGTTTACTGTTTTACTGTTTACCGTGGCTGCTCTTGACTTCTGGCCTGCGGGTGACTCAGTCCCTTCAACGTCCCACCAATCCCAAGCCCAGAGTCCTTTGGGAACCCCACACAGTGGGCTACTGCCCTGCAGACCCCAGAACAGCAAAGGTGGCCAGGCCAGCCCTTGATCTGACATATTGTCCCCTCCTGGATACAGGCGGCCAGACAGGATCTTTCAGTGTCCAGCTAAGCCATGAACACCTCGAGGGCAGCCACCAAGGCTGACCCATCACTGCACCCCAGAGTGCCTGTGCCAGACTGTCACCCAGCTGTGGCTCAGGCTGGTATGTCCCGTGGACTGCCTGGCTGGACAAACAAGGGAAGGGAAGGAAAGGACACAGGGAGGGAGGGAGGGAGGGAGGAAAGAAGGAAGGCACATGGGCTGGCTCACAAGAATAGACGGACTGAAGAAGTGAATGGAGGAACAAATGCTTGCATGGATGCGCGAACACAGCGCAGGACCTGAATGGGGGGGTGGCCCCATCCCCACACCCACCCTGAGGCCAGCCCTGTACAACGGGTCTGTTCTCTGCTGCCTCCGTGTGGCCACTCTGCTCCCTGCACTGTCCTTATCCTGCTGCCTGCTGGGCTTGGGGTTCCTGGCTGGGGATGGGGTGTTTGTGCCTGGTGGAATGAGGGGACAGTGCATGCCGGGGCAGAACGCGTGGCCCCGGCGTGTAGTTCCCAAAGCCCTTTCCTCGGCGTGCCTCCCTGGGACCTCCCCATCTCTGTCGTCCTGAACACCAGATCTCAAGGGCCCTTGTCCTCAGCCTGAACTCCTCCACCCAAAGCCTTGACCTCACGTTTACCGCGGACCTGCTTGTGCCAGACACTTGGCATGCGCCATTTTATTCCACCCTATGAAGTATGTACAGTTCTTATCCTCCCCTGACAAACGAGGAAACTGAGGCCCAAAGAGGACAGAAAACTAGTCCAAGGTCCCACAGCAAGTAAGTGGAGGAGCTGGGATTCGAACCCAGGAAGTTAGGCTCCAGAGTCCGTACACACAGAATCCCCCAAAGTGAGAGGTGCAGGGGCCTTTACGGGCCATCTCATCTAACACCCTCATTCTTCAGATGGGGAAACTGAGGCTCTGAGAGGGGAAGGAACTTGTCACACAGCAAGTAAGCAGCAGACTCAGGTCTATGCCAGGCAGAACCCAGGGGGCCTTTTCTCCCAACTTTCTTCTGTCTGGTCTCCCCAGACGAACTCAAGCTCTGCCATCATCTGACCGGAGCCCAGGGCCGTGGGGACACAGGCCTCCTGCCCCGTGTCCTCTCCCTGCCTCACCTTTTGGGTGGGACGGGAGGGTCAATGATGGGGTGGGCGTGGGTGGAGAGAAGGAGCACTGTGGCCTGATCTTAGCACCTTTTTAGCGTTTTCGGTTGTCCCGTTGGGTGTCTGCAGGCGCAGATGACACAGGCAGGAGAGGAAGTGCAGTTGGGAGCTGCCGTTGCCTGTGGGTGCTAAGGTGGCACATCCTGCTCCTCCCCCGCTCGGGCCTGGCCCTGCAAGGCCGCCGGTCAGCTCAGAGACCTCCACGACCTTCCTCCTGGGTGGGCTCCCGAGCAGAAGGCGCTGGGTCCTGGAGGCCCACAGCCCAGGCTGGAGGAGGGAAGATGAACGGGCAGGAAGGGACGGGGCCTGGAGAGGGGTCAGAGAAAGGATGGAAAGAGGCTGGGAGGGTTACAAGAGAGAAGACGGAGGGAAGAAGACAGCTTCTCCCAGCCCCCCTGGTTGTCCCTACTCCTCTCCAGGAAGGCACCTCGGTTTGCGTCCTGCTGAGTGAACCTGGAACCTAAAGGCCGCTCAGAAGCCTCCCGCCGGCCCTGCCTGCCGTCACTGGTCAGGAGCACCGCTTGCTGGCGTGCCTCCGTGTCACCTCCAACACTCCTTAGAGTGACCCCATCCCTCCCTTGGACCCGTGCATGGCTTCCCACTGCCAGCAGGGCAGGGACCTACTGCGTCAGCATGGCCACGGGAGGCCTCCACAGCCCAGCCCCACCTAGCCTCTCAGGCCCCAGCCTGGCTGTGACTCCCCAGACACACGCAACGCCTTTGCTCGGGCACTTTTTTATTTTTTTTGGAGACAGGGTCTCACTCTGTCACCCACACTAGAGCACAGTGGTACAATCATAGCTCACTGTAGCACTGAACTCCTGGGCTCAAGTGATCCTCCTGCCTCAGCTTCCAGAGTAGATAGGACTATAGGCACACACTACCACACCGGGCTAATTTTTAAATTTTTTTGTAGAGATGGGGTCTCACTATGTTGTCCAGGCTGAACTCCTGGCCTCAATGGATCCTCTTGCCTCCGCTTCCCAAGGTGCTGCGATTACAGGCGTGAGCCCCTGCGCCTGGCCTGCTCAGGCAGTTTGAGGCCCCTCTCCCCCTCCATGTGTACAGTCCTCCTGCCCTGCAAGGCAAGCTCTCATGCCTCCACCTCCTCCAGGAAGCCTTCCCTGTTCTCTTCCCTTTTTACGGGCTCCTGCAACAGCCTGTCTCATTGGTCACCTCTGTCTGCCCAGCTGGAGGGACACAGCAGCTCTTCAAAGTCAGCTCCTGTGGTGCGCAGGCCTCCGGGCCGCTGGGAATTCTCTCCCAGCTCATCCTTGCCCGCATTTCGTGTCCTGTGCTCGTGATCTTCCAGGGGGCAGGCGGGGGAAGCCAGCAGCCTGGAGCCAGATGGGTTTCTCTGCCGCCCCTCAGTCCCCTTTGAGCAGTGGGGAGGGGCGGTGTGCCCAGTGGCCAAGGGCAAGGCCCTGGAGCCAGACAGCCTGAGCTTGGCCCCCAGCTCTGCGCCTTGCGGCTGTGTGACCCTGAGCTACTCACGGAACCTCTGTGAGCTCCAGTTTCCAAGTCCAAAAAAAACGGAGTGACAACAGTACCTACTGTGAAGTGTCATGGGCCTGCGGGCCGGGCACCAGCGTCCACTGAACTCGTGAGGCCGTCTCCCCGCAGGGCCTCTCCTTTTGCTCCCTGCCTCCACCCCTGCTCCCGCCGGCCCTCACTCTGCCGGGCAAGGTGTATAAATTGGCCCGGTTTTGCCCGCTCTGCCCTTCCGTATATGCTCTTCCCCCACCAGGAATGCTTTGCTGCCGTATCCACGCAGGAATATTCTCCTTCTGGCCCTGAAGACTCAGCGGGGTGTCACCACCGGGAAGCCTTCCTCCATATTCCCCATCACCACTCTCCCCTGCCAGCACTGGCTCAGGGGACCCTCTTCTGAGCTTCCCAAGGAGCCTGATGACATTGGTCCTTGGACACCCAGCAGCAGAGGAGGGAGCTTCGTAGTAACCACCAGAAGCCTGAGTCCCCGATTCCCGGAGAAGAGACAAAGGTGATTTGGGGTTGAGCAGGGCTCCCTGGAACCCCCTCTTCCTGCCCCAGCTTTATTCTGGTTCTAGAATCATTCCAGTGAGCACATTCAGTCCCCACCACAGCCATCCCGGGTACACAGTCAACGTGTCATGCAGTGAGAGGGAGGGCGGAGGGGAGAGAGCGGGGCGCGGGTGGCCCGCGCTGCGCAGCCGCCGGCTTAGAGAGTCTGGGTCTCCCCGGCGGCAAAGGCTCGCCCAGCCACGTGTCTCCTGGCCCTGTGCTCACTCCTGCTACTGGCCACAGGGTCCAGCGCTGGCCTCGGGGCTGGGCCATGGCTGCGTCAGGTGGGGAGAGCCACCGTCCTGCCTCCAGGCCCGTGACCTCGATGGGTTCCCGTTCCAGACACTCCCCGTGTCACTGGGGATTACTGGTTGGACCTGGGTCTCCACAGCTTGGACCAGGGCCAAGGAATAGGGAAGCCAGCCCGAGAGCCCCGCCCCCACCTGCGGGTGGCCCCATCCCTGTGACGCGGCAGGTGCGCCCACCCCTCAGTGGTGCTCCTCTGGGACTGCCCTTGGTGGACGGGAGCTGCCTCAGCCCTCGACACCTGGGAAGGTGTCTACACCCTCACTCCAGGGGGGCTGGGGTGGTAGCCAAAGACCGACTCCCAGGGAGTGTACCAGGCCAGCCCCTCGGGGTGCCACTTGTACTCCAGGGCCCCCCGTGGCGATCAGGCAGAGGCTGAGTGTCTCCTGAAGCCACAGAGTACTTGGCTTCTCCCCGTCCCCTCCTCTCCTGCACCCCCTCTCCATGGCAAGTTTCTCTGAGAGCTCCTCCCCCAACAAGCCCGGGCCCAGGCGTCCCCATCTCAGGTTTTGCTTCCAGGGACCTTGATCTAGATACCCCGTGTCCTGGGGGTTGGAGCCATGCTCCAGAGCTGACCCTTCCTAAACTGGCATTCAGTCTTCTTGGGCTGTCCCTCAAGCCACCAGACCTCCATGATCTCCCCCGGCTTCCCATCATGCCTCAGCCACCTGGACAGTCCCCCCTCACTGCCGAGGCTCCAGGACCCTGCGGAGGGGCCTCCTTGTCCGCCACATCTTGGTGGGTGCCCGTGGCCCACCAAGACCTCTGCCGCCAGTGTTCCATCTGCCCCACGACCTGCCAGCAAGTGACCTGGCCTGGAGGCAGCAGCACCAACCTGCAGAGCCAGTGACAGAGCGCAAGGACCTGGGTCGGGTTCTGAGGTTCGGGGAGTGGAGGTCACGGTGAATAGCTCCCGAGCCACGTTTCATGCGGCCTGCAGGCTTCCGCCTGGGCCTGGTCTCTCGGTCTCTCCTGCCCAGAGAGGTCCCTTCCTGACCCACTGCAGCGAGCTGAGGACTGCGTTTGTGACGAAAAGTTCACGTCCTTTTCCAGGCGAGCCCCTGTCTGGGACATGCTCAGCTCCTTCCCTGCCACGCCCTCCCTCAGAGCCCTCCGGGAGCTTGTGTGGCTGGGCCACCAGCCAGCACAGAGCAGAGCCCCCCAGGGGAAGGGGTCTTGTTTTACTGATGTCCTGGGGGCAGGGTTTTGTTTGTGTTACCCCTGCCAGTCCTCGGTGCCTAGCCCAGTGCCTGTACCCAAGACTGGCTGGGCTCCAGTGCATGGCCTGGCTTGGCAGCTCACATCCCAGGGGAGCAGGGGAGGAGGAGCTCGAGATGGAGCCCAGCTGGCCAGTGCCCAGCTGCACTCCCTGAGTCCTGGCCCAGCCACTGCTGGTCCTCAGCGGGAGACAACCCTGGGTCCCTGGACATAGAGCCACGCCTGCTCCGATATGGACAAAGGGACGGAGATGGCTCATGAGGACTCCGTGGGAGGACCCCAGCGTTCATGGTTCCAGCGGGGCTATGGAGAGGGCGTCGGCCAGAGCTGAGTTTGTGCCAGGCCCCAGCGGCTCCGCTGCCCACCTGGCCCACCCTGGCTGCTAGTTTCGCCGGACAGCGTGCCACATGGACACGGGCCTGCGCAGTGTGGCCAGCATCTGGTTCCAGTGTGTGGTGCCCATGCCGCTGGCCGATGGCCCAATGATGACATGGCCCACGTTGTCCCCACGACCATCGCTGGTGCTCTCAGCCACGGTCACGCGGAGAGACAGGTCCTGGGGAGGAGGCAACATGGGTGTTGGGGACCAGGAGCAGCCAGAGGTCCCCCTTGGCTCCTGGGTCCCAAGCCGTTAATGTCCAGGCCCTAGCAGGGTGCCAGGTGCGGCTTCCTGGTTCCTCACCTCTGATCTGGGAGGGGAGGGGACTTTCCCAAGGTCACCCAGGAAATAACTGGCAGGCGAGGATCTCGGCTAGATCCCCACAGCCTTCTCTGTTGCCTCCCTTCACAGCGGCAGCAGCACACGCCAGGGTTCCAGGGCTGCGTGGCCTTAGGCAGTGACTTGGGCTTTTGCTACCTCAGTTTCTCCATGTGTAAAATGGTGATGATAATAATGGTTCCTACCCCACAGGGCTGTTCCGAGAACAACATGACTTAAAATGTCTAGCAAGGCGCCTGCACACAGAGCATCGCACAGGCCTGTCGTTGTTGCTAATGTCATCACTATGTTGCACTCACAGCCAAGGAAGGGAAAGAACTTGCTTGAGATCGAAGCAGTAAAAGTGGAGCTAGAACCCAGCCGACTTCTGTCCTCCCCGTCCTCCCCCACGGTCTTGCCTGTGGAGGCTGTGGAGTGGTGGCACTGTGGCCACCTGGGGGAGGCAGGGGACAGGTGGGAAGCCTGTCCCGCAGGGGTGGCAGGGAAAGGCTTTGATACCCAGGACCAGCCAGAGATGCCGGGATGTTTGTCTGGGGTAGGAACACCCAGAGTGAGGCAGAGTTCTGGGCCATCAGATGCAGATGGGGTGCCCCAGGGAGGGAAGGCTAGGTAGGCTCTCTACAGCCCCAGGGCTACAGACACAGGTTTTGGTTCAAGACACAAAGGACTTTTTCACTGTCAGGAGTGCCCAAGGGTGGAAGGAGATGGAGATAGTGAAGGGAGGTAGTGAGATCCCCATCCTCCGAGGCATGTAAGCAGGGCCCAAGCCATATCCTCTGCAGTCCCCCCACCCATGGGCTTTGATGTCCCTGCTGGGAGGGGGTCTCCCTGGGGCTCATCGCCTTCTGAAAGCCATGGGGGGCCCAGCAGGGCCTCCGTGGTCGAGACTTGGGAGATTTAGAGCCAGAACTCTGGGCCTTGGGTTACCCCTGGCTCATCTCCAGGCCTCTGCAGTTCCCTCCACTGGGGAGTGCCTCCCCCAGACCTCAGCCGAGCCAGCCCTTCCTGTGGGAGCCCTCGCACCTCAACGGCTGAAGTCTGAGATACTTAGTGGATTAGAACTGCCTGGGGACTTAACCGCCTGTCCCTTATGTGCACCAAGAAAGCAGTGCTTGTGCCCCAGCACCCACCATAGGGCTGGTACCCAGTGGGTGCTCAATAAATGCTAGAAAGGTGATGGCTTCAGGCAAACCGTGACCACCTACAGGAGCCCCGAGAAGTGAAGCTGGAGAGATGGC
This sequence comes from Cheirogaleus medius, assembly GCA_008086735.1. Taxonomy (NCBI): domain Eukaryota; kingdom Metazoa; phylum Chordata; class Mammalia; order Primates; family Cheirogaleidae; genus Cheirogaleus; species Cheirogaleus medius. Next base: position 1,928,796 of record VBSM01000988.1, read on the forward strand.
GTGGCCGCAGAGTCCCGGGATGACCTGGCCTCCTCCTGCCCCGCCCCCTCACCTGGAGCACGATGGCCGGCACCGAGAAGATCATGGCCTCGTTGAACACCGGGTTGGGGTCGTCCCTCTTCACGGCCGTCTTTTTCTTGCTCATCTTCCTCCCATCCTGCAGCAGGTACACCTTGACGAAGGGGTCTGCGGGCAGGTGGGGGGTGAGGGCCGGGCTGCACTGGCTTGGCACAGCCTGCCCAGTCCCGTGCTCCAGGCTCCAGACTCCCCACGCCTCGGCTAGTGCCCTTATCTCCTGCAGTCCTGCCACTGGCCCTTCATCCTTTCTCCCGCTTTACAGATGAGAAGACTGAGGCTCACATGGCAAGTCAGGAGAGGGCTGGGCTTTGGACTCAGCAGCCTGCCTCACGCCCACACGCTCCCCTCACGTGTGCTCTGGGGGCTCAGCGGACCCGCCACTTTTCATTCTATAAATGGTCCAAGTGCAGACGTCAGCTTTGAGTCACCCGGCGCCCGCTCAGCAGAGCGTGACTCAATTGTGTGCAGCTCTGAAAAAACAAGTTGCCCTCTGGCCATCACCTCCTGCCCAGAGGGTGTCCTTGCTTCGCCTGCCTGGAGCCAGGGTCCTCCCCCCCGCCCCGGCTTGCAACTCCCAAGAGGTCGGGCTCCCCCAGGCCCGGCCTTTGGTTACCCAGAGTACAGCTGCCTCCATGGGGCCCTGCTTTGAGAGGGGCCAGAGGGTCCTGCAGACCAGGGCATCAGGTTCTGCCTGGCACCCACCCCAACCCGGTTGTCCCCCAACCCCCTGGGACATTGCCCTGTGAATGGGAATGGAGCCTCAGTTGTGAATTCCAGCTCTGGGAAGCAGGGGCAGCCCATGGTTGCCAGCCCAGTGTGCCCAGCCCTGAGTGCTGCCTCCTGCTCTCAGACCCCTGTCACCCTGGCCCCTGTCACCTTGGGTTCCCCATCACCCTGGGCCACTGTCACCCTGGGCCCCATCACCCTGCCCTCATGGGGGCCCTGCTACCCTCCAGGGTTACCACATTTCCCCAGCTGGATTAATCTTCCCACTCTGCACGGGTCCTGAGCTCGGCGGAAGCTATGGGGACCCTGGCACTGTGTCCCACACCTGCTGATGCCTCCAAGGCCCACAGCACAGTAGCTGGGTCACGGCTTCCATGGAGCCACGTGGAGGAGCTGGGCATCCCGCAGGGCCTTACCCGCTGTGGTCTTGTCGTTGGTCCAGATGAGATTCTTGGCCTTCACCACGACCACAGTGAGGCGCTCAGCTGTAGGGAGGTAGCTGAGGGACAGCAGGATCTCCCCAACGGCGTCGGCGGCCTGGGGGACAGGGGCTGGCTCAGAAGGCTTCTCCCCCCAGGACTTGAGCGGTCTAGGGAAAGGCCTCGATTGCCAGGGAAAGGCAGAAGCTCCCTTCTCCACAGGGGAGTGGCTGTTCTTGGGGCCCCTTACACCAGGGCACTGCGCTGGCAGGATTGAGAAAGAGACACTTCCCCTCTCCCCACACTGCACGGAGCATGCACCCCCCCCTTCCACTGGCTGTGGTGCGAGCTGTGCCTTGGAAGGAGGGCCAGAGGTTGCCTGTCAAATGCAGCAGTCAGATGCAGTTTTGTTCCCTCATTCTAGGCCAAGGAAACACTGTGTGGTAGTAGTATGTAGAGATCCAAGTGGAATGGCATTAAATCCTTTGCTTAAACAACGATGTTCCCTGAGCACGCCTATATTTATAAAGGTAAACTTCAGCTTGGCCTCTGTCTGAAATAATCTTCAGGGCTAGAGGAGTGTTTCCCTAACAGAAGCTCTGCAGAAGTAGAACCTCTGAAAGTTTGGTCATAAGAGCAGTAGACAAGCTGTAAACAGTGGTCAAGAGGATTCTGTGATTTGCCTGCAGTAAGCAGAGTTTCCTCAAATGTGGCTCAGGTCTCTTTCTCTGCTCTCCTGATGATTAGGGTTCAGGCTGTTGCAAGGACAATGGAGTCCCTCCTCAGAAGCGTGCGTGTGTGCGTGCATGCACTTTCTTCAGGGGTAGACAGACAGGCTGAAGCAGGTCAGACTCACCTTGTTCTGGTCCTGTAAGTAGAGCCAGCCGCTGAAGGGCTGCAGCGGGAGGTCGAGCACAGAAAGCTTCAGCTCCACCACCCCTGTGCTGACATTCCGCTCGTCCTCATCGATGCCAAACACAGAAAACCGCAGGCTCTTCTCTTCTAGGGCCGTGGGATCCAAGGGGATGGAGAACTTCTCATCAAAGAAAATGGAGTAGGCATTCCTCTGGATCTGCAGAGAGAAAGGGCCATGGAGGGAGTGCCACAGCTGGAGAGGTGGCAGCCAGGGGCCTGAGAGGTCACAGCAGTGAGAGAGCACAGGGCAGGGACTCCAGAGACCTGGGCCAGAGTCCTGGCTCCATTGTCCCAACAACCGCAAGGCCGATCTTCCCTTTGGTGGTTCAGCCTTAAGGGTTTAAAAGTCCCCTGTCCTCTCCTCAGTGGTGGCTGGTCTAGTGGCCTGGCATTTGAAGCTGCCACAATCCGATCCCAGCTAATCTCCACCCTCAGCGCCTGTGGTGCCACGGACCCTGTGGTGCTCTGGCTGAGCTGGGCTCGCGTCCAGCCCTGGGCCAGGCCTGCAGTGGGGGTGGGACGGTTGTCCGTGAAGTCAAAAGCCATTGATGTCCCAGCCCCTGCAGAGCCCGGCCCAGGACTGTGTGAAGGCCACGGGAGGGATGCGTGGACGGAGGGAGGGAGGGGCCAGGCAAGCTGGGCAGACTCCGTTTCCAAGCCCAGTCCTGCCTGGTGGGCGCCACTGGCCTCCTCCCAGGAAGCCGTGGGCAGGTCCCCAGGAAGGTGCACCCGCGGGCACTGCTCTCCTCTCGTGGGGGCTGCCTGAGTCACTGCCTGGCGATATTTAAAGACAGGAGCTTTCATCCCGGGCACCTTGCCTGAAGCTGGGGGCTGCCCAGCCTGGGGGCAGCACCCACGTGGTGGGATCGGCCGGGTCGTGAAGCTGAGAAGCCTGCCTTCCCCGGAATAAATCCCCCAGCGCCTCCACCGCCACGCAGCACACTCTCTGTCACTGCCTGGGCTCTGGGAAGGCTCTTCCTGCAGTGCTCCTGGGAGCCACGCTCCCCACACAATCCCTGCTCTTCAAGGCTCCTTGCCCCCGAGGGATAAAGCCACCTCCCAACTCCCCACTTTGGCATTCAGGCTCCTCATGCACTTCCGGCTCCATCTCTCCTGCCTCCCATCAAACTAGCCTCACGGCTGTCACCTGCCCATAGGGGCTCGGGCTCCCAGCCACCCATTCTCTGAGTGCTGTGTTCTATGGGCATGTGGCAGAGGAGGATGGGAACCCTGGGTTTAAGTTCTGGGTCTCCTCTTACTTGTTGGGGCAAAGTGCATTCCCGAGCCTCAGTTTCCTCATCTGTAAGATGCCCTGACAGTCTGTCCTATTGGCCTTAGGGGGCTACTGAGAGAATCATGGGTGTAGGGGGCTCTGTGAGCCAGGTTCTCAGCATACGGGCTGTGTGGCTGCTGTCTGCCAACGTTCCTCCTCAAGGGATGTGTCCTGAACCACCCAGAGTCCTCTGGGCAGCCCAGGCCACGGGGAGGGAACATGGATTGGGCTCAAGAGGGGCCCTCTGTGGTCCTCAGAGCCAACCAACTGAGCACTTCCTAAGGACTTGACATGTATTAACCCATCTCTTCCTCAGTAATTATGATGCCCATTTGACAGATGGGGAAACTGAGTCACAGGGCACTAAAGTGACTTACCCAAGGTCACACTGCTAGGAAGTGGTGGAACTGGGATTTGAACCCAAGTAGTCAGGCTCCCAGGTCCTGCTCCTACCTTCCCACTGTACTGCCTCTCGGAAGCTGGGCCACCGCTCTTGATGCCCCACATACGTGAGGCTGGCGGTCAGTCCTAGACTTCCCTAGAGTGCTGGGGCAGGGTGGAGTGGGGGAGGGAGGACTGTGTCCACCACTGAGGGCCAGCCAGCCAATTTTCAGCATGGTAAGTGACCAGACACAGGTGGGTCTCCAGGAGTCAGAGCGCACCTGGTCCTGCGGGTCCTCAGGCTCTGCCCGCTCCAGTCAGAGGCTACCGTGTGCTGACCTCACCCGTCTCAGAAGCTCCCGGCCTCGGTGTCCATTCAGCCCGGAGCTGGGCAGTAGGGTGTGTCTCAGCTCAGCTCGGCTCCCTCTCAGCAAGGTAGAGGGACGTGCAGGGTGGCCTGGGGGGCGGGCCCTCCCTAGTTTACTCTCCCCCCTTCCCCACTCTGCTCTCTGCCAAGAGCTGACCCCCACCCCTCAGCCTCTGGCTTCCAGCAAGGGAGTCAGCCTGGGGGGGTCAGCAGAGGGAAATCAGCGGTCCTTCTCGGCAGTATTGCTGCAGGCTGACCATGGCCTTGACCAAAGGCACAGCCCCTGTCAAGGTGGCCCTCTCCACGGCCTCCCTCCTTTTGGGCCTGATAACCTCCCCTTCCCCTCATCCCTTCACCCCTCCTGTACTAGACCCAGGGTACCAGCCTCCCTGAGGTTGCCCCACACCCCACCCACACCACTCGAAATAGTCCTATGCCATCCCCTTCTGTCAAGACCCCACGTGGACACAGGGCTGGACGTGGAAACGGACACTTGCCGCACACTGTATCCCTGTGGTAGGAGAGCCCTGGGGGGGACCCTGGCTCTGTTCCCTCTGCAGTCCGGAACCTTCAGCTCCGGCATCAGCGTCCACGCCTGCTCTCTAGCACCCTCCGTGGGTCCTGCCTGGTCCCGCAGACCTGCCGCCCAGAGAGGAGGCTGGCAGCCAGCCACACCTCTGCCCACCGGCGCCACCTACCCGGGAAATGCCCACGATCTGCTCGTCGGGCAGCAGGCTGACGCGCATGAAGCAGGACTGGAAGCTGGCCTCCTCCCGCTCCAGGAGGTCCTTGCCCTGCAGCACGGCCACGTGCAGGGTGTGGGAGGTGGCGTCGTAGTCCATGTTCACTTCCACCTGGCCCAGCGTGAAGTCCTGCCCAAAGTTGTTGCTCACGGAGGAGATGGAGTTCAGGGAGTCGGCCGACTGGGACTTGCGGAGGGTCCCGTAGGGGGCCAGGTCCAACTCCCGGCCCATCAGCTCCAGGGGCCCCAGCTCGCTGATGCTCTCGAAGGCATCATCGATGCTGAGGCTGCCTTTGCGGCTGGGTGGTCCCCGAGTGCTGGCCTGCTGGGTGCTCCAGGCGGGCACTCTCTGGGGGTGAGAAAAAGGGGGATAGGAGCATCACAAGGGCCATAGGCAAGGTCGTTAGGCGACAGCAGAGGGATGCAGCAAGCCCTGTCCGTTCAAGCCCCCCTTTCAGTGCATGTCTTAGTTAGGAGGAGCCTTGTTTAACACTATTTCATGTCGCTTGGTTTCCTCTCCTTAACCAGAATGTAAGAAAGCTTGTTCTCAAAATGTCTATTCGTAGGGACAGAATTCCATACATAAAGATGTCAAGTACAGTGACGGAAAGAAAAGTAGTTAGTGACCTAAGTGTCCTGCAGAAGGGGAACAGGTAGGAAGGCTGGGATGTGGCCACTCGGCAGATGATCAAGCAGCCTCGGGGGATGTCTACAACACAGAAAGCTTTCTATTTGGTAATACTGGCCCAAATACTCGAACTTTCCTTTTCCCTAAATTAACCTTGTGATTTGAGAAAGCAAAAGCCTTTATACCGGCTAGGCACAGTGGTCACGTCTGTGATCCCAGTACCCTGGGAGGCTGAGGCGGGAGGGTCGATTGAGCTCAGAAGTTCAAAACCAGTCTGAGCAAAGAGCGAGACCCCCGTCTCTGCAAAAAATAGAAACATTAGCTGGGCGTGGTGGTGCACTCCTGTAGTCCCAGCTACTCAGGAGGCTGAG
>VBSM01000988.1:1938501-1962509 GCA_008086735.1 Cheirogaleus medius
GTTCCCAGCGCCCCCCCCCCCAGTGAGTCCAGTTCTACTATTATCCCAACCACTCGGATGCGGACACTGAGGGGTCGGGGCAGTTCCGCTGCCAGGTAGGCCGGCTCTGGGCCCGTGTGGTCCCCTCCACGCCAAACGCCCGGACTTAGCCGGGCAGAGGCCCGACGGGGGAAGGCTGTGTTCCCAATTGCCGCTCTGGGCACTGCACGTAACGTCAGCCCGACAGCCCTGAACAGCCCTAAAGTGTCCCCATTTTACACATGACTTAGTGGGGGCACAGAGAGGTTCTGTCACTTGCTCAGGGCCATGCTAGGTCTTGGCTAAGACCCAGGCCTGTGGGTGGACGTGAGGATCCCAGCCGGGGGCTGGGAAAGGTGGTCCCTGCTGCATCCTTCCGCGCGGCCCTGGGCTGGCTGGGGGCTGTGCCAGGGCAGGAGCTGCAGTGGCAGGGAGCTGGCCTGGGAGTCAGGAACCTGAGTTCATGTCCTGACCCTGTTCCTCACTCGCTGTCCCTGCCCCGTGCTAAGCTTCACTTTCCCCATCTGTAAACGGGCAGGGGAACACAGGCAGAAAAGACGGCGAGTGTATCTCAGCTCTGACACCACCCTCCCTCGGCTGGCGGCCCGCAGGGGCGTGTCTGGAGTCTGGGGGCATCTCCCGGCTCAGTGCTGTGACCGGTCAGCTGTGCCTACCGGGGCACGGGCTGGAAAGGGGGGTGCTGCGTCCCTGGACTGGGCGATCCCCGGGTTTAATGCTCCATGAATCTAACGACGACCTTCCTGAGTTTCCTTTCGTCGGCTACTTGACAGGCTCCATGAAGGGCCCCAAGTGAGTGGATTCGGGGGACGGGCTCATCCTCAGGGAACAGCAGGACCAGGGTCTCCTGGGGGTCTCCTCAAATCAAACAGACAGAATCACTATAGCAGGAAGGAACCTCCTGAGTGGAAAGATGTGGAGACCTCAGCCGGTTCAAGCTCCATGTCCCCAAGGCTGTACCACCTTGGGCAAGTTGCTGACTGTCCCTACAGTAAAACAGGCCATTACTCATGTCCCCCCAGACACCTCCCACTCCAGGCCTGGTGCAGGGGTCCCTCAGGATAGCCTGCAGGTGTGACCTGAGGAGGGGTCTGCCTTGGGGACTCACCACTCAGGTGGTATTCTGCCACGTCCACGGCCATGATGCCCACTGCGGTGGTTCAACTGGAAGAGAAGAGAGAGTCAGCAGAGACGGCTGCAGAGGGTCACCAACCCTGACCCCGCAGGGTTCTGGAGGGCTTGGCCTCCTTGGCGCCCGTGCACCTGTCATCTGGAGCTCACGCTCAGCTGCAAGGGAAGCCTGACCAAAGGCAGGTTTTTTTAAGATGATGTTAAAAAATAGTGTTTAAAGCTCTTTTCAAACACTCTAAGACCTCATTTCAGGGTTGCCAGATAAAACACAGGATGCCCAGTGACATGTGAATTTTAGGTAACTTTTTAGTATAAGTATATCCCAAATATTGCCTGGGATATACTTATGCTAAAAATTATCCGTTATTTATTTGAAACTTCAGTATTACTAGGTGTTCTGTATTGTATTTGCCAAATCTGGCAATCCCACCTCCTTTCTACCCGAAACGACACCAGGCCGACCAGCAGTGACTGTCGGTGACTCACTGGAGCAGCCTGTGGCTCCTTCACGAGCCTGCCGCACACGCTCCCGGTGAAACCAGTGGGAAAGGCTGCCTTTCCGCAGTGTTCTATTATCAGTCCTTTTGCTGCCTGGCACGGTTGCTTCCCCACCCCACCCTCCCCCCCCGGGTTTTATGAACCACTGAGGTCCTGACTAAGTTGTTCTAGAAAGGTCTGGGAGCTCATACAAGCCATTATCTGGACCCAGGCAACTGCTCCTTGTTTTCTTATTGTTGCTAAGAAGTAAATCCGGCTCACAGATGTGTTCTACATGGGCGGTGGGGGAGTTCTGGAAAAGATGAGCCCAGCGCAGCCCGCGGACACACCGGGCGATGAGAGGGCTGGGGGTGAGAACCAAGCGCTCCTCCTGGCCCAAGGCAGCTGCTTTTCTGTTCCAGCGGGAATGCCGACCAGGAGACCAGGCATTCCTGGATCTTCTGGCTCTTTAAAGAAAAGCCAGATACCTGGCTTTTTTTAATGAGCAGTTTCCAGACTTTTAAATGTTGCTACTGATTCACAGAAAATGTAAACACCATTCAGATGCAGTATAAAGGCTCTTGGGCTGTGGCCTACCCGTTCCCAACCCTTCAAGGTGTTCTGTAGGTTCCCTTTGGGAGACTGGGGTCAAGTCGGAGGGTGAAGCTGAGACATTTGGCATTTTCAGGAATCCCAGGGCTTTCCGCAGTCTGTGGCTTTGGAGTCAGGAAGTTGGGGTGCCTTAGTGCAGTCAGGGTTCTCTAGCACATATGAGGCTGCCAGAAGTCCTAGGACAGAAGCCTCAAGAAGCGGGGCAGACAAAGGTGTACAGACAGCTCCTGGCTACCAGCTCTCGGATGCTGCCCCCACTCTAGGATGAGATGTGGGTTGTCATGGTGATGGGAGGGTGGTGCTAAACCAGGAAGGCCTTCACCCATCCTGACTTCAGGGGAAGCTCATTCCTGGGCCCTGGGCCAGAGATAATGGTAATGACAGGCAACCTTGTGAGCACCACTTACACACCAAGCACAGTTGCAAGCACTTTGCATATATACGACCTCATTTAATCCTCATAACAGCCCCATGTAGTAGGTGCTATTATTATCTCTGGTTTGCAGATGAGAGTCCCAAGGTGTAATTTGCCCCTGGCCACGCAGCTAATAAACCGTTCGACCCAGGCTGTCTGGCTCCACACTCCTAACCACCGTGTCTTACCGCAGGTGGGCATATGGTTTCAAAAAAATTTCCTAAGAATCTGCAGGTCAAATCGGTCACTGTGTACATGTCCAGGGTAGCCCTAGCTCCTGGCAAAAGGGGAGCTGGACACATTGAAACACACATGTTAACATGAACACACACATCCCAGTCTGCTTCTGCCTTGCCGGGAATCTGATAATGGCATCGGCTTTCTTTCCTGCTCACCTAGCACAAACTGACTTTGCAAAAATGAGGCCAAGCAGGGACAGCCCAAGCCAGCAGCATGCTAGCAAGGTACACATGGTGAGGTACCCCCGAGACACAACATATGCAGTGTAGGACAACCGCAAGCTGCATCGGACCCCTGGCTGTCGGGGGGACCTCATCTCCTCCGAGGCCGGGCCAGCTCAGACCCCAGACTCCTTAACTGCCTGCTCTTCCCGCTCCCTTTAACACAACACCCCTTCCCAGGGAACTGTGATTTCGGTGACGGTGTGAACACTGCTGGGCACACCCCAGACAGAAGGTCCAGCTGTGGGTGCCCTATGAAGGGTCAGAAGCCAGAGTACATCTGCCCGAGTAGAGGGAGGAGAGAACTTAGGGGGACACTGAGGCTTCTGGAGGGGTCAGCTTCAGCACAGGATCTGTAGTCACCTGTACCCAGCTTTCAATTCCAGAGCTGCCCCCTCACTGGCTCAAGTGACCTTTGGCAATTTTCTTAGTATCTCTGAGCTCCAGCTGCCCCTCTGTAAATCGGGGCTCATGACCACCCTGCGAGGGTACCAGGTGGGTTGAAGGAGAAGGTAAGTGTGGCCAGGCTTGGCAAATATTAGCTGCCGTGGTCAGTGGCCTATCAATGGCCCACACAGGCCCGCTAACCCCTCGTCTGAGCAGTGGAATCCTGTGGGCAGCACTGCCAGCCTACGGATGGGTTTTATTTGTCTTAAATTTAAGTGAGTTGCCAATTAAGTGAGTTCCAATTTAAAAATTGGGAAATTTTCCATTAAAACCCGATTTTTAAAAAAGGATTCCCAGCTTCTTTCTAAAAGTTAGGAGACCTGGGGACAATGGGTCTCCAGCCCCTGCAACGCACACCCTCCCGACAGTAACAGGAGCTGGAGCTAAGCAGGCTCTGCCCTTCCCAGGCATTTGCTCTGGGGTTCAGGCCCGGCCCTCCCACCCCTCCATTCACTTTCCCATTCATGAGTCTGGGAAGCTGGACTTTGGATGAGCCGGGGACGTTCAGAGAGGTTAAGTGACTTGCCCAAAGCCACACAGACAGCAGTACTGGAGCTGGGCCTGGAAGCCATGTCTGCTGCCCAATCCAGGCCTCTTTTATTAGCAGTGACACCCCTCATGCCATCTTCCTCATCACTCTCCAGAATCCTATGGGGCTGTTAGCATCCCCATTCCGCGGAGGAGGAAAGGGCTCAGAGAAGGGCAGTGAACTGGCCCAAGGTCACCCCGCTGGTGAGCAGGCAGCTGAGACTGAGCCAGGTCTGGCTCTGTAGCCTTTCTTAATGGCTTCACTCACTATCTCTGAGACCCCCTGGCTCCATCTTACCTGAGCCGACCTCAGTGGGCTCCTGCTGGCAGCCTGGAGGTCTGCCAGGCACAGGGCTGTGGCTTCAGCTAGGAGTAGGATGCTGACAAGGCGTAACAGAGGCCAGGGCGGCCTGTGACCAGAGCTCGGACACACAGCACAGCAGGGGTGAGGCGGAGCTGCTCCAGATGCACATCTGAGCTCCTGAGGCTGCACGCCCCCTCCTTCAGCACCCCTCCCCACCCAACCCCCAAACTGCATGGAGCTTGCTCATTGGAACAGCTCTAGTTTTAAATTCCGACTCAATCATCCCTACCTAGCAAAACTTCGCATTGCTGTGTGCATGCAGACATGATACGTGCTCACTGCTTAGCATTGTGCCTGCTATGTAGTGGTACACAACGCAGACCTGATGACTGAATGGATTAATGAGTCCCCATTTTACAGATGGGAAGCTGGGGCCCCAGGTCACTCGGCACATGAGTAGCAGCACTGGGATGGGTGCCAGGATGCAATGGATCTGGGCCTGGGCTCTTGGCCACCAGTCTGACTGCTGACCAGGCAGGCCGTGATGGGGGTGAGGGGTGGGGAAGAAGAGCTGCCACCTGGCTTCGCTGGAATCCAACCCTGGTGGAGCCTCCCTCCTGGGCTTGTCAGAGAAATGGTTTTCCAGCAATGTTGTGCTGCTGCAGGAGAGAAGGGCCCGTGTCTCTGTTCCCCTCTCCACCCCATCTCCTTGCTCAATGTCCTCAAATCACAGCTCTGCCCAGCAAGGTGCTGGCTCCCCGACCCCCACCTTGAGCCAACAGGTAATGGGACGGATGGGGGACAGATACAGGGGAGCCCGACCTTCCAGGCTGGGAGCCTCTTTGGAATCTTTAGGTTTGAAAACCTTTTCAAGTGCCTCCTTCCTGCCCCCATTGCTTTCTGAGATAACCACATCCTACTGCCGCCCCCAAACAGCCCACAGAAACCACAGTACTGATTGGCTGGGGCGGTGGCATTTGTTGGGTACCTACTATGTGCCAGGCACTGTCCCAAAGACTTGCCATGTGTTATCTCCCTGCAGCCCTCTGAGGAGACTGCTACCCTGCCCCTTGTACTGGTGAGAAAGCTGAGGTGCAGGAAATGACTTGCCCAGGGTCACCAGAGTTGACAAGAGGTGGAGTCCCAGTCTGAACCCCAGGCTAGGAGCACCCACTCTGCTGAATTGCTTGGGGAAGGTTACAGACCTCAGAATGGCGAGGCAGGGGCTGGGGTACTTGTCCTGACCCTTCTTCAGACTGGCTATGTTAACTTGGGTGGGACTCCTGCCCTGTCAGAGCCTCAGTTTCCCCATTTCTAATAGGAAGCACTATTGCTGCTGTTCTCCAAACCTGTCACCCAGGGTGCAGGTTTCCCAGGCTCTTTGGAATGCAGGTGGCCTCACTGACTGGGGGGGGGGGGGCACACAGTGTCTCCGCAGACCCTGGAAGAGGGCTTATCAGGATGGCGATGGCGGGCTCAGCCACAGACCAGGCTTCCCTGTCCCCATGTTTGTCTCCACTTCCCTCAGCTGCTTCAGCCTAAATCTGCAGCCTTGAGGCCCAGAGTCCGGGCCAGCTTCCTTCCCCACAAGAAGCAGCAGCGCTGAAGGTTCCAAGGTGTCCCTGGAAGACCCCCACCCAGGCCTGTGACACCGGAGGCTGAGGGTCCTCTCTGGCTCGTCACACAGCCCGGAACTCCTGGGGATGAGGTGCGACATGTACCTCCGGACTGGGACAGTTCCCGCAGACCCAGAGCTCCTGCCTCGGGATCCCCCATGATATGTGAGTGTGGGAGGCTGACCCCTTGGGAGGAGCTGTGAAGCCGGGCGGGGCAGTGGGGACAGTCAGGGCGCTGAGTGTGACAGCGAGGGGCGTGCGTGCAGCGCGGGCGCAGGGGGGGCGTGTAAATGGCGGAGTGAGCGCGTGTGTGCACACGCGGGGCGGGCGTGCGGGGCGCGATGCGATGCGCAGTGCGCGGAGTGGCTGGGCCGGGTAGGGCGCCCGGCGATCGCTCGTGTGCAAGCCGGGCGCTGGGCTGCAGGCGCGCGGAGTCGGGGGTCTGGGGCCCAGGTAGGGGGACTGCGTGCCTCCGCGCGCAGAGTGCGTGTCCCGGCCGCGCGCGGGGGTCGGCCGGGTGCGTACTCACCCCGGCTCCGCGGAGGGGCCGCCGCTCCGGCTCCAGCTCCGGCTCCCGGCTCCCAGCCGGCCTCCCGCAGAGCGTACGCACCTGCGCCTCCCCAGCCGCTGGCGGCGACGCCACCCCTGCAGTGTCGCCGGGCGCCCGCCTCGAAGGAGCGCGGCGAGGGCCGGGGGCTTGGCTGGGCCGGGGCGGCGGACGGGAGCTGCGCCGCAGTCCGGGCACGCTCCCAGGAGCCCGCCGCGCGCTCCCTCGCGCTCGCCCGCCCGCCCGCTCCCTCTTTAATTTAAAGTGACAACCCCGGGCGCTTTCTCCACTCGCCGGAGCAGCGCGGTGCTTCCAGGGTGCAAGCTGGAGAAACCCAAGCGCGCCCTCGGGTCCAGGGGAGTCCCAGGGCCAATCCCAGCCCCTCACTCCCAGGCCCCGGGACGAGAGTGGGCTGGGGAGGTGCTCGCCAGGGGCAGAATCAGCAGGACTGGGCTCTAGCCTCAGCCTCCGCCCCAGGGGTTATCCTGTTCTCTTTGTAGGCCTCAGTTTCTTTATCTGTAAAACGGACCTGATATTTATCGCGCACCTCCCTGGAGCCAAAGAAACAGACCGACAAGCGGTGCAGGAGTTGCTCCTTCTCCGAAAGAATGACCACCCTCCCACCGTGACTGAGCTGCTACTGTACACCAGATCCGTGCTGGTGCCTTACAGCATCATCGCGCTTGATCCTCACCATGTCCTAACCAGATAGTGGTCACTCCACTTTTTACATGAGGAAACAGGCTCAGAGAGGTGACCAAGGTCACAGAGTCAAAGGTCAGAGCCAGAACCTGAACCCAGATCTGTGTGACTTCAGAGTCCACACTCTTAACCACTTAGGGGTCATGCTTCCTTTCCCAAAGGAATGAATGAATCATTCAGGAGATATTTATGACGCCCCCGCCAGGCGCTGGGCACAGCGCCAGGTGTGGGCGATCTTCCATCTTCCGGGAACAGGGGACAGGTCCCTCCCTGCCCGCGCAGTCTGGCGACCAGGCATGGCACGCATTAGGCGGGGCAGGGGTGTGCGGGGGCGGGGGAAGGTGCCATGTGTTATGGACACAGTAAGGAGGAGAGCAGGCTGGGTGGGCACCTGGGGAGGCCTCTCCAGGGATGTGGGCTGGGGTGGGGAAGGGGAGCAGGATCCCGGATGGGGCGAGAGTGTGCGAAGGTGGCAGTGATTTTCAGGTCATGGAAACCCTGGGCCTTTGGAGCTGAGGGCACTGCCCTCTCAGTGGAGGCTGGCCTCGTGGAGGGGGCAGCATTGGTCTAGACCTCAGGGCCCTGGGGAGCTCCGGAGAGGGAGGGCTGTGTCTTACCCTCGCCCATAGGAGGCTCCTTTGTCTTCATTTCATTTCCTGGACCTGGAAGAGGAAGGAGAAGGGGCATTAATTATGTGGGGGGGGGCTGGTGGGGAGGTGGCCGCTGGTAATGGCCCTGGGCTTTCACTGCCCTTTCCCTTTTAAGTTAACCTTCACAGCCACCTGCAGCTTTGGTATGATTGAGTCCATTTTTCTCATGAGGACACCCAGGCCTGAGGATGACAGGTGTCCTGTGGTTCGGGAGGGAGTGGGGAGTTAGGCGGCCATTGGCGCATAATAGATAGGCTCTGAGAAGAGCTTTTTTGGAGCAATGAAAGGCAAAGTTGAGGCTGGTCCAGTTCTGGTGTAACCCTCCGAGCTGACGCAGGAACTGCAGCGTGCTTGGAACAAGATCTCATTAATTTCATGTTTAATCTCTTCGATGATCAGAAAAGCACACACATGTGCACCAAAAGACAGAACTAGAGTGTGGACAGTAGTCCCAAACTGGAAACCACAAATGCCGATGAGCAGTGGGATTCGTAAATGCTTTGTGGTGTAGTGACACGAAGGGGTACGAGAAGCACGGAGAAGCAGCAAAGCTGAGACCACTGACAAAAGGCGAGTGAATCTCACAAACGTAATGCTGAGCGAAAAGCACCAGGCACAGAGAACACATGACGACGGTTCCATTTATAGGAGGTTCAGAAACAGGCAAAACGCCTCTGTGCTGTTAGGAGTTGGGGCTGTGGTTCCCATGGGGTGGTGACTGGAAGGGGCCTAAGGGGGGGCTCTGGGTGCTGGTCACATTGTGGTTTTGATCCGTGACCATCTCTTAGGTGTGTTCACTTTGTGAAAATTCGTGGCATTGTACACATAGGATTTGTGCACTTTCTACCTATGTGATATGCTTCGATACAGTTTATAAAAACAAAAACACCTTGTGTGGCTGCACGTTTCATTGGAAATAGAAGGGAAACTTATTAGTGTGGCCCGAGAGGCCCTGAGTGACCTGGCTCTGCTGGCCTCTCTGAACTGTCACGCCAGCATCCCCCCCTCCCATCGAGCTCCTGCCTCCTGGGCCTTCTGGCCTTCCTGACACCTGCCAAGCCATTTTCTGCCTCAGGGACTCTCACTTGCTGGTCCCTCTGCCTAGAAAGTGTTTTCCCTGCTCTCGCCAAGACTGCTTCTTCCATCTTCCACGCATCACACCCTAAAGAAGTCCCCTCATCAGAGAGACCCTCCTGACCACTCCACCTAGAGGAGCCCTCCATGCCCACTAATGTCCCCCACATCACGCTGTTTATTTCCTTCAAAACACCAGCCATACACTTCAATTATTTTATTTGTTTATAGTTCATTTTCTGCATCCCTCACTAAACTAATCATTGCAAACACATGGCACACTTACTGTGGGCCAAGTGCTCTTGTGTCATCATAACAAGGCATTGAAGTCTCACCCCAATCCCATGGGGATATGCTATTCTTAGCCTCATTTTACAGTTGAGGCAATTGGGGCTCAGAGATGTTCAGTCACTTGCTCATGGTCACACAGCTGGAAAGCAGTGGGGCCAGGATTTGAACCTAGGCCGCCTGCTCCTGAGTCTTTGCTCTTAAATCTATCCTTTGACAGACTTTGTCCTCTTCCTTGTAGTATATCTTAGACAGTCCCTGGCATCTGGGACAATGCCTGGCACACGCTAGGTACTCAATAAATGTTTGCTGAGTGAACAAATGAATGAACGAAGTGTTGGAGACTAGAAGAGGAGGGGTAGGGGGAGCCTGGACCTCCGTCTGGTGATGAGGAGAAGGGCGACGCAGTGGTATCTGGAGTCTGACAGGCAAGGGAACCAGGGAGCTGACAGCAGATGGAAGTTCTGCGATAGCTGGAATTAACTGCAAGTTGTGGTCAAGGCCAAGGCCAAGGCCAAGGCCAAGGCACGGGCCTGGGAACAGCTCCTGTGCAAGTCGAGCCCACCGGCAGCCTCCCCTGCAGACCCTGCAAGGCACAGAGGCCGTTCCCAGAGGGCGTTCTGCCTTGAAGGTGCACACTGTCTGGGGTCCCTAGCAGGATATAAGGCCCTGGCAGGTGATGCTGCTCGTCAGGTGCTCAAGCTGTGGTAGTCACAGAAAAGGTGACCTGAATCACCTGCCTCTGGCCAGAGACTCTCTGGGCCTTTGGAACCTCCCCAGGAATAGGAAGGTCCCAAGCGATTTAGAATCTAGGTGTGACTACTGGGACACTCAATGAAGGCCACAGCCCTGGTGTCACCATCCACCTTGAGCCTGCCTTTCAGTCCCCAAACTCCAGTAGCTGAAGCCAGTTGTTTCACTGCTTCCCGGCCATCTTCTTCACCAGCTTGTCTTGGTGGGGATGTCCCTGGCTGTGTCCATCTACCTGAAGTGGGCCCACTTGCACCGTCTCCCAGTGGGGCCCCTACTCATTCTTCATTGGCCTCTGGGACAATAGGGACCAGTTCCTGAGGAGTAACAGCACATCAGGTGAGCCACTGTCCTGTCTGGCCCAAAGGATGCTCCATCTCAGCCCCCTGGGGATGCTGTGTGCGGAGCCAGTTACAAGACCCTGAGAAAGGCAGGGCCGGCCAAGGCCACACGGCTGGGCGTTCTGGAGACAGGACTGGAATGAGGGCCAAAGGCCACTGCTCCAGCAAGCAGCTCTCTGTTGTCCCGGCCCTGGCCCAGTTGCCTGCCCTACGCGTGCCACGGGCCCAACTCTGTCGCTGTTAGACAGGTGCAGCCGGATGCTCTGAGGGCGGGCAGACTTGAACTTGAATTCCCAGTCTGGGCAAGTGGTTCCCTCCCCTGAGCTGAATGGGCTCATCTGGAACTCGGCGATGAAGCTGTCCTCACCCCTCCAGGTTGCAGGAGACGAAGGAGCCCGTGCCAGGTGTGCAGCGAGTCACAGCAGTGAGGGCAGCTGCGTGACGCTCCCCCGTATTTTCTTCGAAGTAATGATAATAACAATTTACGTAGTATTTGACACTGTGCAAGTGCCTTCTCCCTTATGACCTTATGTTATCCTCACAGCAGTTGGTGACGTCAGGGCAGATTATCCCAGTTTATGGGATAACTGAGGCTGGGCATAGAGAACTTTCCAGACCCACAGGCAGAAGGGATGTTTCCCCCAGGGAAGCGCTGGCTTCTGGGGGAGGTCTGAAGAGCCGTGCGCCTCTTGGGGATGGCAGACAGGGAGTGAGTGCTGGGAGGGTGCGGCTCCCAGCGTAGCCCCACTGAGACGGGCAGTCCCAGAAGGAAGCCCTGCAGCACGGTGCAGCACGGAGATCCTGTTGTGCCAGCTGCTAGCCTCGGGGAGTAGGGAGCATTCAGTAGGCAGGTTCCAGAACAAACTTGCCTTGGGAGTTTTTGTGTGGATGCCACATATATTACTTTGAGCCTATCTCGACATATTTAAAGAAACACCAGTCTAACATCTAAAATGGCTGAAAAGTGATTTACACCTTTCCAGAAGCCTCTTAGACAATGCCAGAGAAATGCATTCATACTGCCTGGCGAAAACCCTTTCTTCCCTTCTTCTCTTACCCATGTCTGCCGTCCCCCAAATGTCTGTCCACCCTGGCTGCAAACTCCTTCCCAAGCCCGCTCTTCAGGCCTCCACCACCCCTGGCCTCCCCCATCATCCTTTCGTGTCCGACCTTTTCCTCTAGCATGAGCTGTCTGGCCTTTCCAGCCAGGCCTCTGGCCTCTCCAATCCCCTTCCTCCCGCTCTGGCCTCCTGAGTCCAGAGTCCTCCCCGCCAGCCAGGCAGGAGGGAGAGGCCGTGGACACTCCCTCGATCACAGGGTTCCGGCTACATACACGGAACAGCTTTGTGAGGATCAAAGGATTCAAGCACGGAGGGATTCCAGCAGTGAAAGCCGCAACAGCTGGGGCCTGCCGGCGTGTTCCAAGCCTTCTTCATAGTCATCATCTCATTTCATTAAGCCGTGAGGTCGATGCTGTTACTAACTCTGCTTGCTGATGGGGAACCCAAGTCCAGGACAGCTAAAGTCACTGGGCCTGGCTGTGTGAAGCCCATGAGTCCTGGCTCCAAATCCTGAGCCCTTTCTCTCCTGAGGAGCCCTTTCCCTTCCCTTGTTCCCAGTGGGGGTTCCTGTCGTCCATGACCTGCGTGATGCCACATGCACCCCCTTCTGCGCCAGGGCAAGGAAGTGGCCCCTTTGAAGCAGCTGTCGCCAACATGGCTTGTTGGAGAGTTTCCCACAGGGTGCTGAGGCGCTGGCCTGGGCTGGGCAGTGAGTGTTCATGGGTGCAGGCAAATGCTGTCAGGGGTGGCGGGGACTCCTTCTCCCAGCACTGGCCTCTGCTCCCCCTGCTCTCCTGTTCCAACTCCCCACCCCAGGGACCACACCCAAAGACACCTGGGCTGCCTCCTTTACCTGTAACTAAGAGCTCCTGGGTCAGGAGAAGCTGCCACTGGCATTAGGGCAGACGAAGCTCAGGAGGGAGCCGCAGCTCTGGATGTAGGGCAAAGAGCCCCATCCCAGCCACCCAGCACATGCCCAGGGCACCTGTCTGCCACAGCCTCCAGGGAATGTCCATATTGGGAGTGGGAGGCCCTGAGGATCCCTGCTGCCCTGGAGGGTGGGACAGGGCACCCGGCCAGGTTTGTGGGCCAAGTACTGCCCACCAGGGCACCCAGGCCCATCTGTGCCCTCAGGCTGCATGCCAAGCCTCACTGCTGCTTCCATTTGAGTCCAAACAGCCTTGGGGCCACCCCTAGTTCTACCTGCTGTATTCCACGGCCCCTTGGTCCCCAGCCTGGGTCTTCTCGCCACAAGGCCCCAAGCTCCCGCCAGGTCCCAGTGGCTGGGTGCCCTACCTGGCACGAAGCCCAGCCTCAGTGTCTGGCAGAGAGCGGCCTGGCAGGAGCTGCTTCCCCGACCCTCTGAAGAGAAGTTGTGTTGGGGGAGGCAGGGAAGCCAGCCTGAGGATCTCTGGGGCCCTCACCCATTCTATCCACCCCACTCCCAACCCCCAGCCATCTGCTCTGGGCACAGTGTTTGGATTCCCAGTCAGTGAGTTGGTTAACAAGACCTTCCTTTCTTCCAAAGAGCATTTTCTATGGGGATGTGGAGGAGAAGGAGACACCGTCCCTGACCCCCGAATGCTTCTAGGCCGATGGGATGGTCGTAGGGGGTTGAAATGTGCCCCCCGAAAAAGACTTGTCTAAGTCCAAACCCTCAGAACCTGTGAATGTGACCTAAACAAGGTCTTTGCAAATGTGATTAAGTTAAAGGTCTCAAGAGGAAATCCTTCTGGATTTAGGGCGGATCCTAAATGCAATGACTGGTGTCCTTATAAGAGAAAAGAGAGGGAGGTCACAGGTGCAGGGACACAGAGAAAGGAAGGCCATGTGAAGATGGAGGCAGAGATTGGGGCTATGAAGCCCCGAGCCAAGGCCGCTGCCGCAGCCACCAGCAGCTGGGAGACAAGCGTGGACCGGGCTATCCCCCAGAGCCTGCAGAGGGAAGCAGCCCTGCCAACACCTTGATTCTGGCTTCTGGCCTCCAGAGCTGCGAGAGAAATAATTTCTGTTTTTTTAAGCTGCCAAGTTTGTGGTCATTTGTTACGGCGGCCCCAGGAAACCAATAGAGACGGCATGAGCCCAGCCTGTGCCAAAGGCATGGGGTGGAATGCCCCAGGAGTCAGGGACAGAGCGGCCCTAACTGGGGGTCAGGGCTACACTTGCTGTGGGCCTGTAACCTCACCTGGAAGAGACAGGGACGGGGAGGACCCCACAGACAAGAGCCCAAGGCGTGCCCGTGTGGCGTGTTCCGTGCCAAGCTAACTGGCCGGTGGGGCCCTGGCCCGGGAAGGGTTGTGCCAGGAGCCTAGAAGGATGAGTGTGATGGGCTCAAGGACTAAAGGCCTTGACCATCAGGGTCAGGGTTGGGACAAGGGAGAGAAAGGCAGGTGCTTGGCTGAGGGTCGGAAAAGCCTGGACGCGGCTCACAGAGGGATGCGGGAGAGAAGGGAGAAGGTGCGACCCATGTGGGCTCTGAGCAGGCAGGTGCCAGCGCAGGGTCCACAAGAACTTTCTCATGGTCAGGGCCCCCAGGCCGAGAATGACCCGAGAGGGAGGCAAGTACACAAGAATGCCTGCGAGGACCCCAGCCCCAGGTAGGTTTTGTTAGGGTGGTCCCTAAAGACCCCTTTCCATCCCAAGACCCTACATGTCACCTGGCTGGGCCATTCCTCCCCACCACCACATGTCAATTACACTGAATTCCT
The DNA here is from genome assembly GCA_008086735.1 of Cheirogaleus medius. Classification (NCBI taxonomy): domain Eukaryota; kingdom Metazoa; phylum Chordata; class Mammalia; order Primates; family Cheirogaleidae; genus Cheirogaleus; species Cheirogaleus medius. Next base: position 1,952,650 of record VBSM01000988.1, read on the forward strand.
CTGGCTCCAGCCCCTCACACACTTTTTCCTTCTGGACTCTGCAGCCCGTCACCAGGAAGACACGGAATCACCCCTTGCGGCCCAGAACTCAGAAATAACGAGCAGATTCCACCCCACCTCAAAGGAAAGGCTGCCTCCGCTGGGTCTCATCTCCTCATGTCTCTACCTCCTGGGGAAGCAAACACTACAGCCCCCATTTAGCATGTGCCAACCGCATGCTAAGTCTCTGACATCGTCAGCCTTCACTCAGCCTTCGGGGCAGCACGTGTGGTTAAGGGCACTGAAGTCGCTGCGTGACCTTGGATCAGCTTCTTACCTGCCCTGTGCTTCAGGTTCCTCAATGGGAAATCCAGCTAATGACGCTACCTGCCTCCTGGACGAGTTGGAAGCTGGTGCGGCTCCCCGAGTGGTAGCTCTTGCTGTCACTCTAAGGTCGGTGGGGACCAGCCCCAGTGCTGACTCCAAGCCCTTTGCTCCGTTTACCTGCTGGCATTTGGTGACATCACATGTTGAGAGGGAGGCTGGTCTGAGGCCAATGTGAGCAAGACCCTACCCTCCTGGGGCTCACAGTCTGATGCCAGAGGCTGACTTGTGACCAACAAGTGATGAGGCAACGGACAGACACTGTGGGGCACAGGAGGGGTGGCTCACACAGTCCGAGGGGGGAGGGGTTCAGAGGGGGTTTCCTGGAGGAGGCGACTTTGAAGCCAAGACCTAAAAAATGATCAGCCCTCAGCTGGGCGAGGAGTGGGAGAAAGCATGCTGAGCAGCGGAAGCCAGGCAGATAGCAAGGGCCTGGGGGGTCTTCACAGCCTACTGCCGAAGACCCAGAGCGGGAAGAGCCTACCATGTCTGACATTTGGGGGAAATTACTGGCTTCAAAATAAGAAAAAAAAAAAATCAAAGTTAATATTTGATCATGCAGGCTGGATGCGGTGGCTCATACCTATAATCCCAGCACTTTGGGAGGTTGAGGCAGAAGGATCGCTTTAGCCCAGGAGTTTGAGGTTGCTGTGAGCTGTGATGATGCCACTGCACTCCAGCCTGGGCAACAGAGTGAGATCATGCACAAATATTTTATCAACTCGTACACTGCACCTGGACATAGTGTGTTAAAGAATTCTATTTACTGTGAAATGTGATATGTGTTTGTGTGACGGTTTGTGGGATGAGGCCTTTAGAAAAACGGGCCCTAGGCCCTAGGAAGGTTTTAAATGGCTCTGACCCCAAAATTCTTTCCCCACATTCCCAGGCCTGGAATTCCTTTGGTTCAATTTGTTCCAGGGGTCCAGAAAAACCACAGGAATGTATCTCCTGACTCTTTCCCAGACCCTAAGCCACAGCCAGAGGCTGCTCCCGACCAAGCTGCCCAGGAAGAGGTCTCAGGACCTCACTGGCCCAAGCAGGATGCAGGGCAGCTGGAGAAAGCATTTGGAGGTGGTGGCAGGTGTCACCAGCAGGGTACTGGGCAGCCAGTTCACACAGAGCGGCAGCAGACCTGTCGAGACGAAGGGGCATGAGCTCAGGGTGGGGGGCGAGGAGCCCAGGGAGGGGCTGGGGAGACTGGAGTGTTGGTGGGGCTTGGCTACACCACAAGTCTGGACACTGGGCCCCTTTTAGCTCCAACCTGTCCTGTCTGCCCCTCAGACACAGCCCGTCAAAGCTGGAGCCTGGGCTTGGGCAAGGCCACTAGCTCGAGAAATCATACCACCAGCCCCCTAACTACAAAGGGGTTTGAGACAGAAGTGATACAGATATTTCTGCAGGGGAGGAATGGATGAATGAAGATGCTCCTTCAGGGAATTCCTAGGACTCAGTTCTTTCTTGTCCTACCATAGGAGAGGGCAAGACATTTCCTCTACATGTCTCGGTAACCCAGAAATCACAGGCCAGACAGTTTTGTTGCATTTTTCCACCTGTTACTCCAGCCTCTTGTCTGGCCTTCATTGTCGCCCAGGCCATACACTTTAAGCTTCAGCCACCACGACCTATTCGCTGTTCCCCAAACACACCGAGCCTTTTCTTGCCTCCACAATTTTGCTAAATGCAGTTTCTTTTGCCTGAAATGCCCTCTATTTGCTTCTTTCCAGGGGATATAAACTCCTCTTCATCCTTCAAAACCCTCTCTTGTGAAGCCTTCCATAACTGCTCCAGCAAGCCACTCACTTCTCTCTCCCACAGAACCCAGATGCTCCCTCTAGCACATTCCTATGCATCATCTGCCCTGGAATCACTTGTTTCTGTGCCTGCCACTACTGGATGCCTGGTGCATGAGGAACAGATGCTCTGTCTTATGTGTCTCTCAATCCTTCAGGCCCAGCACAGAGCAGGTGCTTTGTCAGTATTCCAAAACCAAGAGCACATGTGTGAAGTCCCTATGTGCCAGGAACAGTTCTCAGCGCCTTGCATGTACTGACTCATTTAATCTTCCCAACACTCCTATGACGAAGGTTCCTTTGTCAGCCCCCGGTTTACACGTTCAGAACCTGAGGCAGAGCGAGGTGAAGAAATGTGGCCAAGAACAAACGCTGGCAAGCAGCAGTGGTGGCATTCAAACCCACAGTAACACGTAATGACAGGAAGTAATGAGTTGATGAAAAAAAATTGAAAGGAGAAAACCAGATGAAGAGGGACTTCCTCAGGAGCGAGAAGGAAGTGCTCCCCCTCAGAAATGAAGAGAAAAACCCTTCAATCCAAATCCAGTCTTTTGACAAAGAAATGTATTCTTCCTTCTCTCTCCCACTCTCTCGTATTACTGCCTCCCACTCAGGCACCCAGAACGCTCCATGTAAAAATAGCAAACCTGAGGGAGTGTGAAGGAAGTGCTTGGAGAGCACCCCACACAGCTGTGACCTCTGAGGTGGCTCTGGGGTCTGCAGAGCCTGAGCAACGCCCGGGGACAGTCCACGGAGCAGCCCTGGGGAAGGCCCTTTGCCCCCTGGCCCGACAAACGGCATGGCATTTCCTCAGTCTCCCCTTGAGCATGAGCTGCCGTCTCTCCTGGGCCTGCTGTCCCAGCCTCTCTGCGTCTGCGCGCAGGGCCCTGTGCACGGTGAATGCTCTGCTGTTGTTGTCCTGAAATTCTCAGTAAGTTTTTAACTCTAGGGGTTCTAGAGCCCTGCTGTGGCCCCTCGGGTCTCCCACTCTCTCGGCCCACCCTGCCCCTCCATCACCCAGCAGGTCTCGCCCCAGCCTGCCTCCCGGGTGTGCACACTCCCTCTGCCCCACCAGGAGCCCCACTCCCCCACCATGAGGTCCCCTCCGTACGTCTTCTCATCTTTCAGGGCCCGGCTCATTTTCCCTTCTTCAGGGAAGCCCTCCCCGGCCCCTAGCAAGTCACGGAAGCCCCCCGGAGCTCGCTGAAGCAACAGAGGGGCATTTACTAAAAAGATCGAGCACTTCGGGGCACCTCAAGGCAGCAGCGCAGCCAGATGCCCATAAAGGACAGAATCGGGGACACAGAGAACGTTATGGACCCAAGCGCTGTTCAGCTTCCTTTTTCCTTCTCCGCAGCCCCCTCAAGGGGGCAGAACGCCCGGCCACAGCTTCCCCGCTAACTTGACGCCAACCATAGCCAGTCTCAGGAGAGAGCTCCGATTGGCTGGTGCGGGTCAGGTGGTCAGCCCGCGCCATTGCACGTGGACGGAAGAGCCCGGGTCACGTGCCGCGCATGCGCGCACCCCGCCACAGGCGCGCACAGACACACACACACTCACACACACCTGCGGAAGCTCGCCCTTGAGGATGAGGGCAGGAGGAGGGGTATGGACAGCTGAGGCTACATCCCAAAGGCGTCTCCGCCGGGCCCTCCTCACCTCACTCTTCCCGTGGAATTCGTCGCTTCCTGCCTGTGCTCGCTGCGCGCAAGCCCGTACCAGGACCCCAGCGTGCCGTCCACGCGGACCCCGACCTCTGTGTCTGGCCCCGCGGCCTCATCCCGCGCCCCTCTTCAGGGCCGGCTTCGTGGGCGTGCAGCCCGTTTGCGCACAGGGCCCAGGACGAGGTTAGTGCTTTGCTGCTGTCGTCTTGAAATTCTCAACCATTTTTGAACAAGGAGTCCAGCGTTTTCATTTTGCACGGGGCCCTGCAAATTATGTGGCTGGTCCTGCCTCTCCCTTTTGTAAGCTTTGTGGCGGCGGAAGAAGAGTTATGAGGCCGAATAGATGCCAACGAACGTAGCGTTTATTGAAAGCGCTCCTGGGCGAGGTTCAAGAGTCCCAAGAGCAGGGGCCCCAGAAGTCGCGCCGCCCAGGACTGAGAGTTAGCTTTTATAGGGGGCTAGCTGTTGTTGTTGTCTGTCTCTGGGGGTCAGGGCAGGATGTTTTGCACCCGGGGCGTCTTCCTGCTTTGCCTTAGCGGGGAGTGGGGGGGAGGGTCCCCCTAGATGTTCCGTTGGTAACAGGATACAGTTAGGGCAGCTGTTTTGCAAGGTCTGCAGGCTTTGGCAATGCTGTGAGGATGGGAGGGGAGGGGGGACCCAGCGACCAGCCTTACACCTTTGACCCACCTTGAGCCCCTCTTCCCCACCTGATACTCGTCTGCTCAGGCTGCCGCAACAAAACACCAGGCACTGGGTGGCTTAAACAACAGAAATCTATTTCCCCACAGTTCTGGAGGAGGGACGCCTAAGATCAAGATGCTGTCAGGGATGGTTCCAGATGAGGCCTCTCTTTTCGCTCTTGCTGTCCTTTTCTGTGTTGTATGGGAACAAAGAGATCTCTGGAGTGTCTTCCTCTCATAAGGACACTAGTCCTATTGGATTAGAGCCCCATCCTTATGACCTCATTTCTGCAAACCCCCAGGGCTGGTTCTGCTCCAGCTTGTGATCCCAGCGCTTTGGGAGGCCAAGGTGGGAGGATCACTTGAAGCCAGGAGTTTGTGACTAGCCTGGGCAACAGTGAGACCTCCTCTCTACAGAAAAAAAATTTTTAAAAATTAGCCAGGTGTCCTCGAACACACCTGTAGTCCCAGCTATTACGGAGGCTGAGGCGGGAGGATCTCTTGAGCCCAAGAGATCAAGGCTGCAGTGAGCTGTGATCAGGCCACGGCACTCCAGCCTTGGCAACACAGTTATACCGGGTCTCAGACAACCACACAACAACATTGCTTCTGAAGAGGTCCTATTTTAAAAAATAGTCACATTGGAGTAGAGCCTTGATAAGTTAATTTGGGGGCCTGGTGCCTACACCTTGGATCCACCAGGTGGCAATGTCCCTTGGGATTGACCCCTGGGTTCCTCACCTTGGGCAGCTCCCTGCCCTACCCAATCTCTCCTGGATCTTGTCTGACACAGCCTTCTAGGGCCAGCCTGGAGGACAGGGGGCCAGACACTCTCCTTTATTGGATAGAGAGATCTCAGACACTTCCCCGCCTGCCTGACTCATCCTCGACCTTTAGCACTTGGCTGAGAACCCTCCCCAACCCACCAGCCATTTCTGCCCCTGCCCACTGCCCATGGCTGTGTCTTATCTCACCCCATCTGAGCTCCCACCATCTCCTTTCTCAATGGCCAAGTTTATGTCTATCTGGCCTACTGGCCCCTTCATGGTGACAGGGACATTCATTAAAATTTTTTAAATTACAAAAGTTATATAGTTGTATTCTCACTGTACCAAAAATCAGACAAATGGCTGTAGTTTCAAATTTTGAACACAAAAGTTGGTATGAAAAATGTAGCCCTTTCTAAGTCTCTAATACCTGAACTTGGCTCACTGTCCTGCAATTCTGCTTAGTGGCAGCAAAATCCCTAATATCGCCAATTTAATGTTGGTCATGTTCTGTTCACACTTAGACTCTGTAATCTTTGAGAAAGTTTTTTCTTGTATTTTGGACCTTGACTGACAGTAGGAAATCCACTGCACTTTGAAGCCAGTGCAACAATCTAATCAATAATCATGTAGCAAGTGTTTCATAAAATAATACTTAATGATATACTTAATACTTATAAGATTAAGTATTAAATATTTGAGTAGTAAATAACACTCAATATTGATTTTATTTTATTCTTTTTTTTTTATTTCAGCATATTATGGGGGTACAAATATTACGGTTACATATATTGCCCATGTCCCCCCTCCCCCCTCGAGGCAGAGCTTCAAGCATGACCATCCCCCAAACATTGCACATCTAACTCATTATGTTTGTATATACCCATCCCCTCCTTCCCCCTCCCACCCGCCGACACCCGATAAATGTTATTCCTATATGTCCACTTAGGTGTTGATCAGTTAATACCAATTTGCTGGTGAGTACATGTGGTGCTTGTTTTTCCATTCTTAAGATACTTCACTTAGTAGAATGGGTTCCAGCTGTATCCAGGAAAATACAAGTGGTGCTATATCACCATTGTTGCTTAAAGCTGAATAGTACTCCATGATATACATATACCACATTTTATTAATCCATTCATGTATTGATGGGCATCTGGGTTGTTTCCACAACTTTGAAGCCAGGAGTTTGTGACTATCCTGGGCAACAGTGAGACCTCCTCTCTACAGAAAAAAATTCTGAACAATTGTGAACAGCAGCAATTGTGAACTGTGCTGCTATAAACATTCGAGTGCAGGTGTCTTTTTCATAGAGTGACTTTTGTTCTTTTGGGTAGATGCCCAGTAATGGGATTGCTGGATCAAATGGTAGATGATTTGATTTTATTCTGTTCTGTCGACCCACTGCATTCCACAGACCACGGATGGGTCGTGAAGCCAGATTCTCTCCCTGCCCCTTCTCTTCTTCGTCCAGGGCAGATCTGAGCACCGCAGGCTTAAGTTTGGTTTCTGCATCAGGAAGGGGACACCTAGTCCTCACACCCTTCTCTGTCTTCTCGCTGAGGGCGTCTTGCCCCTCAGCGCCTGGACGTTGGCCGTGGTCCCTGTAGCATCTGCTGCTGCTGACCAGGGCCTGAGCAGCTGTCTGTCCAACAGGTCCGCAGGCCACATGAAGGCGGCAGTACCCTCCCTTCCTGCGGCCAGGCCCTCTGGGCCTACAGACACTCTCTCGGCCAGAGCTGCTGTCGTCAGGGCAGGGAGGGAGTCCCTCTGCAGCTTGCTGAGGCCTGAGGGCCCAGACACAGCCTCCGGACCTTTCTGGCTTTGTTTGCCTCAGGCGCGGCTAAAGTATTCTTTTTGAGGCTTGAAGGCACCCAGCACCTCTGGGGGCCAGGGCCTGGGTGGGTGGGCAGGGGGAATGTCAGGTTGGGGCGTGTCTCAGGCCACCCTGCCAGCTGGAACAGGGAAACGAACCCCACTCCCCTAACTCCACCTTCTACTCCTGGGCAGCTGCGCAAAACCTATCTACGGCTGTGAGCAGCGACCCTTCATTTCTCTACAAACGGCTTTCCCCTCGGAAGGCCCCAGTATGGGAGGCTCCCACAGTGGGAAACTTGTTCTCCTGGCTGTTGTTTCTGTTGTGGGCTTTGAAAAAGTCTAATTTGAAACCCAAAGCTGAGCAATGACTGCTTTGTTCCCTGTATCCGCCCTCCCAGGGGGTAGAGCTGGGGACAGCGGGAGAACCGGCCCAGCGGCCAGCATCTGTGTTTCGCCTGTGGGGGCAGCCGCGCAGGGAAGAGTGAAATGAAAGGGAAAACAAAACAACCACAGAAGCAAAATAATACTCTTCCACACAAACCGGGTACAAGTCCCATCCAACCCCCTATCGCCCTCCACCCTCTTTGCTCTGGAGAGGTCAGATGCCATCAGGTTGGTGGGCTGTGGAGCGCTGTCAGACATTTGTTTATGCCATTGCACGCATGTGTGGGTGTGCACACAGATTTGGACGGGGGTAGGTATATATACAGAGAGAATTGTTGCTGTTTACCCAGCTTGCCTGGGTTCGAATCCTCACTCTGTTATTTACTAAGCGTGCAACCTTTGGAAAGTTACTTAACTGCTCTGTGCCTTGGTTTTCTCATCTGTAAAATGGGATAATAACAGCAATGAACTCACACATCATGAGAGCTACGCAGTGCTAACTGTGGGTGTCCCACCATTTGCACTGTAGACCTGCCTCAGGCTCTTTCCTTACTACAGAGTATTTCATTGTCTGGGCACATCACACTCTCCTGTTGATGGACCAAGGTTGTTTCCATTTCTGTTATTACAAATAATGCTGCAATGAACACACTAGGCAATTTTTTTTTTTTTTTTCAGACAGGGTCTCACTCTGTCACCCTGGGCTGGAGTGCCGTGGTGTCATCCTAGCTCACTGCAACCTCAAACTCCTGGGCTCAAGCGATCCTCCTGCCTCAGCCTCCCAAGTAACTGGGACTACAGGTGTGCGCCACCACACCTGGCTAATTTTTCTATTTTTTGTAGAGATGGGGTCTTACTATGTTGCCCAGGCTGGTCTCAAACTCCTGGCCTCAAGCGATCCTCTTGCCTCAGCCTCCCAAAGTGCTGGGATTACAGGCATGAGCCACCGTGCACAGCTTATTTATTTATTTTTTAGAGATAGTCTCGCTCAATATGTTGCCCAGGCTGGTCTCGAAGTTCAGAGCTAAAGTGATCCTCCCACCTCGGCCTCCTGAGTAGCTGGGACTACAGGTTTCTTGTTTTTTTAATGACCCCGACAGTTTTGAGGAGGACTGGTGAGCTATTTTGTATAGTGTGCCTCAGTTGGGATTTGTCTTTGTCATGATCACACCAGGCTTATGGGTTTGGTGGAAAGATCCCAGAGGAAATGTGCTGTCTTTGTCGTATCACTTATCACAGCTGAGGGTGACCTTGATCACCTGGCTGAGGGTGTATTTGCTCTTTTATTCTCCCTGGCTCTTGTCTTTGTGCTGTGTTTATGGTGTCTCGAGCCCAGAAGTTTTACATATTCAGCCTCTTTGGAGCTGAACATCTGTCATCGAAGGGACAGCAGCAGCTCCGAGGCACAGAGTGCTCGCGGCACACCTAGCCTGGTGCTAACAGCTTCTGTCCCCTCACTGACCCCTCAGGACAACCCAGAAGCTTAGTCTCGAGACTGTCTCCATTTCATAGACGAGAACACAGGATCTTCCGGGATTACGCTAGAGCTAGCCTGTGGCAAGGTCAGGATTCAAACTCCAGCTTTTCAATCCTGGATGTAACTGCTTGGATGTAGAACCAAAGTCCAGAGACGCTTGTCCATGTTCACCCAGCAAGTTGGTGGCTCTCCCCAGGACCCCCCATGGCCAGGCGGCCTCTGACACCACCACAGTTATTCTTACCATCCCTCGCCTGGCCTCAGCCCCCGCTTCAGGCTGCCCTCCCTGACCCTGTCCAGCCTGTGTGCTTTGGCTGCTAACTCTAACCCCGGGGGAAGGGACCCAGACTTCCCAGCAAATAAACACCGCCTCCAGGTTTCCAAATATATAGAGATAAGTGTTCCTCCCGCCACAGCCGGGACTGGCTAGAACTGCAGACATCCCGTCTGGCTTCTGCTCCTCAGCGTGATGGTCCTAGATCCTGACTTCTCGTTTGGACACTATGCGACCTGCCCTGTACTGTGGAGGTGACACCTGCCCATGGGACATAATCATTAACAACAACCAATAGCACAGTAGTGGTAGTAACACCCATAATCCCAGTTTAGATACTTTATTTTTATTTACTTATTTTTTTAGAGATAGTCTCTCATTCTGTCACCCAGGCTGGACCGCAGTGGTGTGATCATAGCTCACTGCAGTCTCAAACTCCAGGGCTCAAGTGATCCTCCTGCCTCAGCCTCTCGAGTAGCTGAGACTACAGGTGGGCAACACCAGGCCTGGCTAATTTTTTAAAAATGTTTTTTGTAGAGACAGGCTCTTACAGAAGTCTTATGCTGCCCAGGCTGGTCTTGAACTTCTGGCCTCAAGCGATCCTCCTGCCTTAGCCTCCCAAAGTGCTGGGATTACAGGC
>VBSM01000988.1:1962609-1980822 GCA_008086735.1 Cheirogaleus medius
AAAAAAAAAGAGTCAGGGTCAGGGCAGACATATGCCAGTAAATTCAAAAGATTACAGAGGGAACCCAGCATTCTCAAGTTCCTTTATTTGACCCAAGGGGGCCTCCTTCCATGAAGTTTCCTAAACTCTTTTGGAGGCTGAAGCCTCATTCAATGAGTTATTCATTTATGCAAGTCATTCGACAATGATTAAATGAGCACCTACTGTGTGCCAGGTATTGGGAACACAGCAGGACACAAAACATCTCAAGTTCTGGCCAGATGTGGTGGCTCATGCCTGTAATCCTAGCACTTGGGGAGGCCGAGGGGGAGGATTGCTTGAGTTCAGGAGTTCGAGACCAGCCTGAGCAAGAGCGAGACCCCCGTCTCTACTATAAATAGAAAGAAATTAGCCAAACAACTAAAAATAGAAAAAATTAGCTGGGCACGGTGGCACATACCTGTAGTCACAGCTACTCGGGAGGCTGAGGCAGAAGGATCACTTGAGCCCAGAAGTTTGAGGTTGTTGTGAGCTAGGCTGACGCCATGGCACTCTAGCCCAGGCAACAGAGTGAGACACTGTCTCAAAAACAAAACAAAACAAAACAAAACATCTCAAGTTCCTGTCTCATGGGGCTGATATTCTGGTGGGGAAACAATGAGCCATAAGTGTCAGCAGGATAAACAGGGCAGGAGGCGGAGAGGAAGGGTGGGATGGGGGTTTCTCATAGACAGGGAAGGCCTCTGCAGTGAGGCGATTAATGAGCAGAGACTGCGGGGAAGTGAGGAAGGCATTTCAGGAACAGTATTTCAGGGAGAGGGAATGGAATGGGGTGCCGATGTGTTTAAGGAAGGACAAGGGGCCAGTGTGACTGGAGCCGAAGGAGAGGCCTCCTGAAGAGATGAGAGGAGTGGCCAGAGGCGGGAGGCCGTGGAATTCACCCTGCATGAGCAGAGAAGCCTTTCTGAGTTTTGAGCAGGGGAGCGCCCTGCCGGGACGCTGTGTGGGAAGTAGATGGGCCAAGCTGGAAGTAGGTCACCAGTTAGGAGACTGCAGAAATGGTCCCAAAGAGAGATGATGGTAGCTTAGCCCCAGGTCATGGTGCTGAGGGTGAGGGCAGGAGCTCAGAGAGTGGCTGCATGTTGAAGATGAGGCTGACAACATTAGCTGGTGGCTGTGGGACGCAGAGTATGGGAGAGCCGTCACCGACCACTGAGGTTTCTGGCCCGGGCTGTGGGAAGGTTGGAGCTGCCATTAATTGGGATGGGAGCAGCTTGGGCCAGAAGACCAAGAGGACAGTCTGAGGCATGTTGAGCCTGAGCTCTCTGTTAGACATTCAGGTGGAGATGAGGCGTAGGAAGTGGGGTGGAGAAGTCTGGAATTGGTAAAGGGGTGGGGGTGAGGGTTTGGTGTGACCTGGAGTGATTACTCTGTTTCCTGTAACAGCTCTACCTTTCAGTTGGAGAATCCACCCTGCCCCCATGCGATTCCAGCAAAGTTAACAATTGGAGCCTTGAATTTCGTCTGCCACAGAGATTGGGTCAGCTATGAGCATGTGCCCCCTTCAGAACCAAAGAAACTTCTGCAAAGGCTTCTGGGATAGAGGTAAGTGCTCTCCCTGTGGGCCTCAGGATGTAAGGGCTGGAGCTGCTGCAGCTCCATGGGACATCATGAGGAGAGAATGAGACCTGAGAGAGAGGGAGAGAACACAGATCCTAGGGATGACTTTGAGCCCCTGATCACACTGTGCCTGACGCTAGCCCCGCGTCTGGGCTTTTCAGTTATGTGAGTCAATTCTTTTTCCTCGTGCTAGTTTCAGCAGAGTTTCTTTTTAATTGATCTGTACCTGGAAAACCATCCAATTCTTCCATTTTCCAAATAAAAAAGGTGAAACCCAGAAAATCCTTTAGAGACTTCATAGGACTAGTGTGAGCAAGGAGTAATGGAGCCTGCTGCGCAGATCAGCCGAACTCTCCACCAATGTCCCGAAGAGTCAGGATTCCGGTTGGGAGCAGGAACGGGGACTCCCTTGTATAGGGACCAAGAAGTCTGGTCAGGGACAGTGTCTTCTCTCAGGGACTCCACTGGCTGCAGGGGGCCCACTGAACAGGCTCCAGTTCACTCAACCTCTTCATGGAAGGTTCCCCCAGTCCCTGGGCCCGTTCTTCTGGGGGAAGGTGGAGTGGTAGACATCTGGGACAGCTTTGGATTCCATCCTTCCGATTGTCTCTGGTCTGTGGGCACCTAACAGAATCACACTAACCAGCAATGGTCTGGCGGCATGTTCCAGGGGGCAGCAACTGTGCAGACAAAGTTGGGGAGATGGGGTGTTTGGCTCCAGGCTGGGAGTGAGAATGGAAGTAGCGACAGCCTGGGGAGGTATCCAACACCAAGCAATCCCCTGCTTGCTACGGGCAGAGGCAGCGGCCCAGGCCTGCAGCCAGCTTCCTCGGCACGTGTCCTCACTGACCCATCCACTTCCCACTGTCAGAGCTGAGGCCTTCACCAGGAAGGGGAGGCCTGAGTGCTCCCAAATGGAGCTGCTCGCTGGAGAGGTGGAACCCGTGTAGGGGAAACAGAAAGTTGGGCTGTGCCAAGGCTCATGGTGGGCAGCTGGGCCTGGCAGGCCAGATGGGGGTGAGTACAGGGCACTCAGCCTGGGTCATCTCACTGTGTGTGGCCTGATTAAGCCTGTCCCTCCCCCTGAGCTCAAGTGATCCACCTGTCCCAGCCTTTTCGAGTGCTGGGACTACAGGTGTATGCCACCACGCCCGACTAAAGGCAGCCCACCTTCTGATGCCCACCTTCCACCATCTGCACCCTGAGCAAGCTACTGGGGTGCTGGTTCACCTACAGGGCTGTCATCCCTGTGGATTTTGAGCAGGAGTGTCTCATCCTCTCTAAAGTCTTCACCCCAGCAGGGCTCTGAGTGAGCCGTGCCAGGTGTTGGTTGAATTGACTGCTTGTGCCTGGAGCTCAGAGAAGGGAGACATGGCCCGGCTGGGCCGGGGTGGGGAGGGTTCAGTGGCAGCAGTCACAGTGGTGGGGTGGGAAGGTAAGGAGAGAGCGCCTCCCTCCTACACCCATGGCCATGTGGGGCTAATGGAGAGACCAACTCCTGGGAAGCCCCAGGAGGGCCATCTGGTGTGCGGCTGGGCCCATTTTCCCAGATCCTGACGGCCCCTCCCTGCCACCCCACCCATGGGCCTGCCAAGGCAGGGCCCGGCCAAGGTGAGCTGAGGACATGCTGGGCTCCTAATGCCAGGCTCCGAGCCTCTCATTGAGCTGGCGCTTCCATGGGCTGGCCCTGGGCTCAGCACAGCGTGTGCCTTGGCCCAGCTCATCTTCCAAGATGCCTCGAGCCAGGTGCTATTATTAACACCCCCATTTTCCAGAGGAGGCTGCTGAGGCTTAGAGAAGGGACCTGCCTAAGGTCTCATACAGGGAGAATGTCTTCCTGGAACTGGCTCCTAAGAACCAAGGGCTAACTGGTCTAAGTTTTGAACATGCATTAACTCAGGTAATACCACAAGCTGTGAGACGGGACCTTTTATTTATTTATGTATGTATGTATGAGAGAATCTCTGTTGCCTGGGCTGGAGTGCAGTGGCATAATCATAGCTCACTGGAACTTCAAACTCCTGCGCTCAAATGATCCTTCCATTTCAGCCTCCCAAGTAGCTGGCACTACAGGTGCCTGCCACCACAGCTGGCTATTTTTTTTTTTTTCAATTTTTTTTTAGAGATGGGATCTGGCTATGTTGCCTAGGCTGGTCTCCAACTCTTGGCCTTATGCAGTCTTCTTGCCTCAGCCTCCTAAAGTGCTGGGATTACAGGCGTGAGCCACCACACCTGGCCCATTATTGTTTTTAGTGAACAAACTAGGAAAGAAAGGAACAGAAAGGTTAAGTAACTTGTCTGATGTCACCCAGCTAGCAAGTGATCCAGCCAAGATTTGAACTCAGGCAGTTTGGCCACAGAGTTTTTACATGCTTTGCTCTCTAGCTTGGTGAAGTAGGTGACCAGGAGGGGTGATGATGTTATTGCCTCTTGGGACACAGCATGCCACAGTTTACACAGTATTTGTACCCTTGGCATCTCATCTGTCCTTCAGCCCAAGGGAGACACAGAAGTCACGATCTACATTTTACAGAGGAGGAAATTAAGACCAGAGGAGGGTAGTGATTTGCCCAGGGTCACTCAGCAAGTTGCAGGGGCGGAGCTTGGACCTCAGGTTTGCCACCCAGGCCTAGGCCCTCCCTGGCTCTCCTGACTGGCTGGACACTCTGAGTTTGGTGCCTCCCAGGAAAAGGGGTTTTGGACACCCACTGTCAGCAGGAGTTCTGGGCTGGGCGGCAGGGGCGCTAGGGAGGACCCCCAGCTTTCCCTCTGGCCTGCTGTGGCAGCCTCAGTTTCCTCATCTGTGAAGTAAACCAACTGGATCCATTGGATTCTGAGGGCCCTTCCAGCCGGAATCCACAGGCCTCCAAGAGGCGCTCGGGGAGGCCACGTCCCCTGCTCACCTCACTGCTTTCCCCAGCAGCGCAGCGGCCCCGTTTCCCCTGCAGGATGTTTCTCCTCCTGCTTGTAGCCCTCGCCCTGGCAGGAAGCTCGCAGGAAGCTGGGGAGGACGTCCAGCCACGCCCAGAGCATTACACTGGCGCAGGAGTCAGGGCCTCAGTTACCCTCAGCCTGCTGCCCAGCGAGCACTGACTCCGTCCTGCTTCACGGCAGAGCAGCCGCCATCTGCCTGCCTGTCTGCCTCCCCGGCCGGAAGGTCAGAGCTTGATAAGGAGTTAGCTCCCCAGGCCTGGAAACATTCAAGGAGAGGCTGGGTGAGGCAGGACGTTCAGCAAGAGAGAATGGAGCTCAGTCGAGGGGGGGAGAACTGAGGGGTCTCCTGGCTGTAATGCCCCATGAGGGACATTAGAGAGCCCATGGCATGCGAGACCCCATGGCACAGGAGAGGACTGGGTGGCTCTGCCCGCTGTGGGCAGCTGAAATTGAGCAAAGAAGCCTGGCGCTGAGGCTCCGCCCGGACGCCTCAATGCGACCATTGGGCATCACTGGGCTGAGGGCGGGCAGATTCAGAGAGTCGCGGCTTTCGTCCTGGCAGGGCCATCTCTCTGCGGGGTCCTCCATGGATGCCACAGCCCCTGTGTGCCCGACGTCGGGAAGGTCTGTGAGGTGGTGCGTGTCCCCGCGAGGTCTGCGTGTGGCAGCTGGAGCTGACCCCTGAGGAAGTTGCCTTGTCCCTACTCCGCCCGCCAGGCTGGAGCCCCACCCGCTGCAGCTCTGTCTGGCTCAGTGTGGCCCCTGTACCTCCTCCTGGCACCTCAGCCTGCCCCGACAGCTGGCAAGGCCAGGTTCTCCTCCCCGTCACGGAGGAGGAAACAGAGGCCCCAAGGCCTGAGTGTGTGGCCGGCAGTCACAGAGCCCAGCCCGAGGTCCAGCGTCTTTCCCAGTGATGTTCTCAAGTGCTGAGGAAACCAGGGTGGGCCAGGCCTGAAGAGGGCGTATGGGAGATGGGGCTGGCGGGGAGCGGGAGAGCGGGATCATTTCAGCAAACGCGTGCAGGCCCGTTCAAAGCCCTGTTCTCTCCTCATAGGCTTGAGGCCCTCACAGCCCTGCAGCCCTCCTGCTCCCGGCACAGTGGTGACATTACTCACTGCCACTGCAAGAGCTTCCGAGAAAAGCCCCCCCTTCCAACTGCCCACCCACGGGCCACAATGTGGCTCAACCACCTGGAGGGCGTGGACAAAGGGCCCCACCACAGCCCAGCTCAGGAGAAGCCTGCGCAGAGCACGCGCATCCTGTCCTGGGAGCCCACGCTCTGGGACCGGCATCGCTGAGTGGAGCCTTTGAGAGCTCAGGCTTTGCCGTGAGACTGGGCCCAGACGATGCCTCATATTTGCTCGTATTTGTTGAGCACCTACCATGTGTGAGACCCAGAGCTGGGGGGCTCTGAGCAGTCACTTCACTTTTTGAATCTCCATCTCCTCATGTGTAGAATGACGACACCTACCCTGTGTGCTCATCATGAGGATGACGTCAGTTCTTAAGGACACTTCTGCTCCAGGCGGTTCGAAGCACCTTACGTTCGTGGGATTCTCACAATGGCCCTGGGTGCGGAGCGCCATGCTCAGCTGCACTTTACAAATGAGGAAAGCGATGCAGAGCAGGTAAGTGACTTGCCCAGGGTCCAAAACCACCAAGTGGTCGAGTCAAAGCCAGGTAATGGGCTCTGGTGCCAGTGCGCGTAACCGCTGAACCACACTGCTGCCCAGGATGCCTGGCAGAGCGCCCAGCAGAGGGCGTGGCCCTGTGAGTGCTCCAGAAACACTGTTTCCTTCCTCCTCTCTTCCTCTGTTTAAGTGTCAAGGTTCTTCAGGGACTTATTGATGAAAAGTGTGGTCGCTCTATTTAGGAACTCCTTGGCCACCCTCCCGGCATCCCCCAGCCCGGGGACTAGTTTTCTAAGGGACCGCAATGCCTACTGTAAAAGTCATATGCAGATGTGCAGCCAGACTGCAGCACCACATGGCTCCATGCCTTCCAGGAAGGCGTAGCAGACACCTTGTTCCTCTCTTGGTATTGTCCTCAGGCCACTAACGAGAGGGTCCCCAAAGAAATTGTCCCCAACTGTGAGCTCTCCTCCCATAGGGTTTGCAAGAAGGAGCAGCATGTTTTGGCCAGTTATTGCACATATTAAACTACCCCCCCTACTGGGTTGAATTTTGTCTTCCCAAAATTCACGTGCACCTGGAACCTGTGAATGTGACCTTATTTGGAAATAGGGTCTTTGCAGAAATAATCAAGTTAAGATGAGATCCTACTGGATCAGGGTGAGCCCGAAATCCAATTACAGCTGGTGTCCTTGTAGGAGATGGGAAGTTTGGATGCAGACACACAGGGAAAAGGCCGTGTGGTGATGGAGGCAGAGGTTGGATGACGCATCCGAAAGCTGAGGAGTACCGGGGATTGCCAGCAAGCACCAGAGGCCAGGGAGAGGCAGGAAGCCTTTCTCCCGAGAGCCTTCAGAAATAGTGCTGCACTGCTAACTACTCAATTCTGGACTTGCAGACTCCAGAACTGAGAAAATGAATTTCTGTTGTTTTAAGCCACCCAGTGTGTGGCAATTTGTTACAGCATCCCTAGGAATTGAATACACCCCCAACCCCAGTGGTGTAAAGCAACAGGGTTTCTTACATTTCAATTTGGGTTGGCTGGGCTCGACTGGGGGTGGTTCTTTGCTCCACATGGTGTCAGCTTGGTGGCTTAGGCTGCAATTGGCTGGAAGCAGGGCTGGGGCTTCACTCACCCCGCTAGCAGGTGGCGCTGGCTGTTGGCCAGGGGGCCTTGATTCTTCTCCACGTGGCCTCTCTAGCAGGATAGCCGCGATGTCCTCACGTGGCAACTGGCTTCAGAGGTAGAAGCAGAAGAGGGCAGAAACAGAAACTACAAGGTCTCTTAAAGCCTAGCCCCAGAAGTTCCAGAAAACTATTTCCACTGTATTCTATTGGTCAAAGTGGGTCACAAGGACGGGCGCGGTGGCTCACGCCTGTAATCCCAGCACTCTGGGAGGCCGAGGCAGGAGGATCGCTCGAGGTCAGGAGTTCGCTGGACAACTAAAAATACATATAGAAAAATTGGGCTGGGCATGGTGGTGCATGCCTGTAGTCCCAGCTACTCAGGAGGCTGAGGCAGGAGGATCGCTTGAGCCCAGGAGTTTGAGGTTGCTGTGAGCGAGGCTGATGCCACGGCACTCCAGCCTGGGTGATAGAGTGAGACTCTGTCTCAAAAAAAAAAAAAAAAAAAGGCGGTCACAAGTCCCATCTCAATTCAAGGAGAGGGGAAATAGACTCCACTCTTGGGAGGTATGACAAAGACAATGCAAGAGGCATCTGTGATGGGAGAGGTGGGTACAGTCATCTTTGGAAACAAGCCACCACCGTGCATGTGTTTTGGCAGAGGCCTCTGCCGGGGCCCCAGAGATGTGCTCCCGGTCATCGGGCTTCCTGACAAGGCTGAGATAGGAACACTCTGCCTGAGTGGGGATGCCCCAAGCCCACAAGCTGCAGGCCCAGCTCAGCCACCACCTCGCTGGGTGACCTTGCAGCAGTCCCTCGCTCATCACTAATAATTGACTGGGCACCTACCACGTGTCAGACCCAGAGCTAGGCACTAGGTCCCAGGAGTGAACAGGTCAAGTCCCCATGGAACTTTCAGTCTGGTGGAAGGAAAAGGCACATCACTAGACAAACCTATCGCAGAGTGTGACAGGTAGAACTGCTGGGAGTGGGGCTGGAGCATCTCTGAGGACAGAGAGGCCGACGGTGGGCGGGGAGGGGGGGGAGGCCAGGGGTGCTGCAGGGCAGAGAGCTGGCAGTGAAAAGGCCTGCCCCACTCGGGGACCGCGTTTCCTCCTCCCAACACTGAGCCCTGCCTGGAGCGGGGTGGGGTGGGGTGAGCACGCAGGCAGGCGCTGAGAGAGCTGTGTCCGCTGAAGCCTGCCTGGTGGCCAGCACTGCCGGTGGGATCCCTCTGGGGAGAAAGATCAGGAGAAGCAGCAGGAAAGGTCCGGCCTCCTGGAGACCCCGCAGGGGCCGCCCGTGCCTCTGCCCCGCCATTCTGGGCCGCTCTGGGCTCAGCTTGCCCTTCGGGGCTGGGAGAGGCTCTAAGCCAGCGAATTAGTCACGAGACAAATCACTTCCTTCTGCTCTGCGCCTTTATTGCTGCGTTCAGCCCTGATGTTGGGCGCGGGGCGGGCTGGGGGTGGGGCCAGAGATGCCAAGCACAGTAAATCCCCTCTGCCTCAGTTTCTCCCTCTGCGCACAGGGAGGAAAGGCTCCCCCTGCTCCCTTCACTGGGATACTGTGAGGTTCCAAGACCTGGCCTTTCAGCCCCAGATGTGGTCCTTGCCCTGAGGGGCTCGCCATCGGTGAGGGGACCTGTCCAGGGCCTGACATCAGCAGCAGACGTTAGCAGAGAAGGGCAGATGAGTCACAGCCCAGGGACCAGGCAACGTCCACGAGCCTCTCAGCCGTGGGTCTGGCTTCACCAAGCTCCATCCCGGAAGTTGACGACGGGTCCTGTGTGGGGAAGGGGCATCAACACCCCACTTCTGGGCAGGCTTCTGTGACTCTCATTCACATCATAGACCAAGGGGTCCCCAAGCCTAGAGGGCAGGGAGCCTGGACCCCTACTTTTCAGCCTTGGGGTCTTTTTTTGTTTTTTTTTTTGAGACAGAGTCTCACTCTGTTGCCCGGGCTAGAGTGCCGTGGCATCAGCCTAGCTCACCGCAACCTCAGACTCCTGGGCTCAAGCAATCCTCCTGCCTCAGCCTCCCGAGTAGCTGGGACTACAGGCATGCGCCACCATGCCCGGCTAATTTTTTCTATATATATTTTTAGTTAGCCAATTAATTCCTTTCTATTTTTTTTTTAGTAGAGACGGGGTCTTGCTCTTCCTCAGGCTCAGGCTGGTTTTGAACTCCTGACCTTGAGCGATCCACCCGCCTTGGCCTCCCAAAGTGCTAGTATTACAGGCATGAGCCACCGCGCCTGCCCTCAGCCTTGGGGTCTTTGCTGAGGGCCAGGTTCAGGTAGGAGGACCGGAGCCAGAGGGGCAGCTCCACAGGGACTGGTGGCAGAGGCCTGGTTGTGCCTCGTAAGGAAAGCGGGAAGTCCACATGGAGGAGGCCGCCCAGTCCACTCCAGAAGAGCCACGAGGTAGGTAGGTCAGCAGACACAGCAGTCTCATCCAGGTGCGGCAGGGGGCCGCCGTCGCTTCCAGCATCCTTAGCTGGTGCTGTGCACTGGGGGCTCCGGGGAGGCCGGCCGACTGAGGCTCACGCCGGGAAAGCTGGCGACAAAGCTGTCCCACCTTTTCCTTACCTGCTGGAAGGCAGACGGGGAGGTCAGGGCCCATGCCACGGCTGAGTGGTGGGCTTCAGGTGTCGTTCCACCCACAGCCACAAGGTGGGGGTAGACCCCAGGGAGAGAAGCCCGGTGCACTAGTGACCCTTTCTCTTAGAGGAAGGAGGCGGGGGCCAGGAGCTGGAAGCTCCCCACAAGGGAGTCCGGATCTCCCCTTCTCCCCCAGGGTAAGAGGGTCACGGTGTGGAACTCCTGGGAAGTTGTATTGGTGGATCCCTTGCCTCCTGCCCCATTCACCCATCCAACACACTGTCAGATTAATCATCTTAAAACAACATACCGTGTCACCTGCCTGCTCTAAAACCTTCAGTGGCTCCCCAGTGCCTGTGGGATAAACCCCAAATGCCTGCATCACCCTCTGAGATACGGCTCCAGGGTCACTGTCTCTCCAGCCTCATCTGCAGACAGCTCTGTTGCCACCTTGGTACACGGCCCTTCATGGCTCTGCTTCTGAGCCTTGGCTTCCCTGGTCCCTCTCCTTGCAGTCCCTACCTGCCCCCGGCAGCCCCCTCCATCCATCCTTCCACCTTTGCCATACCTGTCGGTACTGCCTCAGCCACGCCCAGCTGCCTCCCGGCTGGGCTTGGATCAACTGCTCTGTGTCCCCCAGGTCCCCGGGCAGCTGCTTCTGAGCAGGGTTATCCAGCCCTTCTGTGCCACCGTGGAGGCCCCAGGGCTTGGACTTCTCACGCCCCTCTCTGAGGCTCAGCACCCTGCGGAGTTGGCCCTCCATGGGCCTCCCCCTGGGCTCCTGGAGCTTTCCATAGCTGGCTCGGGGGCTTCGCAAGGACTGGCTCCGCGGCCCCATTCCCATGGCTCTGGAGGCTGCAGGGCAGGACAGCTTCAGCCCCTCAGCAAGCCACCAGCCCTCTGAGATGGCCTGGTGCCTCCACACCCCTGACAAGAGATCACCTGGGGGCAAAGGTTGGTGCTGCTGAGGTGGCCCTCATAAACCAAAGGGCAGGCCACAGGGACTGAGCATCCCTGAGTCACCTCCCTGCAGCCTCCCCACCTTCCCCTGCAAGGAGTACAGGCCAAGAGGCCAGATCATATTGCCTCTTCCTCTCCAGGCAGCCTTCCCTGACCACCCCACCCTAAAAAGTGTGACCTCCTCTGAACTCCTGTGGCCCTGGCCCCCATTGACACTGAGCACAGATGGCTCAACAGCAAAAGAGAATCAGGCTGTGTAGGATCAGCGCAGCTCCTGACTGCAGATTCATAGACAGGAGGCGGAATGGTGGCCGCCGGTGGCTCGGGCAGGGAGGACTGAAGTCGTTGCTTAACGACTGGATTTTCAGCTTTTAGAAGATGAAACGAGTTCTGGAGATGGGTTGCATAGCCGTATGAATGTATGTAACGCCACTGAAGTAAAAAATGGCTGAGACGGTAAATTTTATGTTACGTGTATTTTGCTACACTTGAGAATTTTTTTGTTTTTTAAAGAAAGGAACAAAAACAAGCAGGACAGCTCCTTGTAACAGGGACAAATAACTCAGGTGATTGTGTGTGGATTAAATGTGATCCACAGGGCCTGGCATACAGCAAGTGCTCAATAAAAGTGAGTTGGTTGTATTTATCATCACAGGCAAATCCCTTCCCCTCTTGGTCAGTCTCATCTGTAAAATGGGTTGTTTTGAAAATAAAGTGAAATCACGAGTGTAGGTGCCTCTAAAGGTGAGGCTACCAGCCAGGGGAAAGAGAGGAAGGTCTGGGGCCAGGCCAGCAGATTCCTCAGAATTGGAGAAATCAAGGGCTGAAGGGACGTCATACATCTGCTCCACCTTCCTTTTTATTTTGACCACTGCATTTTGAGCATTTTTACTGGTTCCGAAGCTAATCCCTCTGCAGATTTCATTTAAACCTCATGATAGTCCAATGAAGTGGGGATTGTTATCCCATTTTATGGATAAGGAAACTGAGGCTCTGAGAGATTAAACACCTGGCCAGAGAGCATGCTCAGTAAGTGGTAGAGCTGGGACTCTCACCCTGGCCAGCCTGGCTTTAAAGTCCACACTTCAACCACTCTACTTTCTTGCCCCGGAGTCAGCAGCAGAGGCAGGACTGGAAGCCAAGTGTTCTGCCTCCTCCATGTCTGGGCTGCTGCACATGTACTTCTGTTTGGGGTCAGGGATGTGCTGGCTGCGACTCCCTAGCCTTGTCCCCCTGGGCTTGCCCTCTTTTCTTCCACTCAGAGTTTCTGGATCTTCCTTAGGTAAATGGTCACTTAATATCTGCCAGGCTCGGCTCCCAACCAGAGGAGCTAAAACCAGTGTGAAGAGAATGCAGAAAGGGAGCCCTGACCCTCTGCCCCTGCCTTTCCTAAACACTGACTCTGATCTGCACCCAGGCCTCTTTATTTCAGCCCTGACCAGGCTTCTAATGTTTAACCTACAGGTCAATTCTGACTCTGGTTAAAAAGCCACAAAACCATTATACAAGTTTCAAGGTCGTCACCCCAGCACACGTAGTCTCAAATGCACACTCTCACTACAGTCCGTGCCCAGGAAGAGCTTGCTGACTCATGGACTTTTGAGATGTGTCGCGATGAGTCATTTGCTCTTGCGTCAAGCACATAGCTGCTGAATACCCTCTTGCCAAGCGTGCAGTCTTAAAACAATTTCCCAAATCCATTGAGGCCAAAAAGAGAATACGTGCTCTCGTCCTTCCCTCCCTGCTACCTCCCTGTCGTCCTCACCTGGTGTCTTAGTCTGTTTCATGTTGCTATAACAGAATACCTAAGACTGGGTAATTCATAAACAATAAAAGCTTATTTGGCTCATGGTTCTGGAGTCCTGGGAAGTCCAAGAGCATGGCACCAGCATCTGGCAAAGGCTTTCGTGCCGTGTCATCCCCTGGCAGAAGGTGGAAGGGCAAGAGAGGGTGAGGACAAGCTAGGGTAAGAGGGGACTGAGCTCTTTTTTTTTTTTTTTTTTTGAGACAGGGTCTTGCTCTGTTGTCCTGGCTAGAGTGCAGTGGTGTCATCATAGCTCACTGCAACCTCCAACTCCTGGGCTCAAGCGATCCTCCTGCCTCAGCCTCTCAAGTATCTGGGACTACAGGTGTGTGTCACCATGTCTGGCTAATTTTCAAAAATTTTATATAGAGATGGAGTCTTGCGGTATATATAGCTCAGTTTGATCTTGAACTCCTGGCCTCAAGAAATCCTCCCACCCAAAGTGCTTATCAAAGTGCTTTGATTACAGGCATGAGCCACCGCACCTAGCCAGAAATTGCTTTTATCAGGAACTAACTCCCTGATAAATAACTACATTAATCCATTCACAAGGACAGACTTCTCTTAATGGTCCCACCTCTGAATACCATTGCAATGGTAATTAAATCCAGCGTCAGTTTTTGAGAGGACATTCAAACCACAGCACCTGGCAAGCTTTTACTCACTGTGCAAGTGGCATCTCCCCAGAGTGTCTGCACTGACCTCTCTAGCCCACCAAATCCACACAGCAGCACAATCACACATGTGTGCCTTACCCCACCAGCCTAGGTGTCCCTTGAAGGCTAGGACAATATCTTTTTCATCTCTCGTGTCCCAGGACCCACCACAGTAAATGGTCTTAAATATTGGAGATTATTCGTTGTCTATCACCATATAACAAATTATTCCAAAATTTAGTGGTTTAAAACAACAGATTACACTCTGGGAGGCCGAGGTGGGCAGATCGTTTGAGCTCAGGAGTTCGAGACCAGCCTGAGCAAGAGCAAGAGACCCCACTTCTACTAAAAATAGAAAGAAATTAGCTGGACATCTAAAAATATATGGAAAAACAAAAACAAAACAAAATAAAAAAAACCCCAACATGTTATTTATTATCCTCATAGGTTCTGTGGGGCAGGAATCCAAGCGTTGCTTAGCGGGTCCCTGGCTCAGGGCTGCTCAGGGCTTTTTGGGGGTGGGCCTTCTTCCTGGCTCACTCTCATAGTTGTTTGCATAACTCGGTTTCTTGAAGGTGGTTGGAGTGAGGGCCTCAGTTTTCTGCTTGGGGGCTGTTGCTACTTGGACTTCTCCAAAGAGCAGCTCACAAGGGGGCAGCTGGCTGCAGTGGGAGTAAGCACGTGAGAGGGCAAGAGATGGAGAGAGAGACAGATGCCAGAAGCTTTGGGGACTTAATCTCGGAAGTGACAGCCCGTCACTTTTGCCATATTCTGTCCTTTAGAAGCAAATTACCAGGCCCAGCCCACCCTCGAGGGGAGCAGATCACACAAGGGCCTGGGCCCTTGCAGACCATCTTAGAGACTACCTGCCCCAGACACCTGGGACTCCAAACCCGTCACACTGCCTGAGTGAAAAGCTTTGCCCTTTCGTGTATTAGCTTTGTGCCTTGGGCAAGTGGCCTAACCTCACATGCCTACAGTTCTCAGCTCTAAAATGAGAATAATACCTTATTTCATCAAATCTCAGATAGAATCTATGGAAAGGTAGCATTATTTTATAAACCATTAAGAGGTATTAAAAGGAGATATTCTCACCTACATAAAGAAAGGGGCCTTAAAAGAGATGCCAAGTGCTGAGGGTGCACAAGAGAGAACATGTCTGGCTTGGGGGTGGGGGAATCTAGGCAGGCTTCTTGGAGGCGGTGGTGTCAGCTCAGCCTCGAGGGAAGGGGGAGGGCTGGTACAGGTAGAAATGGGGTTGGAGCTGTGCGGGTGACCACAGCCAGGGAACACACAGGGAGCCCACCCTCCAAGCCCTTGAGAGTCAGACCTTGAGGAAGGCAAGGGGTGGGGTGGGATGGGGAACGCCCTCCACTCCGGGAGCCTCACCGCTGCGATTGCATCTGCCCCCCACTCTGGAGCTGACCCTCATGTTTCAGATGAAATAACAGGAGCACAGTCAGTCAGGTGCTGGATCCAGGGGCGTCAGGTCAGCAGATGTGAGTCCCACCCTCCGTGGAAGCGGCCTGGGCCTCCACGTGCCCTCTGGGAGAAGCAGGCAGAGCTATGGCCTAACAGTTAATGCTGCTAGATTTTCTCCTTGAAAACATGACACCCACCAGAAGTAAGATGAGAGACTGTGCAGATATAGATATTTAATTTAAAATTGTCTATGATAATTTCCCATGTGTGTGTATGATAATGATAATTTATCTTTACTCTTTGCCTGAGCCGCTTTTATAACAGTGCATTTTAGGGCCCTAGTTCTTCTACTTCAGAGCAATGGTACCAAACGCGTCCACTGTTTGGATTTCAGGTCCCTCCAGGAAGCTAGAATGCCAACCTGTCCCACCCAATGCCAGAACTTGGCCACCTTCTCCCCTGGAGAAATCAAAGGGAACAATAAATAATAAGACTATTATTTGAAAGCTATTACAAAAGCTCCCATGTGCTCAGCACTCCTGGATGTGGTCTTGTGCAGTGGCAGTGCTGGGGGACGAGGGCCAGATCGCCCTGGGTCATAGACAAAGCGCCGAGCTCAGGAGGTGCAGGGTCACAGAACTGGTAACACAGGTGCTCTTGAGTTTTTCCAGTACGCAGGACCTGATGACTATGAACGGGGGTCTGCCTCTTCTCCTGCCTGAGCCTGTTTCCTCATCAGTAAAATGGGGCTCATGGGTCTAGCCAGGGTGCCCAAAATTTCCCTTGTTAAAAGCACCAATATCCGGGCCCCACCACAAGCCCACTGCATGGACAGGTCTGGGCAGGGCCTGAGAAACTGTCTGTACAGTCATGTCCCAGGTGGCCCTTATCTCTCGAGAAATCTCAGAAACACAATCCCTCAGGGTCTTCCCCTCTGAGGACTGTGATGTTAGGACTCAAAATTTAAACCAAAGCCCTTCCTTTGAAATCTGAATTCTGTACTTTCTTGCCTTTTTTCCCAGTGTGACCAAGGCAAGTGGAGCAGAAAAAGCACAGTGGGTCAGGGGACTGGAGGTCCAGTCCTGGCTCAGCCCCTGACTAGCTTGTGTGATCAGGGCAGAAGCCATTTCCTTTCTCTGAGTCTCAGTGTCCACACCTATAAAATGGGCACAGCAGCTCTGTCTGTCTCACAGGGTTGTTGGGAGAACCAGAGGAGGGAGCTCTGGCTCAGAGAAGTGAGGCGGTTCCTCCTGCTCCTCTGCCCCATCTTGTGGGCAGTTGAATTGTCCAGACTGAATGGCCAAAGTAGGAGGAGCCCGAAAAGACAGGGCAGTCCCTGGGGGTGGGAAGCAACAGGGTTATAAAGGAGCCTGGGAACACAGCAGGGGAAACATTGGGATTTAGGCTCCCCCCCAACCCAAAACTGTACCTGGGTGGCCACAGGCAAGGGCACAGGGCAGCCTCACACAGTTGTACAGTTCCACACTGCACAAACACTCCTAGCAGTGCTTTGCCTGTTCAGTCCTGTGCTGGTGTGGTGCTACCTCGGCCCCAGGCAGGGTCTTAGCGCCAACTGCTGCCCAGGGAGAGGCCTTTACTTCATTATCACAAAGGCGCAGCATAGGCTAGCAGTGGTTGAGTGTGGGAGTCACTCCAAGAGCCCAAGTGGAGTGGCCTGGACCCCTTGAAGACATGGCGGGAGGGAAACTCAAAAAGAGCAGCAGAGCCACCTCTGCCCGTTGTCGCCTGCACCAAGGGTCCTGTCCTGCCCCATCCTGCTGAAAGGGCCGTTTTGTCCCGTCCTCAGGCGTAAGTGGGCGTGTTCACTGGGGGCCTGGCGGCCTCCCTGTCTTTCCATCATTAAGGGTCTCCCAGCAGTCAGGCTACCAGAGGCTCAAGCTGCCAGCATTTGGTTAATACATTGATAAGATAAGTCTTTCTTGTGACACGCTAGCAGGGATTGAAGGCATCTGGTTTGTCCTTATGAGATCCTCATGGTAAATCTGAGCTTCTGAATCATAAATACAGGCGGCTGGCTGTTCCTGGGCTCATGGCAATTGCTATGTTTTGAGGGGCCCATGGTGTTGCCTGGGAGCCCCCATCCAGCTGCATGCTTAGAACCTCCTCATTCCTAACTGCTCCCGGCCTTCCCTACTGTGCTTCCTGAACTTGACAGTGAGCTGTCCTCACTGCGCTCCAGTGGCGTGACCCTAACCATGCCTCCACCCCACAGGGTGCCTTCGCTTGGGCTGTTTCCCTCCACGTGGGATCCCTTGATCAGTATACTCACCTGACGAACTCTCTTTCTATCTATGGAAGACTTAGCCCAAGCACTGCCTCCTTCAGGAAGCCCTCCAAGGCCCCTTCCTGAACTGCTGGAGCACCCCGGGCATTCCCTCCAGCACAGGGCCACATTGCTTTGCAATCCAGTGCTTTGAAGTATGGGCGTAGCTTGGGGACTGGGAAAGGAGCTTATTTTGCCCAGGTGCTGCTGAAATGGCTCATTATTCTCCCACCATCTCTGTCCTCCTTTCTGCCCCAGGAGCACTGTCAAAACCTCAGAAATTCCTCAGAATTTGCTCTTCCAGGTCCATGGCCACTCCCTCCACCCGCACCTGACCTGACCTATTCCAGGTTGTTATCCTTTAACTTTTCCTCTCCCTTAAATATGGTGCCCTCTGGACTCCTCTCTGTTGGTGGACTTGCGTGGCCTGTGGGGCAGTTCCTTCCACTCTAGCAGTTTTAACTTGTAAACATGGGCTGATGACTCCCATTCTTTCATAAGCACCTACTATGTGCTAAACTCAACTCCTGTAGAGGTGACATTCAAGTGTGTCAATGAAAAACAACCCAAGCTCTGTAAAATAATTTAAAGAGGTTTATTTTGAGCTGAACATGTGTGATCATGGCCTGGAGAGCCACACCCAAGAAGCCTTAAGCAAGTGGTCTCACCATGGTTCGGGTACAGTTTGGTTTTATACATTTCAGGGAGACAGGAATTACATGTAAATCAATACTGGTACATGGAAGGTGTATATGGGTTTGGCTCAAAAAAGCAGGACATCTCGAAGAGGGGGCGGGATTGCAGGTTATAGGTGAGTTTAAATATTCTTTGATTTGTAATTGGTTAAAGAAATGAAGCTTTATCTAAAGGCTTGGAATGTTTTAAGTTAAGGAAGTCTGAGGCCAGAGGATTGAGGCCAGGAATTCAAGACCAGCCTGAGCAACAGCAAGACCCCCCCTCCCACCCTTTACTAAAAAGAGAAAAATCAGCTGGGCCTCAGGGTGTGAATCTGTAGTCCCAGCTACTCAGGAGGCTGAGGCAGGAGGATCGCTTGAGCCCAGGAGTTTGAGGTTGTCTTAAGCTATGAGGTTGCAGCAAGCTACAATGATGCCACTGCACTCTACCTGGGGTGACAGAGTGAGAGACTCTGTCTTAAAAAAAACAAAAAACAAAAAAAAGAAGAAAGTCTGTTAGCCAGGC
>VBSM01000988.1:2006814-2017558 GCA_008086735.1 Cheirogaleus medius
AAAAAAAAGGGCCGGGCGCAGCGGGTCATTCCTGTAATCCTAGCACTCTGGGAGGCCGAGGCGGGAGGATCGGTCAAGCTCAGGAGTTCGAAACCAGCCTTAGCACAAGCAAGACCCCGTTTCTACTAAAAATAGAAAGAAATTAATTGACCAACTAAAAATTTAAAAAAATGTTATATATATGTATGAATATTCATAGCAGTATTATTCAAAAGAGCCAAAAAGTGGAAACAGCCCAGATGTTCATCAACCAATGAATGGATAAACAAAATGTGGTCAATCCATGCAGTGGAATGTTATTCAACCATAAAAGGGATGAAGTTCTGACACCTGATACCACATGTATGAACCATGAAAATATTGTGTGAAGTGAAAGAAGCCAGACACAAACAGGCCACATGGTATATGAAATTTCTATGAAATATCTAGGATAGGCAAATCCATAGAGATGGAAAGCAGATTAGTGGTTACCAGGGGATTGGGGATTGGGGATGGGAAATGACAGTTATTGGTTCAGGTTTCTTTTTGGAGTGATGAAAATGTCCTGGAATTAGATAATGGTGATGGTCACACAACATTGTAAATATGCTAAAAACCACTGAATTGTGTAGTACTTATAACCAGAGAGTGCGCATTATTAGGACCATGTGCCAAATGATTCTAGTCAGTCATGTCCCCAGTCTCGGGTCATACTGACTTACCATGATTTGTTTAATCATTTGCGTAATGTAGAGCATTTGGATTATTTCAAGGATTTTGTGATGATAATGGTAAGCCTTACTTTGAAAGTTTAATTTTTAAAAAAATTCTACTTCCTACACTATGCCAGGCACTTAAAAAGTACTCCATGAATATTTATTGAATTATCTATGCTTGTTATTCCCATTTCATTAATGTGGATAATTACCTACTGTTCCAGAGTGTTTGAAAGAAGATAATATTCCTTAAATTATGTGCCTTTTACATTTGTAAGCTGTGTTTATATTTTTTTCCAAATAGAAAATAGTTTGCTTGCCTTTTCTGATCATAAAGGTAGTATCTGCTAATTGTAATCAATTCAGAGAATGCCTTGCTTGGTCCTTATCTTTAGAGGCCTGGAAACAATTCCGCTTCTGCAAAGGAATGTGCTTCATATCTGTCTGCCATATCCTTCTTTTCATTATCTTTTCTGCATCTTGAGTTGGCTTGACTTTCATCATTTTCTTCCAAGTAGCTTCTTAGATGCCTTCTCTGAGACAGGAGTCTAGGATGCCACTGTCATTTTGTCCAAAGATCGTGTCTATCTTGTTTGCAAATAAGAAGGAAGGATAAATAGAGTATTTGTTATTTGTTCTGCTAAGTCAACATCCTTAATTTCTAACTTTTTTTCCTCTCTTATTTTTTTGCCTCGAAATTTTCTGACATTCTGAAGCTGTGTGCTTTTCGGTGACTCATGTAAAACCTTTATGTATTACGTAGCTCTTTTGCAGAAGGGAAGGAATGGACTTCTAGGGTTCTTGTCCCTTTCCCTTTGTTGTGCAGCGGAGCCATTCACTGGCCTGACTTCTTACCACACGTTAGTATCTGGTCTCCTTTCCCTGCCCCGCTGTCGTTGCTCAGCATACCTGGAGAGGGAACGTGGCAGTCATGGTGGGTCGTTCTCTGTTTACAAAGCTAGTGTTATTGACCTGTGCCTTGCTTTTCTCTTCAGAGTTATTTTTCCAGGAACTAGAACGATCTCATATTCTCTGTGTCCTTGTCTGAAACTTCATTTGTGCCAACAGCAAACCTGGCCGAGATTGTTCATCAGAGTCAGGGTTACAGCCCAGAAAATGAAGCGAAACTAACGGGCCTTTCCAGTGATGGAGAAGCCTCATTTTCACCAGCCATCTAATGGCTCTTGGCTTCCTTGTGAATGGTAAACAACTTGTGCCCCTGTTGCTTACAGCCATGTAGGGGTCTGGGCCAGAGACAGGAAATGAAAGGGTGGAGCAGAGGAAGACCAGGCACTTCATTTT
This sequence comes from Cheirogaleus medius, assembly GCA_008086735.1. Lineage (NCBI taxonomy): Eukaryota > Metazoa > Chordata > Mammalia > Primates > Cheirogaleidae > Cheirogaleus > Cheirogaleus medius. The sequence continues at coordinate 2,008,812 of VBSM01000988.1, forward strand.
TTTTTTTCATTGCAAAATATTATGGGGGTATGCACATTTTGGTTATATTATTTGCTTTTGTACAGTTTGAGTCAAAGTTGTAAGTGTGCCCTTCACCCAGATAATGTGCACTGTACCCATTAGGTGTGAATTTACTCCTAATTTACATCTCCTCCTCCTGCCTCCCACCTGCTTGATTTCTGCTGAGTTTTACTTCCGCACGAAGACCAGGTATTTGTCACTGGAGTTGAGGATGCATGTCCAAAAGAGCTGGGCTCGTTGCTTTTTCCAACCAATGCTGATGACTGAAAGAATGTTTTACTCGTAGGATGAGGCAGTTATTTGTTGAATGAAAGTACATCTGTCTATAGCTGTCTCTTCATCTTTCTTGTCAATATTCTGTTTATTTAGATTTCAAACCCCACACTCTCCTCTCGGATTTAAGTTAAGACTGTCCAAAACCCCTTTACTAATTCAGTGAGTCTGTTCTGGGATTGTCAGTGCTGGCTGGGCTGTATGCAGTCAAAGGGACCCCTCATCTCATTCATGAGCACGGGGAATTGTAATGAGGAAGATTATGGGTCTCTTTTTTCCTATTTAACTTAGCAGGAGGTGAGGGAAGGAACCACTTTGTGAAGGATGTAGGGTTAGGCAGCTTTCTCTTTGTAGAGCCTTGTTAGTCTGAAATTCTCAGGGACAGTTCCAAAGTATTGGGAAAACGAGATCAAAATTCTTGGGTGGTTTTGTATCTGCTGGTTGGTTTTTCCTGATTGATTGATGGATTGATTGAGATGGAGTCTTGCTGTGTCGTCCAGGCTGGAATACAGTGGTGTGATCCTGGCTCACCGCATCCTTGAACTCTTGGGGCTCAAGCGATCCTCCCATCTCAGTCTCCTGAGTAGCTGGGACTATAAGTGCGTGCCACCCTGCCCGGCTAATTGGTTTTTATTGTTTCATTCACAGAGATGGTATCTTGTTATATCACCCAGGCTAGGCTGGTCTTGAACTCCTGGCCTCAATGTTTTGTTTTGTTTTGGTTTTTTTTTCCAGCATATTATGGGGGTACAAATATTAAGGTTACGTATATTCCCATGTCTCCCCTCCCCTATGGCCTCAATGTTTTTCCTTATTTAGAGCTAAATTTACATTAAAGAATATGACAGTAAAATAATCATGGCAGCTATAAATAATGATGGCAACTAAATGTATTCCACTTTCCTGCGGTCTCTTATTTATTTACAAAAGCATCAGTTTGAAAAATCCAGGGGTCTTTTTATTTTTTATCTCTTCTTCCTTACAGCAATCCTGGAGGTAAAAGGTGTTACCTTGGAGAAACTGAGGCTCTGAGGGGGGGAACTACTTGTCCACTATCATCCAGCTGGGCAGTGGCAGAGCTCAGATCAGACTTGCCTCTCTTGAGTCTGCGCCCAGGCCTGCCCTGCACGGTGCTGCTGTGGCAGATCAGAGCTTGCCTCCCCCCCACCCCGAAAACTGCATGTCTCTGCTTTTATTTCTCCGAATGGCCCCCGGTTTTCTTTGTCATTTCTGTGCTTGTGTCCTTTGCAAAGGCTTTAGCTTCCTTTTATTTTTCCTACCCCAATAGGATCGGACACGATGCCTGGGGTCTAGGAGCAGGTTCTTTGCTCAAACATCTTGGTTCTTATCTGTTTTACAAAATTATCCTTGGCCTCTGTTTTCTTTTTCCTTTTATTCCTCTCAAAATACTGCTTCTTGAAGGCAATAGTGAAGATAAAGATAATCCTGCCCAAGGGTTTGAAGAAATGTAAAGAAGGTTTTTTAGCAAGCAGCTGAGTTTTTTTAGCAAGGTTGTTTTCATACTCCTTGTTGCCCTAGCGTAAGTGGGTTGGCTTCCTCACGACACCAAGAAAACAAATGTATAAATGGATGCAGTCAGGTGGCAGTTGAGCCAAGGGCCACACAAGGCATCTTGTCCTTGGCTGCATTTCCTTTGTCACATGCCTGTATTTCTATGCATTGAACACGTTAAATTTGGATGCAGGCCCAGCTTCATTCCTTGAGGAGGACAGAGTTCTGATACCAATTGAAGGAAGGGGAGCCAGGGGGGTGAGGCTGCTTGGAGGAGTGTGCAGTGAAGACGAAGAAATGGCCCCGAGATTCTTGGGGTTGATGGGATGCCATTGCGTAGAGTTGGCCCTCTGCCCTTTCTGAAGCTCCAGCCAGGTCCCCAGGAGATGGGCCTTCCAGGGACTGCTGCTTTCTCTGGCGTTAGGTCCAGGCACATTTTCCCATCCCTTTACACTTGTCCCAGCTCCATCTTCTGAATTCTGGGTCTTCCTTCCAAAATCGAGTCCTAGTTTTACACTTTCCTTCCTATCCACCTGTTAAGCAGGGGTTTGTGGCAGGAAAAAGAAGGCAGAATCTTCTGTTGCCCGTAGGAAGAAGCCAGGGATGCTGGGTGAATCTGCTGGTGAGTAGCCTGGCACCTTTCACCAAGGTTCACCTTGTTGGATGTAGAGTCTGAGAAGACCGTCTCCCTTGCCTTTCTCCTCCTCCCTTCCCCTTTCTCTGCGCCCCAGTGTGGTATGCTCTGGGTGGTCCCTCATTACTTACGAACACCTTTTCTCTGTCTCTGCTAATCTGATTACTTCAGATTGAACCAGCCTCATTCTGAGTCCATTCATTCAAATATTCATTCAACAAGCATTTTGTGCTAGGCACTGTGGTAACCTACATTTTCAAGGCTGTATCTGCTATTATCATACCACTATCACTTGCAGAAGTCTGGATCACTGATGTGCCTTTGACCGGATGCCCATTTCATAAACCCAGGTTTTCCTCTCAAGTAATACAGTATCTCTTTCCCAAAGAATTAAGGCCTAGATTTTAATTCTTTTTTTTTTTTTTTTTTTTGAGACAGAGTCTCACTCTGTTCCCTGGGCTAGAGTGCCGTGGCGTCAGCCTAGCTCACAGCAACCTCAAACTCCTGGGCTCGAGTGATCCTTCTGCCTCAGCCTCCCGAGTAGCTGGGACTACAGGCATGCACCACCATGCCCAGCTAATTTTTTTTCTATATATTTTTATTTGGCCGATTAATTTCTTTCTATTTTTAGTAGAGATGGGGTCTCACTCTGGTTTCGAACTCCTGACCTTGAGCGATCCGCCCACTTCGGCCTCCCAGAGTGCTAGGATTACAGGCGTGAGCCACCACGCCTGGCCAGGCCTAGATTTTAATTCTTATGCAAAGAGGGTACCTGGCCCAGGCCTCTCACTGCCACACCTGATTCTTTTCTCAGCCTTGTGACTTTAGATCCCTCTCCCCTCCCTTGTTATCTGTTCACTGTTCCTAGAACAGATTGTCAAGATTGGTCCATTCACTCACTGCCACTGCTCTGGAGCCCATTTGACTGTTGTCACTACACTGTTGTTGCAACACTAGCCTGCCCCTCCTTGCCAGCCAATGGCTTCTCATTTTTTCCCAGCTTGTCAAGCTCCTGGAGGTCTCAGGAGAGTCTCTGACATCTGCCCATAGGCCCCACCCAGGACTCTGCAAAAGTGCTCTTTAAGGATTTGAGTGAAGGGAGAATTTGAAAATAGCAAAAATTTCTCCATTCATTTTACCTTTTGAGAGTAACCCATAAGGCCTGAGACAGTCTGCTTGGGCCCAGGATTATGAGAGTCTTTTTCAGGGACTCTCCTGGAGCCTTCTTGTTTATATGGGTGCTGGAGGCTTATTGGGCTTGGTAGCTCCTCCCTGAGCTGCCTCTTAGAGGAACTTCTGGAGAGAGGAGATCCTCCAGGGAGGAGTCCTGAGTGCTGCTGTCCTCTCCTCCTGGGCCTTCTCCACTTGGCTGGGGCTCTGCTTTGAAGCCAGGGTGAAGAGAACATCTGGATGTCACACATGCTTGGGGTGGTTTAGGGGCTGGAGAAGTCTTTCATTTGTTCTTCTGCCTCTCATCTCCACACCCACACACCCAGAAAGAGAATGCTGGAAGTAGAATGTTAATAGCACAGTCAGTTCTACTGGGCTCAAGACATGGTGGCTTGTTTACCTCCCTTCTATAGGAGTTGCAGGTGGAGGGAGGAATTCTATTATAATTACCTTGCAAATGAATTTTTCTTTAATGCAAAATTCTTTAGGAAGAAGAAAAAGGATTCTACTTGCTGTTTCCCTCACCACTTAGAGAGCTCACAGGCTGCTGTGAGGGAAGGGACCTGGGCATGTGACTAAAGATTTTGCACTTGATGGTGGGTGCTCCATCAGGGATAAGAAGACATGCTAAGGTAGGGGAGAGCTAACCAGCGTCCAGTTTGTCCCCTTCCTGTAGCAGGAGGTCTTCCTGGACCATCCCAGGTTCTAGGCCGCCCTTGGAAGACCTTCCCTACAGCCCACCCTAGGCTGTGAGTATTGCAAGCCCAGAAGGCTGAGGCTAAGTCACCTTTTGACCCAAGTCACCCAAGTTCAGGCCAAACAATCTCTCCATTATACAGAATGCCAACAGTTTTCCAGACATTTTTCCCTTTGGTAACTCTCTCGTGCACTGGGGCAGTGGACATGCACTGTTGTCGGTGTTAGATATTCTGATGCTTAAGTCTAGCCAAGGCAAAACGCATACACAAGGCAGATCCTGAGGACAATGTACAAAGCAACAAACATCAACCTGTAAAATAAGATTGGCCCTGCCTGGCCTGGTTCCAGTTTTCCTTAGAGCTTAGTTCTAGAATTTCAGACTTGACCTCTTTTCTTAGCTTGTCAATCATCCATACCCTTGAACTCCTTTATCCTTGGTAGGAAAAGGTGAGAGGCCATCTCTGGAAACCTATACCAATTTGCACACACCCTTCTGATAAGCAAAGTACTTTCACATACATTTCTGGGGGGATGGGCAGAGGCAGGGAGATTAGGAATCTTGTTTTGTAGATGATTTGCCCAAGGTCACAAAGAACCAGGGCTGGGATCCAGGTTTTCTGCCACCAAATCTTCCTGCAGTGCCATGTTTTTTTTCCCTTCAGGGTTTATCCGTTCCATAACCATCCGGTGCCTACTTGGAACCTTGCTCTGTTAGGCCTTGCAGAGGCCAACGTGAGTAAGCCTTGGTCTCAGGCAGCTCCTAGGGATTCAGGTTCACTGGAAACTGGAATGAGTGACCTACTGCCTGTAGCTGGCTGTGTCACTTACGCAGTGAGGTCTTCCTTAACCCCGTTAGGAGCAAACACTGCACATATAAAACTGCTTGGTGACGAGTGGCACAGGCCTTCTATCCATGGCTGCCGGCCTGGCCCTACCCACACTGGGAAGCGCTAAGGGCAGACCACAAGGGCTGCCCGGGTCATTCTGTGAAGACTGGTGAATGGAACTGTGCCCCTTCCCCAGGAAGAGATCGGCCCCTGCCTGAGGTCATTTGTTCGGGCTGAGCTCCAGCAGCAGTGGCGTGAGTTCCAGCAGAACCAGTAGCTGGAAGATATATGGGTTGGCGTGTTTGTTTTGGAGGGCGAGGAGGAGGAAGGACCGACTCAGAAGGGCGAGGACTTCCTGCTGAAGAGCTGGAGAGCGCTGGAGGAAAGACGGGGCAGCCGGGGGTTAGTGCTGAGCTTGGGATGCTGAAAGGTACGAGCAGGACTGGTGCCTGGAAGGACTGCGGAAGAAGGGAGGCCGAGCCAAACCGGGGTTTCAGGGGACTGGAATCAGGCTCCCCCAGTGGGCCCAGGATTTCTGCCTAATTACCCTCCCTGTGCCTTTGGCACGAGACTTCCACAACACTGTGGAAGTCTCCCAACCTGGAGTGCTGCCTCTGAGCCCTACGGCCCCTCTCCTAGGAGCTCACCCTGAGGGGAGGGCCCTGGCACAGCCCTCTGCGGGATGGAGCCGAGTCACCACAGGAGCCCTTGGTCTCTGCATGATCACTGGGCACGGAGTGGCCTGCGGCTGGCTCTCAGCTTCATGGGGCTGCTATGTAGCTGAGGGAGCACTTGTTTGCTCTACAGCTATTTACTGAGTATGATGTGTCTAGGCCCCAAGCTACATACACACACCCCCAGAGACACAGCAGGGAAAAGAAGGCCCCAGCGCTGTGTCCTGTCATCAGAGGAGAGAGGCAGAAGGCCAGTTCCTGTTCAATTACAGCTGTGCCCAGTGCTGCAAAGGCAAGGCGCGGTGGATAACGAGAGTGCACTAACCCTGCGCGGGTCCTGGGGAAGCCTCCCTCCCACCGTGGTTATCTGCCTCCCACAGCAGGCAGCGTCTGGGCGTGGATCTTGGCAGAACACAGGGAACCTTAGGCAGGGTTTGGAGACTCAGCTGCTTGCCCTGTGTGATGGAGTGGAGGGTGGGAGGAGCCATGGCCTCTCCGCCCTTCCCTCCCTGGCTGGAGTCTCACTGGAGCTGCTGGTCCCTCCCCTCCCCGCTGGGACCCGGTGGCACACTGTTAACTGGCCCCTGGGAGTGTCATTGGAGGTGATGGCAGATATGCCTCAAGGGGACAGGGTCTGCTTCAAGTTAAATGAAATGCTTTATTGCCTGGCTGCAGATTATCAGTTTGTAGATTAGGTTTGTTCTTTCCTCACATTTTTGGAGCCTTTGCTATGGGCCAGGCTCAGTCCTTCCCTCAAAGAGCTAGCAGCTCTTCCTGCTTGCTTTCTTCCTGGCTTCTTACCTGTTGACCTTACTGAGAGAGACGGGGCAGGGATAAGTTGTGAAACTCAAAACAAACCACTTTGTCTTACCCAATAGGAGCCGGGCAGAAGAGCTGACAGGGAGAAAGACAGAGGCCTGTTGGCTTACCAAAGTATTCAGGTTGATTTTGAATTGATGAGGTGGCTTAATATCCCCAGAGAGTAGAAAACAGGAAGTTGCTGGGCTTTGAGTTCCTAGATTTCTTTTTTGAGGGCACCCCTCCTGACCCTTCAAACCCACCATGGTGGCTGTGTCCTCAGGGCCAGTACTACCCAGGCCTGGGCACACGTGGCCCCTGTCCCAGACTCTTCACCTCAGAGGACCCCACACTTCAAAGTGCCTATCTCCTAATTTTCCAAGTCTTCCTCCGGTGCCTGGAGCCAGCTGGGGCCCCAGTGCGATTCTGCTGGGTGCTTCACGCCCATGCTGGGGTCCACACTGATCCCTTGGGGACACTCCCCATCCCCCTACGCTGTTCTGTGGAGCTGTTCCAGGGCCCCATGTCAGAGCTCAGTCTTGGGGGATGTCTACAGTATTTCTTTTGTGGGAGCATGTGAGATTTGCCTTCCAGAATGGTGCTGACACACTAATTTTAAGTGATTCAAATTTTCTTATATAGATAGGTCCTCAAAATCTACTTGTCTGGGTCCCCACACATCCTAGGGACGGCCCTGCCCAGGGGCCACCCACCAGGCTCTGTTCTGCTTAGCAGCTCTGGGTTTGGACCAGAGAAGAGGACAAGGGCCTATTGTGTGTCCCTGGGGCCTGAATGGCACTTTGTTTTCCCCATTTGGCTCTACAGGCCAAGTGGCTTTACTGCTCCTAGGGTTGTAACAGACTCCAGCGAGAAATCTTTTACTATGTGGACTTCACGTCATTGTCCTGACTATCCTGGGAGGACAGGGCTTTCAGCCAAATTGGGCTCTTGTGTTAGTTGCTGCTGGGTGGGGGCTCCTGACTGTGGTGCTGAGAGAAGGAGCTATCCCTCCCGGGAGACCTCAGCTGTCTCTTGGCGGAAAGGGGGAAAACCCTTTTGTTCACACGGCACTGGGCAGCTAGTTGGCGAGAAGGAAATGTGGGAATTGGTGGGAAAGCCCCCCAGCCCCAGGGCGAACCGAGGCTGGGGCCACTGGGCAAAGGCAGGAGACGGTAGTGTTTGCTGCCCTCTCCTTTTTCTGCCTTCTTGCCCTCCTACCCCAACCGCACCCACTCCCTCCTGGCCCACTCTCGTGTGGAAGCAGGAAAGTGATGCCCAGAGTTGAAGCTGCCTATTTTGTGTCGAGCTCAAGGGAGTGGAAAGGTGGTGTCAGGCAGAAAGAAAACAAGCGGAGAGTGGGTTGTGAGGTTCGGAAGCACAGGAGCACCTGTTCGGCTGAACTTGGGTCCTGTAGGCTGTCGGTCGTGCAGAGTGCTGAGGTCAGCCCTCCCACCCGGCTGGGACAGGAGTCACATCCACCCCCCCGTGCCTCTTCTGTGTCTCTTTGGCTGTTGTTTTATTCTCAAGTTGGCTCTACCTTCCCCTAGGCCAGCGGGCAATGCTGTCCTTGACCTGTGGTTCGCAAAGTGTGGTCCGCAGGTCCTCAAGACCGTTCCAAGGGGGTCTGTGAGTTACAAAGATTATTTCTTTTTTTTGTAGAGATGGGGTCTCGCTCATGCTGATCTCCAACTCCTGAGCTCAAGCGATCCTCCCGCCTCGGCCTCCCAGAGTGTTGGGATTACAGGCATGAGCCACCGTGCCAGGCAGACTTTTATAATGATAGTAATGGGTTACTCGCCTTCTGCGTTGTGTTGACACCTGCACTGATGGTGCAAAAACAGTGGTGGGCAGAACAGCTGGTGCTTTTGTGGGAGTCAGGGCAGTGGCACCAGGCTGCCTGGTGGCCCAGAGTTCTTCTTCCCCATGCACTCCCAGTGTGACAGAATGGCCTTGAAGCAGTAAAAACTGTTCATTTTGTTAACTCCATGCTTGTGTATTTGTCTTTAACGTCCTGTGTGAGGAAATGGGAAGTAAACATTCTGCTCACCGAGCTACAGTGGTTGTTTCAAGGAAAAGCACTTCTGGGATTGAGTTGCATGCTGAACTAGCTGTTTTCTTTCGTTCTTTTTTTTTTTTTTT
>VBSM01000988.1:2017658-2032199 GCA_008086735.1 Cheirogaleus medius
GGCCTCCCAGAGTGCTAGGATTACAGGCGTGAGCCACCGCGCCCGGCCATGGATTTTATTATTATTTTTTATTTCACCATATTATGGAGGTACAAATGTTAAGGTTACATATATTGCCCTTGCCCCCTCCCCCCAGGCTAATGGATTTTAATGTTACAAAGTAAGAAAAGTTCATGGGGTTTCAGATTCCACATTAAAATTAACTATTACTTATTGAGTTTTGGTGTAGTATTAAAGAGGAGTAGCCACAATTGTCTGAAAAGGCTATTAAAATATTCCTCCATTGTCTGGGTGAGTCCAGATCATCTTCTTAAACCATGCATCACAGTACATTGAATACAGAAGCACAAATAGGAGAAGGCAGTTGTCTTCTATTAAGCTGGACATTAGGAGATTTTAAAAAATGTGAAACATTCTCACTAAGTTCTTTTTAAAAAGTCATGTTTTATTAAAATTTTTATGTTAACCTGTAATGTGTTTTTTATTATTATTATTATTATTATTTGAGACAGAGTCTCGCTGTGTTGCCCGGGCTAGAGTGCTGTGGCATCAGCCTAGCTCACAGCAACCTCAAACTCCTGGGCTTGAGCGATCCTCCTGCCTCAGCCTCCCGGGTAACTGGGACTACAGACATGCGCCACCATGCCCGGCTAATTTTTTCTATATATTTTTAGTTGTTTGGCTAATTTCTTTCTATTTTTAGTAGTGACAGGGTCTCGCTCTTGCTCAGGCTGGTGCTGAACTCCTGACCTCCAGCAATCCTCCAGCCTTGGCCTCCCAGAGTGCTAGGATTACAGGCATGAGCCACTATGCCTGACCTATTATTTTAAAATTAATTAATAAATATAAATGAGAGCACTGCATCCCACAATAACCTAGCACGGAATTTGCTTTGCCTACAGAAAGGCCTTATCCCCTACTAGAAGACTCTGAGGTCAAGGAGTATATAGACTTTTTGTTGATGGTTAACAAGCAAAAACAAAAAACTTTTGTTTGTACAAGGATTTTAACTTTTCGGGAAGCTTTAACTTGTATTACTTTGTAAAATTTATTTTTATAACAGCTTTACTGAGATGTAATTCACATACTATAAAATCCACCCTTTTATTTTTTATTTTTTTATTTTTTTTTTTGAGACAGAGTCTCACTCTGTTGCCCGGGCTAGAGTGCTGTGGCATCAACCTAGCTCACAGCAACCTCAAACTCCTGGGCTCAAGCAATCCTACTGCCTCAGCCTACCAAGTAGCTGGGACTACAGGCATGCGCCACCATGCCCGGCTCATTTTTTCTATATATTTTTAGTTGGCCAATTAATTTCTTTCTATTTTTAGTAGAGACGGGGTCTCGCTCTTGGTCAGGCTGGTTTCGAACTCCTGTCCTTGAGCTGTCCACCCGCCTCGGCCTCCCAGAGTGCTAGGATTACAGGCGTGAGCCACCGCGCCCGGCCCACACCGTGTTTCTCTGATGCAGACTTCTGCTCCAGCCGTGCTAAACTCTGCATGGTTTGTGCCCGTGCAATGGCCAGGCCGTGTCCCTGCCACGCTGCTCCCTCTCTTCTTCCCTCCCTACCAGTCCTCTGTCAGTCACCCTGTGATCTTTGAGTTTCATTCTGTGACGTGAGTCCCTGTCCTCCCAACACCGGCTTGGAGCTGGTGCTTGCTTCCTTAGGCCCTCACCCCACCTGTTTCACTGCCGCGTAACGGGACCCACCACACTTGGTCTCGCTGCTTTGTTTATGTGTCGAGCACTTTCCCAGACACCTTCCCTGGCCATGAGCTCCTGGGGGGCAGGGGCTGTGTCTTAGCTCTGAGCAGAACATGCAGCAATGATGACATTTTTGGTACGATCCAGTAGCAGCCTGTGACATGCCCACTATAGACAGAGCTGCGGAACATGGTCCAACTCAAGCAACTTCTGCTCTGGGGTGAGGGGTGGAAACACCTGTTCCAAAGGTAACTGTCCTTCTACATGATCCATGTGTGTTAGGAATGAAGCATGAGCATAGGCGGCTGGAGCTTGTGACAAATGTCTCATGAGGAATGGCATCAGTGCCACTGGAAGTTGTCCCCAGTTCCTTATGGTACAAGGAAGGCCCAAACAGAGATCTACATCCTCTCAGAGACCTGTCTCCGCTCAGAATGCAGGACTCTCTGTGCTCCTTGGGACTGTTCCTGCTCCAAAGCTGGACGACTAGCTTCTTTGATCCATCCCAGACACCTGGTGCCATGAACCTGATTGCACAGGGCCTGTGGGTGCCAGGGGTGCCTGGGGGGATTCGCAGAGAGGAGTGTGTGCGCCTGGCCATCCTGCTGAGCCTGTGTGACCACCACACTCTCCCCTTACCCTCATCCTTCCTTCATTGAGTTCTTCAGTGTTTAGAGAGTAACAAAAGTTGGAGAAAGAGTAGAATGTTAGGATATATTTCTCCTTCCTATGTGTCCACCCCTCTCATGAGGAAGGTCCTAGTTTTATGAGAAAAATCGAGAGCAATCAGAAATAGAAACTAGTTATTCATAATCATATCCATTGAGTCCTCGCACACCCTGCAAGCTATTGCCATTAGGCCCCACTGTACAAATGAGAAGACAGAGACTTAGAGGTTAGATGACTTGCCCAGGGTCACATATACACAGCACAGAGAAAATCTAAGCCCAGTTCTGTCTGACTCCAAAGCCATTTTATTTTCTCTGTGCCTGGCTCACCATCCGTGGGAGCTGGAATGTCACCCAATTCTGATCCAAGTTGTTGCCAACAACTCCAAAGCATGGTGGGAGAGGGATCCCTGTCCTTCCCGATTCAGGGACTCACCCTGGTACCAGAGCTGGTACCTTTTCCCTAATAGATTCTGAGTGTCACACCTTCTTTGGGTAACCTGTTTCCTATACTTGTGTTGTGAGGGTCTCAACTCTCCCCTCTACACAGTGGGGGTAAATGTCCTAGTCCTGTCTGTTGCCCAGTGGTGTGGGGAGCTTGAGGATAACGTATGTGAAAAAACTCTTGGGAAAACAGAACAAAGTCTCATGCTGTAGAAATGTCTCCTGGGCCGTGGTCTTTCTCTTGAGTTTGGCTTTGCTCCTGGATGAGGCTTAGGTCCAGGTGCAGGCCCAGTGTGGACAGTTCCCTCCAGCTCCCGACCCATCTGGCAATCCCCCAGCCAGATGGCGAGTGTCAAGGCGTGTGTAGGAGTCGTGGCACCTCTCTGCCTTCAGTTGGGGGGAAGCACCTGGTGCCTGTACTGAGCCAGGGTGGGGAAGAGACTTGTCACAGCCAGAAGGTGTAGCACTGGACGCAGGGAGTTTCTGCTCGTTTCCTACCTCTGCCTTCTAACTGATCCTCCACTCTCACTATTCCTGGGCAGGGCCTCTGCTTTGAGTGTCATTCTGGGCTCACCTTCCAGGACATCGGCTGCCTGACTTTGTCAAGGTTTCTTAGTGGGTATCACCATTCCTTAGTGGGCTGGAATAGCTACAGGAAGCTCCTTGTCATCTCTGGGAAAAAATAAAGCAGAGATGAAAAATAAAGTGCCCGAGCCGATGAGGATCCTGGACCTGAAAGGACATGCAAGTTCCCTCTGTCACTGAGTTTACAGTTAACGAGTGCTCTCCAGGACATTGTGGGCTGGAACCTTGGCCCAGATCAGGGTGCCACCTGCATTTCGTTAGCCGGCTTGTCACACAGCGCACTCTCACTGACTGATTAACCTCGGTTCGGGAGGTGAAGCGCGAGATCTAGCGGCAAGTTACTGCCTGTGCTTCCCCCAGGGAGCTGGGTCAGAGCTCAGCCTGGTAGTTTGTTTTTGTGGGATGGTGCCCAGTGGGTGAGAACTCTGTTCCTGTCCCTGCCTGGAGTGGACTTTTGGGTAACACTACATTAAATGAAGTGATGTGGGTGGGTTTCATCATGTTCAAGCATTTGAACTACTTGCCAGTGAAATCATACCGGGCCAGCAGCTCACACCAACTGCCAGGTAACATCTGCCTGTGAGGGATCCAGTCTCCTGGCCCTGTGGGGAGACAGGACCATGATGTCACTAGTTCCCAGGTAGACAGGCTGAGGCATAGTGAGGCCTCAGCAGGAAGGAGGAAGACATTAGACTCCTCATTTTTTCCTCTGCTCCTCAGATCCTCTGCTCCTTTCCCTGGGCCAGATGCCCATCTCTCTCTTGCCTGGCTTTCCCCCTGTTTCTGGCCCTCCCCCTCCTTTATGAAACTCAAATACCACTACCCTTTAATCCTTCCACCAGAACCCATGAGCAGTGGCTTTTGACCACCTCACACCCCGCCCCGCCCCGCTCACCCCTGACCTAGTTTTGGATGTTTTTTTCCCTTCTCTCAATCTGCTCAAGGCCCATCCCTGAGCCAAAGATTGGCTCATAAGCAGCCTCTGTCCCTTCTGACTTGTAGGGGAAGGAGCAGTTTTGGAAACTTATTGACAAGGGCTTACCCTAGAACATCAATTACAAACAGGCAGCAGGCAGTGTGCCTAGATTTGGGTGTTCTGGCATCAGGAACAGTATGTGGCCTCCCTGGGCCTTGCAGACCAGCCACCACAATAAGAGGACCAACTTTCAGAGGCCTCTAGGCACGTGGTCCTGGGTGGGGGTGTGTACACATTGTGGCCCTTGTCACTCTTCCTTCTGGAACTTGGCAGTCTTCTAGTACTTGGAAAAGAAGAGAACAGAGATTCTGGGAACAGGTCCTCAGAGAACAGGAACCCAGTGGAGGGTTGGACCAGATCGTTGATCCAGGGCCTGTGGAGACAGTTCTGGTCAGGAGTGGGCAAATCGAGGAGCACGAGGTAGGCAAACCCTGCTTGACAATGAAAACAGATTCTGCCTGAGACCTTGGGTGGAAGAAGATGGATCCCACCCAGGGCCCTGGGCCACAATGCCTTTGTGTGGTGGTCACAGTTGGGGGAAAGGCCACATGGTTCCCTGTATAAATGGCAAAGGCTCTGTTCTTAGTACAGCACGCAGCCGGGGCCCACAGGTGCTGTGTTCCAGCTCCTCAGCCGCTGAGGCCTTCATACAATGCCCCGGAGCTACAGCACAGGGAGGCCCTGCTTTCCTTTAGGAATCTGAAAAATTAAAGGGCTAAGGTCAGCTGTCCCCAGGATGTGAGGTCTCCTAGATAGCAATGAAGGAAAAACATGTAATACCTGTATTTTAGGAGACCAGACTTCTGGTGTTTGAGTAGGACTCATTGCTCAGACCTAAGGGGAGAGAACTCCCATTTGCTTAGAAAGAAACCTCGCCCTCAGTTCAGGGGGAGAAACTGATAAGGGTCCTAATGGCATGCCGTTCTTTATCTTTAATTGCAAATATTTAACTGCAAATAGGCCACACGCTCCAGGGAGTCATGGGTAACAGCTCAAGGAGAAGGGCGACACGGTGCGTGTGCATGTGTTTGCACACACATGCGTTTGGGGGACAGGTGAGAGGGCGGGGTGAGAGTGATGTGGCCGATGTGGACATCCAGGCTCCAGTTGTGTTTCCTTCTGTTTTGTCCCAGACTCCCCAAGAGCAGCAGTTGATAAGGAGTGTGCCCGGACCAGGGAAGGAGCGATCGAGCGCCTGTGGCTTTGCTCCCCGTCCGGTGCCTTTTCTCCACGGCACTGAGGGAAACCTGCCATCAGGAGAGTCTGAGGCAAGGATGTCATCAGTACTTACTAGTCTGCTGGATCTGGAGTGGTCTTGTTTGTGCCCTTCATGTCCCAATTAGAATGAAATGTCTATTTCACGAGGGCAGGGACCTCTTCCTTCTCGTCCAGCGTCGTCTCCGGTGACTAATGGCACCTGGTGAGCTGTAAAGGCTCAGCCAACACTGACTGACTGACTGAATGCTTTTTTTTTTTTTTTGGCATGTCGTTCCCTTAAACCTCTCCAACTCCATCTTCCGCTGGTTCCGTGCCAGCCTTCTTAGTGGTCGTCGTCTGCTTGGTGCTGCCCCTCCACAGCCTTGAGGGTTCATGTGACTGCAGGAGCCCCCTCCACCCGCCTGCCTGAAACTTCCCTTTTGGGCCCTGTGCTGTCACATACCAGCCCCCTCCTCACACCATCCCTTCAGTTTCATTCCTGCCTCAGTTTCTCCTCCTCACATTTCCGCGGTTCCACCCCTGTCCCCGTGCTCTTCTCAGGGAAGGTTTTTGTTAATAGAAAGGAAATACCCGGCGACACCCCGGGCTAGGCTTTCGGGGCCTGGGCGGCAGCGTGAGCACCTGTGGTCCTGCCGGAAGGGAGCACGGTGGTGGCTGGAGCTGGGCTGTGAGCATGCCCCTCCCCACCTCGCCAAGGCCAAGCTCTCTCTCATGGTTTCGGCTGTCACCTCTATGCTGATCAGCCCCAAGACAATGTGTCTGTATTTCTCTACTGGGGTTTCTGACCTTCCAAAGTCTGGTCCAACCCTGGCAATCAAGCCTTATTTGATGTTGATGATTATTAATTGGTAGCATATATTACATCCCTAATGGGACTGGTTCACATGCATTCTTGTGTTTAATCCTCCCAGTGAACCTACAAAGCTGAGTTATTATTTTTCAGAGTCTCAGACAAGTTATTTCCCCCAGGTAACCTGGCTAATTAGCACAGAGGATCAGGATCAGGATTTGAACGAGTCTGCTGGGCCCTGACCCAAAGTGGAGTGTGACCACACTTGCAGGGGAAGACAGCCCTGCCGTTCCCCCTCACCCCAGTGCACTCACAGAGCGGGTATTGGCGCCCTGTGGGCCAGGTGCCATGTAGCTTCCTTGGAGCGCAGGTCAAGCTTCTCCTCTGTGACCCTTTACCTAACCCTAATCAACTGCTTTGCCGCCTCCATCTCCTTTTTCTCTCAAAGCACCTCCTTGTATATAGTAGGCGTTTGATATTCCTTATATGTCCAGTGTGCTAGTGTTGCCTCCCCACCCTGTAGGATGTTTCTTGAAGGTGGAGGCCAAGTTTTATATGATCCTCCATCCCTCACGTGTGTGTCATAGACAGGAGGTGCTCAGTAAACATTCGCTGGCTCTGATTGGATGAAATCTAATCACAGTCCTTTGTGTGTGTTGTGGTTTACGGTTTACTTGCTGGCTCTCTGTGCAGGGAGGGACGAGCCCAACAGGTCCAGGGAGGTGGAGTGAATTCCCCAAGGTCACATGACCAAGTGGTAGCAAAGCCAGAATTTGAGCCTGAGTCTTTTGACTCTGAGGCTATAAGGCTGGTGGCGAGCCCCCTCCTCTCCCTAGATCAAAAAAGAAAAGGCTCAGGAGACCAGACCCGCCAAACACAAAACTGCCAGGCCCCGATGAGAGGAACCACACCCAGATGTCCACCCAGATAAGAAAGTTTTGGTTCCTGGATTCTGAAAATACTGCCAGCCCCTCCTATTTCTCAACGACCACCAAAGGTCGCCCTAGCCCTTCCCGCCAGAAGTCCTTAGCCCAAAGGGCATATAAGGCCGAACCCCCTTCAAACGGGGGCAACTTCTGGGGCCCCTCTCTCTTGGGGCCCCAGAACCTCGTCCGGGAGCACTAAATAAAGCCACGTGGTTTGGCCCCACTCTTTCTCTCTCTCTCTCTGTCTTTTCTTTTCGCCGCCACCACCGAAAAACCTTATAGAGGCCTTTCCCTTTCCACGGAGTCGCAGCAGGGCATGGTCCAGACTTGCGGCAGGTGGCCCCTGCTGGTTCAGTCCATCAAAGCCTTCCCCTTTCCTCTGTAGAGGGAGGTTCCTGCCGGGATTCACCCCCTCCACCCCACAGTCCCCTTCCCTCCTGCCAGGCTTTACCTCGCACTTGGTCATGTATTTCCTTATTCCTGTTTGTCCCTTTTCTTTCATTAGAATTTCTGTGTCTTGAGGACAGGGACCCTGGCTGCTTTCCCCTTCACCCTTCCAAAGCTCCGGCTCCAGGGTGTGGACCACAAATCATTCTCTCAAGGACATTGACACAGTTAGGCACTCAGTGAGTCACCTGAGGGGATCCAGGAGAAATGGTGAGGAGAGGTGTGGGCAGGAGGTGGGGAAGTATTACGGGGTGTGAGGGCAGGAGGTGGCCTGAAGAAATGCCTGTCCTGCCTACTGCCCAGGTGACTGTTAGTAGCAAATGAGAGTGTCTATTAAAGTATCCTCTAAAGTGCAGAGAGCACTAGGATGTTAAATATAATTATGGTACGTAAGTAACAGCTCAATAAAACTGTCAAATGGAATAATACTGGCTTTGCGAGTGTTGGGGGGACGACCTGGATGGTGTCTCATCCCGGGCCTGGCGCTCATAGCTGTTGTGAATTATTATTGTTTTCATAGTTATTATAAGACATGGCCTCTTCCTTCAGATGGGGGGCGGGGTGTCGCTGAGAGGTTGTCTGTTCCGGGTTGGGACTGAGAAGACAGGAAAGGTGATCTGCCCCAGGGCTCTCATAGGTTCACTCACTAAGCCTGTGGGCTGGGACACTCCTTCCTCCCCAGGGTGTTTTTGTCAATCTGACCTCTCACCCCTGAGGCGGAGCTGTTGTGTTCATCGAGCACTTCCCCTGCTAGTGATGGTGAGCATGCCGGGAGCGAGTGGGCCAGGCTGCTGGGTGGGTGAGAGGCTGCTGGTTTAGCTGCCGGGCTCCTCCCCCTGCCCCTGGGTGCACGTCAAGGTAAAGCCGGGTTGAGAGAATTAGGAGCACTTGGCATGTCTGCGGAACCGTGAACCAGCGCAGGGGACAGAACGCCCACTCCGCTGAGTGCGGGGCAGACGCACCACCACTGGGTGCGCAGGAGGCTGCGACTGCACGGTCAGCTGGGGGAAGGGCTGTGGTCCACGGTGGGGGAGGCATAGATGGGACTGTGACACAGCTGGAGAAGGTGGCCCTTTACATGGGGATCACAGGGCCCAGGAGTGGCAGTGGCCAGGGCAAGAGTGACGGTGGAGGAGGGGTGGCTGAGGTTGGCAGGCAGGGAAGAGTGATGGTAACTAGTAATCGCTGTAGCAAGATCCATCTTGACAACCTGTCCACAAGTGGCTCCTGAGCAGCAGGGCAGTGACTGAGGCACAGCTCAACATGACAGGCAGACTGGGGTCTGTGTGGCTTTGAAAACATGGGCAAGCTGTTTATCCTAAGTTTCTGTTTTTCTTGCTTACAATAATACCCGCCTTACCCAGCTTCTGGCGATTAAATGAGATACTATAAACCATTTAATGCCGTGGTTGGCACTCAGGTGGCAAGCTCGTGCAAACGGTTGGTGATTCTGACACTTTGCCACGTGGCCATAACGATAAAACCAGCTAGAGTGGATTCCCAGAACTTCGTCTCTGGGAGACGTCTGGCCCAGTTTCTGTGTTCAAATTCCAAAGCGTGAAAGATCAGATCAAGGGGCTACAAAGGTATGTCCCCCTAGGAGTCAAGAATCCGTCATGTCCTGTCTGGGTTGCTGTTTACTTTCTTCCTTCTGGGGACTAAAGCTCTTTGCCATTGAATTCCCTCACTATCTCCCTGGCTTGTGGGGGTGGAGAACCTGTGGCTTTGGGGCCACATGTGGCCTTGTGGATCCTTGAGTCCCGCTTTTTAACTGAATCCAAATTTTACAGAACAAATCCTTTGGATAAAGGGGTTCTGTGAAGTTTGGACTTGGTTGAGCGACTGCACCTGGGGATCTGGAGGGCCACATGTAGCCACAAGGTCACCAGTTAGTTCCCCACCCCTGCAGGCACTTTGGTGCTCAGTTTGCCCGGAGAATGAAGTTTATACACTGCCCTGGGTTCCATGGGGCTTTCCTCCAGGGATGTTTGCGATTTGGGGTCTAGCAAAATAGCAGCAAAGACTGGCCAGGGTCCACCTCACTAATGAGATGTTAAAAAAAAAAAAAAAAAGACTGGTCAGGAGTGGTTGAGCGTCACACAGAAACTGAATAAATCAGCCAAGACAAGTCGAGTGTCCAACACGGGAAGCTGAAGCACCCAGGGACAAGCGACGGTGGAAAGCCGTTACTACCACTAGGCTTGAAGGTGTCAGGAGAGGAAATAGTGTTTCCTCCACACACCATTGAGGCCTGAAATCGTGGAGGCTGGGATGCCCAGCAGGGACTGTCGTGGTGGCAAGATGTGACTGAAATGGATGCACATATCTGTGAATGTACTAAAAAACCATTGAATTGTACTTTTTTTTTTTTGAGACAGCATCTCACTCTGTTGCCTGGGCTAGAGTGCTGTGGCATGAGCCTGGCTCATGGCGACCTCAGACGCCTGGGCTCAAGCGATCCTCCTGCCTCAGCCTCTCGAGTAGCTGGGACCACAGGCATGTGCCACCACGCCCGGCTAATTTTTCTATTTTTAGTAGTGATGGGGTCTCACTCTTGCTCAGGCAGGTCTCAAACTCTTGAGCTCAAGCGATCCTTGCCTGTGCCTCCCAGAGTGCTAGGATTATAGTCGTGAGCCCCCACGCCCGGCCTGAATTGTACTTTAAATGTATGAACTATATGGTTTGTGAATTATATTCAATAAAGCTGTTAAAAACAAAACCTGGCCCGGCCCTCGAGTAATCCAGGCTAAAAGACTGGTTTAACAAGGAAAGTTTGCTGCTGTTCTGTAACTGCTGGCCTGGCCGCCTGCCTGGCTGGAGGCACTGCCCGCCCCAGAGCACTCTTGGCCTCTTTTTCTGGATCTTAGCATGTTGAAAGACCCCAGTTACAGTAGAAAAGTTTAATTCCAATTTAATTTTATTCTGGTTTAGTCAAACATTTTGGAGCCGAACTGTGAGCCAGGCGCCAGGCTGGGTGCTCTTGTGAGCACACAGGCCCTGCTGTTGGACAGGCTCGCTCATCCTGGAGTCTGCTGCTTCCTGTGCATCCTTCTGAGTCTCCATTTTCCTATCAGTAAAAGGACGGTTGACAATGCCCCATGGGATTGCTGTGACAGTCAAGTGGGCTAGATGGTGCCCGACATATAACAGGCAGAAAATGAAAGGTTTTTTCCAGTGCTCCTGGAGCAAGTCATCCTCACCAAGTTTAGATAACAAAGTTAGCTGGTTACGTCTGTCCCTAGAGAGCTTGAGGCTGGGCATAGAACCCGCACCCTCTAACCAGGGGCCAGGGACAAGCAGGTGGGGAAGAGGACACCTGGCTTGCCCTGGGCCAGGGTGGGGACCTGGGAAAGGCTTCCTGAGAGAGGGGGAATGAAATGGGGCCTTGAACAGGAGGAGGATACATTTTTCCTATATTGTATTTTATTTATTTTTGAATACATAATCAAGTATGCAGGTTCTTGAGTCTCATTCTGGAAGTATCCTACATGCATATGTGTGTACATATCAGAGGACGGCTCTCCTGCGGGTGGATTTTGACATCTTCCACGCTGTGCTCTGTGGGGATCGGAAGGCTCCTGCTAAGATGCGGGTTAGGCTCACGGTCAGGTTCACGAGGGCTCCTTTTCCTTCAGTTTTCCCTGGCGGGAAGGGTGCCCATGAAGTGGAGGCCAGTGCCCCCGTCCTCCTTGCCAGCCACCTTCCTTGGCGTGCTGTCCCCCAGGGATTCTCCTTGCCTTCCTCCTGCCCTGGCTCCTATTCCTCACCGACCTGCGTGTCCACAGCAGCTTCCTGACCGAGGGCGTTCTAGCCCTGGCCCCTTGCCTTTATTTTACCTGCATACGTGATTGATAGTTTAGCTGGATAGAGAATTTCAGGTTGGAAATCATTTTTCCCTGACAAGTTTGAAGGACTGCTTTGTACTTCTCTAGCTTCTCAAACTGCTGAGACATCTAAAATCTTTCTGATTTCTGATTCTTTCTGTCCTTTTTTCTTTTTTCCCCCCTTTCTCAAAGCTTATAGGATGTGAAATTTTGTAACATGCCTTGGTGTAGGTCTGTGTTCATCTGTTTTGTTAGGTTCTCAGTGGGTCCTTCCAACGTGGAAACTCGTGTCCTGTCCTAGGAGTTTATTGAACTATTTCGTTTCTTCCCCTTTGTTTTTTACTGTTGTCTCTTTCCGAAATCCTGTTATTTAGTTTTGGATCTCTTGCACTTACTGTTTAATTTTTTTTTTGTTTTCTTGCCTATTTTCTACTTTGTCTTTTTGCTTCAGTTTCTAGGAGATTTCCTTTTTTAAAATTTTTTTTATTTTTTTTTTTTAGAGATGAGGTCTTGCTCTATCACCTAGGCTGGAGTGCAATGGCACAATCATAGCTCACTGCAGCCTTGAACTCCTGGGCTCAAGGAATCCTCCTGCCTCAGCCTCCCGAGTAGCTGGTACTCCAGGTCCCCGGGGAGATTTCCAAGAACTTTTTTGCTGTCTCAATGTTTGTTTGTTTTTTTTTTTTTTTGAGACGCGGTCTCGCTCCGTTGCCCGAACTAGAGTGAAATGACACAATCACAGCTCACTGCAGCCTTGAACTCCTGGGCTCTAGCAATCCTCCTGCCTCAGCATCCTGAATAGCTGAGACTACAGGTGCTCGCCACCACACCTGGCTAATTTTTCTATTTTTTTGTAGAGCCTTCCTCAACAGCCAGGGCTGCAAGGTCAGTTAAGCTGAGCTGCCTTCCAGCATCCACAATCATGTTGCTGTCGTCTCCCCTCCTGTTCTCTCTGTCCTTGGGGATTTATAGCTTTAAAAAAGAATCTCTTTACTGAAGTTTCGATAGGATTTCAGGAGGGAGAAAAAATTAGGTGCATAACTGAGGAACAGGATTTGCACAGATGAGGTTCGGAGGTTCTAGTGGGGGACTGTCTTGGTTGAGGTAGTACCTGTGGGAGATGGGAAGGTGCTTGGATTATTTGGGAACAAAGAGGAGGCAGTTGGGCCGGAGTTGCAGGATCCGGGGAGGCTGAGGCATGGTGGGAGACGGGGCCAGGCAGGCAGGTTGGACTAATCAGGGGCAGGCCTAAAGGAGACAGAGTCTCACCTGTGGGCAGTGGGGAGTCCCAGAAGGTTTTAAGAAGAGTGAGGCATGCCTGTGTTGGGGTGCTAGCCATTGGTGGCACACACACAGTGTGGCTCAGTAGCTAAAGCTGCGGTGACGCAGAGGAGGTTTTTACATAGCTGAGGAAGTAGGAAGAGGACAATTCAGGGCGGTTCAGTAGAAATGAAAGTGGGGAAGATGTCAGGGATTTAAGAGGCAAAGCTGACAGGACTTCTTGACCAGATGATAGGCGAGGGAGGGGGAAGAGTTGAAGATGATGCCAAACCCAAGCCCGGTTACCGGGGAGAGGGTGGTGAGGAAGACAGGGGAAGTGTTGGGTTTGGGTTTTGGTGCCGGTGTGCTGTTTGGGAGGGGCTTGTTGGGGTGGGGGCAGTTCTGTTGTAGAATAGCCATCTGACATGTAAGCAAAAAACTGTGATTTTACACCCTCCCACTTCAAGGCCTAAGTTGGTTGAGAGAGAGAGAAAGAAGGTGTCAAGGGTAGGAACAAGGAAATCAGTCCCTTGAGAAGACAAAAGAATTTTCAAGTTGTTAAGTGAGATTATGTACTTTTCTGGGGAGCAGGTTTTTTTAAAAAGTTATGAAAATAAATGAGATTATGAAAAGAATTTTTATCTTAATATCCTCACAGGTTAGTATTGCAGAATGGCGTCTGAACCCCCTTCAGACATTGACAGAGCACCCGTTTCCTTCCTCCCTTCGCTCGTCCTCATGGTTTGACCAAATTAAGAACTCTGTACACCAGGCCCTTGAAAAAGAAAAAGAGGCGTCTTTATTTGGGTTCTGTAGCCAAAGGGAGGGTAGAGAAGGGCTCTGTCTCTTGGGTCCATTACTTCCTCCGTCCTCTCAAGGATACATGTCACCACCTAGGTGTTCTGTTAGGGTTGCTCTCTGAGAGGGGAGGAAGCCAGTATCTGTGGCTTAACCATGCCCACTGTGGCCCGTTTCAGACTGCAAACATGATGTCACTGAGCACAGAGCTGTTAAGAGTTGAGCAGAGGCTGGCGTAGTGGCTCCTACCTGTAATCCCAGCACTTTGGGAAGCTGAGGTGGGAGATTCACTTGAGGCCAGGAGTTTGAGATCAGCCTCGACAACATAGTGAGACCCTATCTCTACAAAGAATTTAAAAAGTTTAGCTAGGTGTTGTACATGCCTGTAGTCCCAGCTACTTGGGAGGCTGAGGCAGGAGGAGGCCTTGAACCCAGTACTTCGAGGTTACAGTGAGCTATGATTGCGCTGTGTGCTGCAGCCTGGGTAACAGAGCTAGACCCTGTCTATAAAAAAGAGAAAAGAAAAAAAAAGATACTCACAGCGGGGTGAGATAGTGAGAGCGTGAGCTGTGCACGTGGCTCCTGGTGGGTCCTCACTGCGCCAGGCAGCAGGACCTCGCCTTTCCGGTCGTCTGACCTGTCCTGACTAAGGGGCTTAGCAGGTGTAATTGTGCTTGAAGGCAGCATCTCAGCAAACAAGGCCTGGCATTGCCACAGCCCCAGCCCCTCTCCTGGACCTCCCCTCACTGCCCCATCCCCACCACGGGCCACTGGCTGCAGATCCAACATTAATTCTAAATGCTAATATCAAAAGCCAATATTTATATTAAAGGTTATGTGTCAGGCACTGTTCTAAGCACCCTACATGCACCAACTCATTTGATCTTTTTTTTTTTTTTTT
>VBSM01000988.1:2032299-2045586 GCA_008086735.1 Cheirogaleus medius
ATATTTGAATAAATGTAGATTGTTGTACCGTACTTAAAAAAAAACAACACATCCCTTGAAAATAAGCCCTAGGATGTCTTCTTGAGGAAAAATATAAGACCCTGTCTTATTTTCGAGGAAACATGGTACAGGGATGTGCCATCATGCCCGGCTAATTTTTTCTATATATATTTTTAGTTGGCCAATTAATTTCTTTTTATTTTTTTCGTAGAGACGGGGTCTTGCTCTTGCTCTTGCTCAGGCTGGTTTCGAACTCCTGCCCTTGAGCGATCCGCCCGCCTCAGCCTCCCAGAGTGCTAGGATTACAGGTGTGAGCCACCTCGCCCAGCCTCATTTGATCTTTGTAACAACCTCATGAGGCAATTATTGTTATCTCTGATTTGACAGATGAAGAAATTGAAGCCCAGAGGTTGAAGGACTTGCCCAAAGTAAGTGGATACCTGATTTGAACCCAGGCAGTTTGACGTCTGGGATCTTAATCAATATGTTCTCCCCGGGAATTCTCTTCACATGTTTCTTTTCTCTTAAGGCCCAGTCAGGGCCTAAATACTGCTGGCTCATTAGGGTTGCCAGATAAAGTACAGGATGCTCAGTTAAATTTAAATTTCAAATAAACAACAAATAATTTTATAGAAGTATGCCCCACATATTGTATGTTATATACTTAAAATTTTTTGTAAGGTCTGGGCGTGGTGGCTCACACATGTAATCCTAGCACTCTGGGAGGATCGCTTGAGCTCAGGAGTTCAAGACCAGCCTGAGCAAGAGTGGGACCCCCATCTCTACAAAAAATAGAAAAATTAGCGGGCCCTGGTGGTGTGCGCCTGTAGTCCCAGCTACTCTTGAGAGGCTGAGGCAGGAGGATTGCTTGAGCCCAGGAGTTTGAGGTTGCAGTGAGCTACAACGATGCCACTGCACTCTAGCCGGGATGACAGAGTGAGATGCTGTGACTCTGCCCCACCCCCAAAAAAGAATATTAAAACAGCTTTCTGTAGGAACATGCACAGATTTCAATACAGATTGAAAACTGCTTTACTTCCCTTCTCCAAGGTTAGATAATCACAACAGAAATTTAAGAAATCTCTTATATAATCAGTCTAACATTTTGCTATTCTGGAAGAATCCCTTGACCTGAACCAACTCATTCAGAAAACTAAATTATTTTACAAGTCCTTCAGAGGGAAGTGGGACTGCTTTTTCTAATCTGTATCTTTTGCTGGTGGGACTGGCCAGATATTTTTCTTAAAGTTTAATCTCAATCATCTCTAATGCAGCTTGAACTCATTATTCCTGCTTCTTTGAGCAGCTGTAGCAAATGAATAGCTTGCATGGCGGTAGGAAGTCTTGCTGTCTGCAGACTGATCTTCTTGGGTTGTCGCTTTGCTCTTTTTGGTTGTGCCTTCTGGAACGTGCATCTACCCTTCTCAGCCTTGATGAAAAAGCTATTAGTCATTCCAAGCCTTGGCCGAGTCAGTGTGATGGGTGACACTTGTGGCCAGAAACTAGAATATTTTACAGCTGGGACTGTCCCAGAAAATCTAGGCACTTTGGTCTCAGAGCAGCAGGTGTTCTTCATCCAGTTCAAGGCCAATCTTTCACCTGGGCTAGAGCCTCCCTACCGGACTTGCCCCTCTCTTTATCCCTGCCCTCCCAGCTCTTCCCCTCCCTCTACCTAAAACTTGCTAAACCCCGTCCCATGCAGGAGGCTGTCTGCCACATATATGATAGAGAACTACTCATGTCTAGAATCCAGAAAGATTTATTACAACTCAGAAAAATACTACCAGCCCAGCAGAATAGTAGGCAAATGGTATGAACAGGCAGTTTACAAAAAAGAAAACCTAAACATATGTCCACCATCATAAGAAAATTGCCAGCTTTAATCAGGAACTGAAAATTAAAACAAGATACCAGTTTATACCTACAAGATTGCAGAAATCCAAGTCTGACAATGTAAGAGTTGATAAAGATATGGTGAAATGGAAATTCTGTTCTACTTCTGGTGGTTTCGTAAATTATTAGGACTACTTTAGAGTGATGTTTGGCAATATTGACATTTAAAATGTGCCTGTCGTGTGATGCAGCAGCTCCCATTCTAGGTGTACGTCCCAGAGAAATCCTTGCACATTTTATATGTAGGGTCAAGGTTATTCATTTTTAACCTTTTTATTGACTTTTTATTATGATTGTTTTCAAACATACACAAAAATGAAGCAAATAGTATAATGAACTTCATGTACTTGTTGCCTGACTGAACAAGTATCATTTTGCCAATCCATACAACATAGTTCTTAATAGATAAAAATTGGAAAAAACCTATTTGTCACTCTCTTAGTCTGTTTGGGCTGCTATGACACAACCATAGACCGAGTGGCTGATAAACAACAGAAATTTATTTCTCACAGTCCTGGAGGCTGGGGCGTCCGAGATCAAGGTGTTGGCAGACTGGGTGTATGGCGAGGGCCCAGTTCCCGGTTCATAGATCACGCTGGTCTCACAGCACACAGAGGCAATGGAGCTCTCTGAGATACCTTTTACAAGGGCACTAATTCCATTCAGGAGGGCTCCACTCCCGTGATCTAGCTCCTCCCAAAGGCCCCACCTCCTAACACCATCACATTGGAAGTTAGGATTTTACCCTATGAATTTGTGAGGACACAAATAGTAGCAGTCCCTTATCTGTGCGTGGTAAACTGTGGCACATACAATACAACAATATCCAGTCATTAAAATTAATGAACTAGGTCTGCTTGTACCAATGTGGATAGATTGCAAATATTAAAATGGTTGAAAAAAACAAGTTAAAAATGGCTATCATTTAAGAAAAATATTAAATATACGGCTGTAGGTACACATATATCTAATCAGTATAAAGTCAGCACAGAGATGTGTATCCAGCAACTCTGGGGTGTGGTGAACCCCCCCCCACCCCGGGGGAGGGAAGGAGGAAAGGTACAGGGAATAGGATTAGGAAGGGCCACAGGGACACTGCAACTGTTTGTACAGTATGGTTTTCCCTTTTGTTAAGTTTCACTTTTATCAAAATACATGTGGACACTTCTGAAAGTCAAATTGTGCCACAGGCTTATAAAAGCCCCGCAGTCCACTGTCCGACCTGTCTCCCCGTGCGTGTCTACCCGGGACAACCCCTGTGACTCCTGGCTCTTGCTCGCCTGTCCCCAGTAGCGGCCGCTCTGTTCACCGCTCTGTGCTCTCCTGCCCGCTCGCCTCCCTCCCTCCACCCTCCCGGCATGGTCATGGAATCATTTTTGTTTAAGTACATTTTCAGGTTTTACATTCTTAAAATCAAGTAAATATTCACATCGGAAAATACAGCGTGTGTTCTATGGTAGCATCTTCTTGTATACCGTCACATCTTCCTAGAGTTGCTACTTGCCTCCTTCCCTCATCCACAGACAAGCACATCGCCGTCTCCTCTCCGCTCTCTCCCAGACACCGGGTGATCAGCCTTTGCTCTGGTTTGTTTAACACCTGCTCCCTCCTGGACATGCCCACTACTGGGAGCTTTCTGGCATCTGCTGCTGCTGCCACTGGGGCTTCTCTAGGCCTGTCGGCCGGCCACCCACCTGGAACGTCTTTCACCGTCACCCTGAGGGTTCCTTTTGCTTCCTCTATGCTGGCAGCCCAGGTGCCTGGATCTCTCGTCTTCCTCATCCTTCATTTATTTGCTGCTTTGTTTTGTTCGTGCCCATCCCAGAGCTCCCCGGGCAAGTAGGCACATGGGCGGTAAACTTTCCAGGCCTAGTGTCTGAGAATGCCTGTATTCGCCCCATGCTTGATGGATAGTCTAACTGGGTAGGGAATTCTAGCTCTGAAAGCATTTTTACTCAGTCCTGGACGTTGGCTCCAGTAGCTTCTGGCTCCAGTGTTGCTGTTGGAGACTGCTGTATGTGACCTTCTTTTGTCTTCAGAAGTGTAGCAGGGTGAAACGTGGCCCCAGAGATACCCAGGCCCTAATCCCTGGAACCTCTAAGTGTTACCTTATAAGGAAAAAGGGCTTTTGCAGAGATGGTCCTGGATCGTCCCGGGGGCCCTGGATGCCATCCCAGAGACATGCACTGAGGAGAAGGCACTGCGGAGATGGAGCCAGAGATTGAGTAATGGGGCCATAAGTGAAGGAGTGCAAGAGCCACCAGCAGCTGGAGGAGGCAGGGGACAGTCTCTCCCTAGACCTCCAAGGGAGCGCAGCCCTGCTGGTGTTGGCCAGTGAAGCTGATGTTGAGTTTTTGGCCTCCGAGACTGGAAGAGAACATATTTCTGTTGTTTTAAGCCCCCAAGTTAGTGGTAATTTGTTACCGCAGCCATAGGGAACTAATGCAGGAAGCTTATGACATCCCTTCTGATCCTTTTTCCAGGTGGGTCTTTTGGTATGTCACTGGGCTCTCAAAGCTATTTTTTTTTCTTTTTTTGAGACAGAATCTTACTCTGTTGCACTGGGTATAGTGCAGTGGTGTCATCATAGCTCACGGCAACCTCCAACTCCTGGGCTCAAGCTATCCTCCTGCCTCAGCCCCCCGAGTAGCTGTGACCACAGGTGTATGCCACCACTCCCAGCTAATTTTTCTATTTTTAGTAGAGATAGGGTCTCACTCTTGCTCAGGGTGGTCTCGAACTCCTGAGCTCAAGCGATCCTCCCACCTTGGCCTCCCAGAGTGCTGGGATTACAGGCCTGAGCTACAGTCCCCAGGCCTCAGAGCTCTTCTGACACCGAATGAGCATCCTTCAGTCCCCTGTAGACAATCCCCTCCCTGCTCTCGGTCTCCCTGTCTGGATTCCCAGATAGCTGGATATTGGACTTGCTGGACTGAGTCTCTTATTTTCTTACCTTTTCTCCTGTTTTCCATATGTTAGTCTTTCTGGGTAATGTCCTGGGCTGTCTTCTAATTCTTCTGTTATTATGTTTAAAAATTTCTGCAACTCTATTTTTAATTTCCTAGAGCTCCTTCTTGTTGCCTTTTTAAAATAGCTGCTACTTCTTAATGAATGCAGTAGCTTTTCTTGCTTCTCCTAGAAGATTAATTACAGGTTTTCTTTTTTTTTTGAGACAGAGTCTCGCTCTGTGGCCCCGGCTAGAGTGCTGTGGCATCAGTCTAGCTCACAGCAACCTCAAACTCCTGGGCTCAAGCGATCCTCCTGCCTCAGCCTCCTGAATAGCGGGGACCACAGGCATGTGCCACCGTGCCCAGCTAATTTTTTCTATATTTTTTTAAGTTGTCTGGCTAATTTCTTTCTATGTAGAGACAGGGTCTCACTCTTGCTCAGGCTGGTCTCGAAATTCTGACCTCAAGAGATCCTCTGGCATCGGCCTCTCAGAGTGCTAGGATTACAGGTGTGAGCCAGGCCTACAGGTTTTCTAAATATCTACTCTCTATATTACATTTCTCCTCAGAGTTTCCTTTTTTCAAAATTCCTAATTTGTTTTGGTGAATTTTTGGTGATTTCCTCAAATATCTGGTGATATTTGGCTGGCCATTCATGTTGAAGATGGTGACAGCAAAGCCGCCTGCAGTCTGGGCAGGGGTGGAGCTGGGTGGCCGTGGTGCTCCCCGCTGGGAGGTGGGACTGCAGGCAGCTTTTCCTTGGAGAGCCCACCGAGTGTCAGTGGCCGCAGGACTTCTGGTTTCCTGCGGAGGGATCCCTCGGTTTGCTGCCTGGAGACGGCCCAGCGACCCCGTCCTGCCTGTAGGCTGGCATTCCTTCCCCGCAGCACTCCGGCGCCTCACACCCTGGACCAGACCTCACAGCCGGGCTGGAGCCTCTTCTGAAAGGCGCTGTCACATGGTGGTCAAGAGCAGGGCCCTGCGTTCCAGTGACCAGGGTGTGCACCCCAGCTCCAGCACATCCTGGCAGCACAACCTTGGGCATGTGACGCCACCTGTCCTGCCAGAGCCTCGGTTTCCACAGCTCTAGACCTGGGAGTGGCGTGTGACCCTATAATAGGGGATGTCGTGAGGACTCAGCGATCAAATGTAGAGGACACTCTGAGACCTGTGCTGGCATAACGGGGGGTCGCAGAGTCTGCTGTCACCGTCATTCCACTTGGCGTGGGAGGGTCCCCTGGCTGTGTGTGGTGGGCACAGGAATCTCAGGCTGTCACCAGGCCTCTGTTTGGGGCCCTCCCCTCCCTCCTACCTTCTGAGGCTTCCCGCGCTTCCCAGCGGTCTGCAGCTCCATCCGCTCACGTGGCGGGGCTTCCCCCTCCTCGAGCTCCGCTCCCCTCCGTGTCATTGCCGCTGGTCCGTATGCTGGCCATTGTCCAGGGGTTTCCTGACCTCTGTCATCTGCTGCTATCACCTTTCCCATTCTTTGTCCCTGTGGGCTTGGTTTTTTAAAAATTTCTCACCTGTAGACCCAGCTACTCAGGGGGCTGGGATGGGAAGATCACTTGAGGCCAGGAGTTCGTGACCATCCTGAGTGATATAATGAAACAGTGTCTCGAAACAAAAACAAAACCAAAAAATCCTAACTGATGTTTTAGTGGGTTTCAAAAGGATTTCTATAGGGATAGAAATAAATCCCTATATTTGAGAGACCTATTTCTTAACATCAAATATGAGGCAAGTATATCAGTGTAGTTCCATCAGTTTATTCTGAACTCATGGGCACTATATTGCTAGCTGTATTGTCTGTAGTTTTCAAGTGTTTCATTAAAAAGAAAGGATTCTTGATTCTAGCACCCTCTAGCTCATCCTGCCTGCCTATTCTTACCTAAACGTTCGGGAAGTTCTTGTCTTTGGGGAGTTTGAAGTAGAGACCTCCTCACCTCTCAACTCACTGTGTCCTCACCTTTCCTTCCTTCCCTCTAAGTACGCTACTCTTTGGGCCACCAAGGAGCCCTCTGTTGCCCAATCTGGTGGCTTTTATTTTTTCTTTTAATTTTCCTTGTCAGAGCCCTGCTGTCTTGGACACTGATCATCCCGTCCTTCTTGGAGCCTTTGGCTCCTGCAACAGCACTCTCCCCGTGGCTCTGGGTGTCCCCTTAGTGTGGTCTCTTCTCCCCGCTCCATCCTTGTCTGTGGGTGCTCTCACATCACCTCATCCACCCTCTGCTTTCGTCTCCTGAGCAGGCTGGGGTGACTCCCGGGTCTCTACCTCCAGTGCGGAACTGTCCCTACACAGGGGACTCACACCCAGCTGCCTGGCTGTCCTCTCCAGCCACATGCACTGTGGGTTCAAAGTTGAGTCCCTGGTTTCTACCTACACCTGCTTCCTTGTTCTTTAATTTGGTGTCGCCACTATTGACCTTGAGACAAGACCCCAGAGACATCCTCCCTGTTGCCTCTTTACCTCCCATTTCATAGGTGCTGTGGATTTTATCTCCTCAGCGTTTCTTGGCACACGCCCCTCTTCCATACCTGTTCCCACCACCCGGGTTCAGGTCCTCATCTCTTGCCCTCACTGGATCTGATCAGCTGATCTTCTTCGTTTCATCTTTCCTCCTCAAACCTGGCTTCCTCAGAGCTGCCCGAGCAGTCCCTCTACGTCACAAATCTGCCTCTCCTCTGCCTGGTTTTGCCATCGCATCCCCTGATGTTGGGGACACAGCCCCTCCTTCTTGCAGGGTGTGTGAGCTCTGGACCTAGTGTAGGTGTCTGCCTTGGGCTCCTCTCGGGCCTTCACTCCCTGCCATGGTGGGACCCTCGCCAGCTGTTCACTCACTGCCCCATCTGCCTTGGCTCCAGCTGCCCCCACACCTGACCCTGCTCCTCCCCTCCTCTGCCTCCCCAGCCTGGTGTCCTTCCCTGGGGAGGTCCTCCCACTCACTCTGCCCAGCTCCCACTCAGCCTGCGCCGGCTGATCGCAGTCCTAAATAGCTGTGTGCTCCGAAAGTCACCGCTGTGGCCTGTATCAGGATGAGCAGATGAGAGGCAGGGACATTTTTACCATTGTAATGCTTCCCCAATCCTTGGTGTGAGGGTCTGTGTAGGTTCTAGTCATTTGCAGGGAATCTGGGTGTGTTAGTTTCCTGGGGCTGCCATAACCAAGTACCAAAAACTGGGTGAAAACAACAGAGCTTTATTGCCTCCCAGATCTGGAGTCTAGAAGTTCAAAATCAAGGTGTGGACAGAGCCGTGTCCCCTCTGACAGCGCCAGGGAGACCCTTCCTGGCCTCTTCCGGCTTCTGGTGTTTGCCGGCAAGCCTTGGCCCCCTTGGCCTGTAGATGCCTCATTCCAGTTATGTGGTTGTCATCTCCCCGTGTCTTCGTATCGTCTTTGTTCTGTGTGTCTGTCACTGTGTCCAAATTTTCCCCTTTTCATAAGGACAGCAAGCATATTGCATTAGGGCCCATCCTAGTGACCTCATTTTCACTTGATTAACTCGGTAAAAACCCTGTTTCCAAAGAAGATCACATTCTAAGGTGCTGGGGGTTAGGACTTCAACATATCTTTTTTGTGGGGACACAATTCAACCCATAACGTTGGGTGACACTCGCTTATCCTGAGCTTGCCAGGTCCCAAAGTCCCCAAGACCTCTGGAGTCCCTCTCTAATCCAGCCAGTGTTCATTTCCAGTTGCCTTGGGACAAGGGAGTTGAGGGGTGGGGAGCGGGTCCTCCACGGCTCTGCGGCAGGGGCAGGCTGGGCCTGATGAGGGTCAGGAAGCCCCTGGACCACCCGCCCACATCTTCTGCGTCCGGACATCCATCTGCCTGCACGAAAGCGTTGTCCAGGGTGTTGAGAACTGAGTCTTCGCTGCCCCTGACGCCCCTCACCTCACGCTTCACTGGTTCTTACTGTCAATGGAAAAAAGCCAAACTCTGTAAAATAATTTTAAAGAGATTTATTCTGAGCCAAATTTGAGGACCATGACCTGGATTCACTGCCAAGAGGCCTTGAGCAAGTGGACTCGATGTGGTTAGGTTACGGTTTGGTTTTATACATTTCAGGGACTGGTAAAGTCATAAATCAATACGTGAGAGGCACACATTGGTTTGGCCTGAAAAGGTGGGCCATCTCGAAGAGGGGGCCTTACAGGTTCTAGGTGGGTTTAACGATTCTTTGGCTTGTAATTGGTGAAAGACATGAAACTTTGTCTAAAGGCTTGGAATGTTTTAACTTAAGGAGCTGTTATCAGAGATTAGCCACCAGACATAGATTTGTTGTGTAAATTGAGGACCTGTAGGTTTGTCTTGCATACCCTTAGGCCTGTCAATGGGTCACAAAGGATGTCCCCAAGAAGGGAGGGGGGCATGATAAGGTGTGTCTGACCTCCCTCCTCCTGGCAGGCAATTTAGTTTTAGGGTATTCTTTTGGCCACCAGGGGGTCCATTCAGTCAGCCAGTAGGGGAGTGGTGAGCCTTAAAATTTTATTTTAGTTTACACCACCCTCAGTCTGTGTCTGAGTCCCTTCAGGCTGCTGTGACAAATCCCACAGACTGGGTGGCTCATACACAACAGACATTTATTTCCCACAGGTTTGGAGGCTGGGAAGTCCAAGACAAGGTTTCCATGTGTGCGTGTTGGGGGGCACGGACAGTACGCGTAGCAGTCTGTGAGGCACTTTTTGCTGTCCTGCCCTTTTGACCTTCCGTCAACAGCATTTGGGGCTCTAATATATATGTAAGGGACACTCATGTGTCCCACTAGCTTGTGTGAGCTGTTCCTAGGAGGGGCCATGCCTTATTGATGTTTGTCTAAGTGTTCCCCAATATTTCTGGGCAAAGCAAACTCTTCATGTGACCTGGAATATCCATCCGTCCATCCATTCATTCCCAGACATTTATTTCATTCTGGTGTCAGGTGCTGTGCGGAGCGCTAGGGACAGAATAGACCAGGGATCCTGTACCCAGGGTCCTCACGGCATCTAGTGAGGGAGACAGACGGGTCAAGAAATCATTGTAACATTAAATGCTCCTTGCTGAGGACAGGGACGTGACATTGTGGAGAGCCCCCTAAGCAAAACAACAGGTACAGCGAGGACAATGACAGAGCCATGCTGGAGGGAGATGGCTGCCCCTGGAGTGTATCGAGCCTGCGGGGGGTGGGGCAGCAAGGCATTCCTGAGCCAGGTCCTAAAGGATGTGGAGAAATGAGGCCGAGTGAGCTTCCGGTCCAGTGCCGGTGCTTCCCCAGCCCACACCGGGGCCTCGGGCTGCCGGCGGGCGGGAGTGCTGGCTCCTTTTGCACCAGGGGGCAGTGTTGGCCCTGAAATTCTCACTGCCTTCCCAAGAGGCTGGGACGGAGCAGCCACCTCCATGCCAGCAGGCACTGTCCTCTTCCTGCCACTCCCCTCCCAGCCCTCAGGACCCCTCACTCACCTCTTTTCTCTGAGGCCCCCTTTGTCCTCCAGTGCCCAAGTCCTGAGACCCGCAGTGCAAGTTGTCGTGGTGCCACCCTTTCCCCCTCGCTGCTGCCTTTGAATGGAGGGTTGCCAGGGGTGATAAGGAGCCAGGCTGGCGGGCCAGGGCTGTTAATCCGGGGGAGGCAGCTCCGGGCAGTCCTACAGACGCGCCGCCACCACCACCACCACCACCACCACCACCACCACCACCACCACCACCGGTGCTGCTGACAGCCCGAAGGCCCCAGGCCCAGAGACCAGCTGGCTGGAGTCTTAGCAAGTGCCATGTGTCTCTTTCTGTTTTTGGTATTGTCCCTATACTGTCTTCTGTTATCTGTCATCTGCATTGTTTCCAGTGTCTTCCTTTCTACTCCCCCCACCCAGAAATCTCAGCCTTAGTCTGTCCTTTCTTGGGCACTTTGATATCGGTCATTGCAGCCCTGAGAGCCAGGCGGAGTCCTCCTTTCATCTGTCCCCATTGCTGCCAGCCCTGGGGCCCCATTGGACGTGGGTAGGACAGGGCCCAGCAGCCTGGAGAGAGCAGCCCCGTCTGTCCGTCAGGGGCTGCTTCTGCCACAGTGCAGAGTCCTCTGCTGAGAAGTCTTCCTTTCTGCTTCTGACCTGCTTTTGCTAGCAGCTGCTGAGCCAGGCTGGGGCTGGGGGTGGGGGTGGGGGTGGGGGGGAGTGGGGGTGCCGGTGCTGGGCTGGCCAGTAGGAAGTGGATGTGTAGGAGCCTTGTTAGCACGGACATTCCCGGGGCCTGCATCGGAACCTCCCTCCCTTCTCCCCGCTCTGGCTGCTCTCCGGCGCACCTCTGAGATGGGTTTGCTGAGGGACTTGGGGACTGGCCGGCTGCCCCCAAAGCAGCACCCTACCTTGCCTTTCCCTTCCTCTGGCCTCACCCACAGCTGCGCTCTGAGGCTGTAGGAGGTGCTATGTGAGAACAGGGATATTTGAGATGGAAGTGATGTGGATCCCAAGAGAAACATTCCAGAGCCTGCAGCTTGGCTCCAGCAGCTGTTAGGGGCCACCCTACCCTGATGCCCACGTCTACTCAGCACAGTGGCCATATTGCCTGGACCAAAACTTGAATGGTGACAGCGGAACTTTGTGCTGCTTCTGGTTGCAAGAGGCAGCCTGGGAGATGTAGTTTAGACCTGAAGTAGCAGGATTTCCAGGGGCATTTTGATGATTTATTAGACAAACTGAAATTGCCCTGGCTTATCTAGGACACATGACTGCAGGCTCTCTGGTAGGAAGCGTGGAGTGCCAGGGGCGGCCCTACTGGAGTTCAGGCCAGTGACAGACAGTTTTTTATCAGGAGAGGGTTTTTTGATTTTGGATTTTTTGGTTTCTAAGTACCTGTCACACTGTACTTCTGATGAAAGCCACAACCTGTTCTTTTTAGTTTGGTGAAGACTGTAAGCCCTAACGGGCCAGTGCTCCTGCTCTGGAAGGAGGCGTACACAGTGGGCCCAAATCTGGCTCTTCTGGTGACCTTGGGTGTGTTACTTAATCCAGTGCACCTGGTTCCTCGTCTGTAAAAGGGAGGTGATCGGGGTTGTGGGGTGACGTGCGCCGCAGCCTGGGCCTGGTCAGAGCAGCGGCTCTGCTGGGGTTGATGCGCGGCCCCCGCCTGCTGGCCCTGCCCGGTGCCGAGGTGTCCTGCAGGGTATGCTAAGTTGATGCATCCAACGTTGGAGGAGAAAACCGAAGCTGGAAGAGAAGTAGAAGCTATCTGTGGAATCATCCTGAGAGACAGCAAGGGGGAAATAGGTGCCGCAGACACTCTCTGCTTCAGTGTGGCTCGTTCCTGCTCAAGAGGAGTTATTTACACATCCCAAGTGACAGTCAAAGCTGTCTTATTTCCCTGTCCCTGATGCGCAACCTGAGGCCGAGAAAAGGGATCTGTCAGCTGGCATTTGCAAAAAATAGCGAATGGGCCTTTCTGGGCTGTCGCCTGGGGAGGAGAGCAGGGGAAAGGATCTTTGGGAAGTGCTGACTTGCCATTTCCCCCATCACTGAGGTCAGAAAAGGAAAGTTTTGCTTGTGTGTGTCACCAGCAGCAAGCAGGACAATGTGGTATCCCCCAGGGCGTGTAACCTGAGCCCGTGGCTGTGTGGGCAGGATGGCAGGATCTGGATCAATGAGGCTCCCGCCTGGGGAGGTCCGGCAGAACTGGCAGGAAAGGTTCTGGGTCAGTGGATGCAACTCAGTCCCAGTTTTCTTTCTTTCCAAGATGCAGGTTCATTAATGAGGCCCTTGGTGTTTTTAAGGAAGCTTCTCAGCCGAACTGTCACCAACCTTGAGGACTTCTTGACTTCTAACCACCAACCAAATACCCAAAAAGTAGGGCACAGCATGCAGCCGCAGTGGGAGCCTGGCCCCTGGCCCCACACAGCTCCCTGTATCTGGCCATCACTTCTCTGTGCCCTGCTGTGAAGATGACAGGCTGCACCTGGACCAGTGCTGGCCGGAGGGCCGCGGGCTGGAGACACTTTCTGGGAAGGTGCCATCATGAAGAGAGAGGCTGGCATTCAGACCTCCAGGATGCCAAGGCCTGGTCCCGTACAGGCCAGGGGGTGGGTGGGAGGAGAGGGTCCCTTTTAATGCCAGAGCAGGCTTCTGGGAGTTGCAGAAAGGGCATTTTTGTGCCTGAGGCCTTCTCGGCTTTGGGGATGGCAGGAGGTTTGGGAGCAGTGGGAATCTGCCCGCTCAGCTCTTCCCTCTGGGCCGTCCCAGCCCCTCACACTCAACAGGCTGGAGTGAGCGTACCCCACACGCGCCCTACACAGGCCCTGCTTCCAGGGGAGAGGGCTCGCGGAAGGCCCACGCCTGTCCCACAGGATTTCCCCCAGCTGACATCGATTCTGGAAAGGCTTGTGTTTCAGGCCTGGGAGGGCAGTGAGATTTGGTAAGGGAAAGCTGTGTTAACCAGGTTCTAAGAAGGGTGGAGCTGTCCTGGGAATAAGGTGGTATTTTTTT
>VBSM01000988.1:2059216-2073897 GCA_008086735.1 Cheirogaleus medius
CCCCCGACGCCTTGCTCCTGCCCCTTCCCCTTACCCCAGCCTTTCTGATGTACCCTCCCAGTCCACCCACCCTCCTTGTTCCTGATCTCAGACTCCCCTTTTCCATCCATGTGGCTCCCAATAAGTCCCCACTGCCTGGACCCAGAAGGGCCTGGATTTGGAGAGGACAGGGGCCGGTTGGAGGACTGGGTGTCCTGGAGGCTTGCCCCAGCGCCAAGCCCACCTGCTCTCAACTCAGACTCTGCCCCGCCTGCCCTGACCCACTGCCCGCTCTCTCCCTAGGACACGTCATGGTGAATGGTCCAACCACCCCAATCCCCATCAAGACCAGCCCCAGCCCCGTGGACCCCATTGTCCCTGCAGTGCCCATTGGTAGGTGAGATCCATTCTGCCAACTCATGGGAGAGACAGGAGGTTGCCACCTGCAAGATGGGTGCCAATGCCCCTGTCTGCCCCAGGCCCGCCCCCGGCCGGTTTCAGAGACATTCTGCTGCGGGAGGGGCCCGAAGGCTTTGCTCGAGCTGTGCGGAACCACCAGGGCCTGCTGCTAATGGACACGACCTTCAGGGATGCCCACCAGTCACTGCTGGCCACTCGTGTGCGCACCCATGACCTCAAGAAGATTGCGCCCTACGTCTCCCACAACTTCAGCAAGCTCTTCAGCATGGAGAACTGGGGAGGTAGGTTGGAGGGCTGGAATGTTGGCTAGTACCTGGCAGGAACTGTGTGGCCAGCCCCAAAGGCCCAGGCCACTGGGGACAAGCTAACGATGTTAACATTGAGAAAACCAAAGTGTGAGAACTGAAGAAACCGCAGCGTTTATTTGTTCAGCGAACACGGCTGGTGCCCACTGTGGGCAGGCCCGGTGCTGGGCTCACGTGAGGCCGCAGAGCTGAGACCAGGCGCTGGGTGGGAGGCCCAGGGTCAGGGAGGAGGCGCCAGCCTGTTAGCTCACTGGAGCACAGAACTAGAGGGAGGAAGATGTGGGGGCTGTAAAGGGAGCGCAGAGAGGACACAGAGGAGCCTGGTCCACCCTGGGGGATCGGCAAAGGGAAAAACCTGTGGGGGTCAGAGCTGGGAACACGAGGCACCCTGAAGGTGAAGCTCAGGCTGCAGGGCCTGGTGGGGTCCCCAAGACGTGTGGAGCTGATCTGGGCCTCTCGGTCCCTGTGCAGGAGCCACGTTTGATGTTGCCATGCGCTTCCTGTATGAGTGCCCCTGGCGGCGGCTGCAGGAGCTCCGGGAGCTCATCCCCAACATCCCATTCCAGATGCTGCTGCGGGGGGCCAATGCCGTGGGCTACACCAATTACCCCGACAATGTGGTCTTCAAGTGAGCCTGGGCTGGGGTGGGCAGACACTGCGGGGTGTGGCCCCGTGGGTACCAGGCCACATCGCAATGGCCTGCACTCCCCACAGTGGGCTCAAAACCAAGTCTTTCTGTGGTGACACTCAGCAGGGGCTGCTATTTGGAAATGTTAGGAAATGATTTGTAGCTGCAGAACCAGAAGGTTCTAGATTACCCCATTTCACCCATGGGGCAGTGGAGGCCCCGACAGGGCAGATGACTTGTCCTAGGCCACTCAGTACAGAGCTGGGATTAGAACCCCGGCCTCAGGACTCCTCATTCAGTGTCCCCTCCTGCAGCGCCACTCCTTTACAGAGTGAGTCCCCAGCCAGTCCTCCAGGCCTGGGCAGACGCTAACTACGCTGCACGCGACTAGCACAGGACCCCGCTCTGCCCAGTGCAGGCTGCCCTGGAAAAGGCCTTGTCCTCCACACTCCTGTGTCCAGCCTCACCCGCCTGTGGATGCCAGACCCCCAGGGGCAGCAGGGCCGGCCAGGAAAGCACGTGCAGGGGGCAGCGTGTGGGACTCAGCCCTGGGCTCTTGCACCCACTCAGGTTCTGTGAGGTGGCCAAGGAGAACGGCATGGACGTCTTCCGGATCTTTGACTCTCTCAACTACCTGCCCAACATGCTGCTGGGCATGGAGGCAGCAGGCAGCGCGGGAGGCGTGGTGGAGGCCGCCATCTCGTACACGGGGGACGTGGCAGACCCCAGCCGCACCAAGTACTCGCTGCAGTACTACATGGGCTTGGCTGAAGAGCTGGTGCGAGCCGGCACCCACATCCTGTGCATCAAGGTGCTGGAGCCACTTGTCCGTCTCTGCCCCAGCCACGTGCTCCCCCCACGGGCACTCACCACGCCCCCTCTTTACCATCTCCTCTCTGCCCCCCCCCCAGGACATGGCAGGGCTGCTGAAGCCAGCCGCCTGCACCATGCTGGTCAGCTCCCTCCGGGACCGCTTCCCTGACCTCCCGCTGCACATCCACACCCACGACACGTCAGGGGCAGGCGTGGCAGCCATGCTGGCCTGTGCCCAGGCTGGGGCTGATGTGGTGGATGTGGCAGCCGACTCCATGTCCGGGATGACCTCACAGCCCAGCATGGGGGCCCTGGTGGCCTGTACCCGAGGGACTCCCCTGGATACAGGTAGGAAGAGCAACAGCCCACAACCATGCCCCTGTCAAGGTCACAGCTGCCACTGCTGTCAGCAGACAGGTTTACCTAGAATCCAGATACCCTACCGTGGCCTTGCTGCCTCCTATCACCCGAGTCTGAGGTGGGGCCTGAGCCAGCCCTGGGCCTGGGAGTGCTGAGCGCTCCTGAGCCCTCCCCTGACTCTGGCCTCCCCGCAGAGGTGCCCCTGGAGCGAGTGTTTGACTACAGCGAGTACTGGGAGGGGGCTCGGGGACTGTACGCTGCCTTTGACTGCACGGCCACCATGAAGTCTGGCAACTCGGATGTATATGAGAATGAGATCCCAGGAGGCCAGTACACCAACCTGCACTTCCAGGCCCACAGCATGGGCCTTGGCTCCAAATTCAAGGAGGTCAAAAAGGCCTATGTGGAGGCCAACCAGATGCTGGGCGACCTCATCAAGGTGAGCCAGGCCCCGTCTCCTACCTGACGCAGGGGCCTCCGTGCTCCTGCCTTGGGGCCTCCATTAGGTGCTTGGCAGCCTAACCTGCAGGGAGTCCTTCTCCTTAGGTGACACCCTCCTCCAAGATCGTGGGGGACCTGGCCCAGTTTATGGTACAGAACGGGTTGAGCCGGGCAGAGGCTGAAGCTCAGGCAGAAGAGCTGTCCTTCCCCCGCTCGGTGGTGGAGTTCCTGCAGGGCTACATTGGCGTCCCCCATGGGGGGTTCCCTGAGCCCCTTCGCTCCAAGGTAGGAAAGGCCCAGCATGATGGGAAGGTGGGGGTTGGGTACAGGAATCAGGCCTAACCCTCTGCTTTGCTCCCCAGGTGCTGAAGGACCTGCCCAGGCTGGAGGGACGGCCCGGAGCCTCCCTCCCGCCCCTTGACCTGCAGGCACTGGAGAAGGAACTGATAGATCGGCATGGGGAGGAGGTGACCCCAGAGGATGTGCTCTCAGCAGCCATGTACCCTGACGTCTTTGCCCACTTCAAGGACTTCACCGCCACCTTTGGCCCCCTGGATAGTCTTAATACCCGCCTCTTCCTGCAGGGACCCAAAATTGCAGAGGAGTTTGAGGTCAGTGGCTCTGGTGTTGCCTACACTTCACTCATGGCCCCGGAGTGCCAGATTTTGGCTTGGCTGTCCCCCAGCCTAGCAAGCTTGGGGAGCAGAAAGGACCCTTGAGACCAAGAGTTACCTTCACAAGTGAAGAGCCAAGACCCAGGGTGGGGGACTGCCCTGTGGACAGGGTCAGGGGGCTACTCTCCCCAGACCTGCCCCCCAGCTCTGAGCCTCCAAGCCCTTCTTCCAGGTGGAGCTAGAGCGGGGCAAGACGCTGCACATCAAAGCCCTGGCTGTGAGCGACTTGAACCGGGCCGGCCAGAGGCAGGTCTTCTTTGAGCTCAACGGGCAGCTGCGGTCCATCCTGGTCAAGGACACCCAAGCCATGAAGGTGCGGCTCCCCCAGGGCCAGCCAGGTGGTGGGGATGGGCTGGCCCTGCTGTGCCTCATGCCTGTTCTGTCCTGTCTGCAGGAGATGCACTTCCACCCCAAGGCCCTGAAGGATGTGAAGGGCCAGATTGGGGCACCCATGCCTGGGAAGGTGATAGACATCAAGGTGGCAGCAGGAGCCAAGGTGGCCAAGGGCCAGCCCCTATGTGTGCTCAGTGCTATGAAGATGGAGACTGTGGTGACTTCACCCATGGAGGGCACTGTCCGCAAGGTCCACGTGACCAAGGACATGACGCTAGAAGGTGACGACCTCATCCTGGAGATTGAGTGATCTTGCCCCAGACCGGAATCCTGGCCATCCCCACCCCAAGCCTTCAACAAAGCTGTGCTACCAGGGCAGGCCCAGACCAGCCAGTGCCTGCGGGCAGGAGGGCCTGGCCCTGGAGGTCCTGTCCTTAGCTGGACAGGAGAGAAGCCACCTGCAGTGGTCCATTCCCTCCGCTGTCTTTTCCCTACGGGTGGACAGTTGCTCACATACTCATCTCTTGCCAAATAGGAGTCTCCTGCTCACTGGAGACAACAGGTGGTCCTAGGACCTGGGGGGAGGTTTAGGGGTTCTACCTCCTGGAGGGGGGAGAGCAGAGATCTAAGTCCCAGGCCCTGGAAAATTTGCTTAATAAAACTGGCTTTCCCTCGCCTTCCATGCTGGGTCTCGTGCAGCTCACGTCACCCCAGTGCTGCCCCAGCCATGCCACTCAGCAGGCAGGGCAGGGCCGCCACTCAAACCCCACATGGGGGGAAGGCAGGTTGTATCTTCCTCTTTAGAGGGTAGCAAAGATGACAGGGCCCTGTTTTAAGTCACCATTGGGTGCCTATACATACATCCCAAACAGGACTAGCTATTTCAGGGATTGGGGCTAAGTACGTGACACCTGTTAACTCAGGGAATCAACCTTCATGCATCTTGTGGACACAGAAACCAGGTCACAGGAAGGTTAATTTTTCCAGGACTCCACAGCTATTAAGAGGCAGAGAGGGATGAAACCCAGGCTGTAGGTAGACTCCCTGCCCAGCCACACTGCTCAGCTTTCTAAAACCCAGGGCCAACCTCTCACCTCCAGTTAGTTCAGGACTAAATGCAAACAGAGACACCTTCTGGGCAGTGGGTGAAACCCACTGGAGTGGACTTGGCAGAAGTTACTCTGAGCACTCTGGCTGCGAGGGTGCTGGTAGGAGGTTAGAAGGAGCACTGGACTGAGGGTCCCAGGTTCTTACCGTGCTCATCCCTACAACTTGAGAGAATCCTGAGCCTCAGCTCCCTCTCCTGCGGCGGGGATAGTAACCCCACCTACATCACTACCCTCTTCCCCACAGGCAAGGTGAGGTGTGGCTGGTGAGAAGGGAAAAGCGGTTGCTTAGCTGGGGGTGGGGCTGGTGGAGGAAACATCAGACTCTGTGAGGAAGGGGAGGGAGAGAACCCAGACCCAGGAGGATGCACATCCCTGGCACGCAGTGAGCCTACCTGCCCAGTGCAGGGTGCTAGTACCTAACCTCTGGGGTGGGCAAGTCACAGCGGGCCCAGGCCTCGTCCTCTCTGGACCCTAAGATCCCAAATGTACCCTCTGCCCCCAACAGGCTGGGGGAGAGGAAAGCTGTCCAGGGAGGCAGGTGTGTGACACTGCCCTTTAGATCCATGTGAATGCGTTTTAGTCACAGCCAACCTGGGGGCATTGTGGAGAAGTAACCACCAGCCTCAAGAAAGGGGACTTGGGGCAACCTCCTTCCTGAGTCTGGAATGGGACCTAAAAGGATAAAACTGTTTCAAGAATCAATTTTTTTTAAAGCCCTGGGTAGGGGAATGAGAACCATTCTAAAAACAGGACCAGTAGATTAAACACCAGTAGGTTCTAAGCAAGAATCCTGAGCTGCCTATTGCTTGGCAGAGTCTCCCCCTCAGGGCTGCAGCGCTGTTCTGAGCTCATCCAGGGACAGAGGTCTGAGTGGGAGAAGCAGAAGAGCTTCTACTCCTAGGTCACTCGAGGTAGATTCCTCTCCCATTTTGGACCCATTTCCTCTTGTGTAAAATGAGCCTGGTAGACTGTGGAGGTCCTGCTGGAGGCCTCAGGCAGAGGACACAGGCTGGAGGTTCCACCACTGGGGTCAGGGCCATGGCTCCCACTCCCTGGCCCTGTAGCCAAGGCACAGGCCCCAGGATGAACTGAGCTCACGCCTGGTACTACAGTCTCAGACCCACCCATGCTAGGACTTGGAGCCCAGCTCAGGAAGAAGTCACAAGCCCATGACAGCCAGAGACCCATGTTCAAGGTTGCTGGGACAGGTGGTGGGCAAAATCCCAAGAACTGCCTGGAGTCCTCACACAAGACCCCAAATACAGACTGACTCCCAAAGATCCAAGGCCATGTTACCCAAGTTAAATCTCTTTAATATCCCAATACAAAGTCCTTATGCAAAAAGACAATGAGAAAACCCTGGGAAGTTGTTGGGGGAGGGGTTTTATAAATAAAAAACCCCCAGCAGCTTTTCAGAGGCAGAGGGGGGCAGAGGAGCTAAGAGAAGCAGCAGTCCAAAGTGAGGAAGGGCATGTGTGGCTCCTGGGACCCGCCCCTTGTCCCCTCACTCCAAGCTGTTCCTCAATCCCCTTTTAAGAGGGGATGCACCCTTTGGATATCTGCTCCTTTCTCTGGTCCCTGGGATTCAACTAGCTCTGGCTTCAATCCCCTACAAAAATTCCTGAGATCTCGGGGACCCCAGCCAGCCCCTCCCCTGCAGTACCCCTTGATGGGGAGAGGCTGGGGGGCCTGTAAGAGTTCATAGGAGTGTACACAGGAGCGTAGGTCAGGAGCACAGGGGAGCCTTTGAGTCTCCTGTCCGCTCCAAAAGCACACAAAGGGGAAGGCTGCCATAGAGCCTGGGGTCCGTGAGGGGCTGGAGCAGAAGTAAGAAGAGTCCCACGCCCAGGGCATAGCCTGCCAGCAGGGGCCGCCTCTGCGGGTGCTCCAGGGCCGCACATACGGCAGGGAAGCCCATGTAATTGCAGAAGGAGTGGCAGAGAACCGGCCCGATCAGGTGTCCTGGGGAGGGGAGACAGAGCAGCTCATGGAGCAGCCCTACCCCCTCCTCGGGCCCTTCCAGGGCAAGTGACCCTCATCTCCTGAAACAGGAGATCAGCACCCCACCCTGCCACACCCATCCACCCACATACCACAGTCTCTGTTGC
Source organism: Cheirogaleus medius (assembly GCA_008086735.1). Taxonomy (NCBI): domain Eukaryota; kingdom Metazoa; phylum Chordata; class Mammalia; order Primates; family Cheirogaleidae; genus Cheirogaleus; species Cheirogaleus medius. The sequence goes on from VBSM01000988.1 coordinate 2,066,387, forward strand.
TTCCCACCTCTCAGACCTCACCAGGCTGAGGGCCCTGGCTTGGCCTGTATCAAGGACTGTGGTGGAAGAACTTGTCATGCCTAGAACAAACAGTATTCCCATTCTCCCACCCACTCCTGTGGGCCCCTGAGCCCCCGGGGACCCACGAGAGACTGAGGACCAACCTGTGCGGATGAAGAGGAAAGCAGTGTAGGCACCGAAGACAGCTGTGTAGGAGAACTGGAACGCTGGAGATGGGAGGCTGCGAGTGACCACACCTGCACGCCCTTCCTGCCCCAGCACTGCATACCCATCAGCCAGAGACCATCCCTTTCCCCCGGGGCAGTGGCTGCCTGCCCACCACCTACAGCTGTTCTTGCACCCCAACTCCCATGGTCAGTGACCTCGCTAATACCACAGCCCGCTCTTCCCAATTCTTTCTCCAGAGTGCCTGTCAGAGACACCCACACACACTAGCCTAGGACTGCCCCAGGCAAGTTCTCCAGGACTCACCTGCAGACAAGAAGATGCTCCCTACACTGCTCTGGCGGAAACGCAGCTGCTCAATAATGTGGTGAAAATGGGCTGGGAGGAAAGTGAGAACCACGTCACATGCCTCCTGGCCTTCCCTCTAGGCCCACTCCTCGACACAAGCCCCATTCTTAGCTCTCACGCTGAGAACATCTTAGCAGGACCAAGCTGGCCAGACTCACCCACTCCAAAGAAGAGTGGGCAGGTGAACACAGCAGGGCCCAGGCCCGTGCACGGTGCTAACATGGGCAACATACAGGCCCGGAACACCAGCTCCTCTGTCAGGGGTGCAATCACTTGGTTCCGCAGCCAACGCATGTCTGTGAGGCAGCGGGCCCAGGAGCGGGGGGCTGGAAAAGGGATTCAAGACAAGCAGTGAGTGACTAGCTGCAGAACAATGAGACATAGCTTCCTAAGGATCCCTCTCCCCCAATTTTACCCTGGGTAAACTCAGGCATCAATATTCTTGAGAACTGGGTTGGTGGGGGGTGGGGGTGGGGACAGTCGAACTTTGTTCATTAGACCCAACATAAAGCACTTTTTTTTTTTAGAGATTGGGGTCTCACTGGCCTTAAGTGATCCTCCTGCCTCAGCCTCCCAAGTTGCTGGAATTACTGGTGTGAGCCACTGCACCTGGCTACAAAACAATGTCTTAAGACAACTGAAAATATGGCATTAGAAGCTGAGGTAGGGTATCCTGGCAGTAAAGAGACATCAAAATCAGCTCCAGTTTGGGGAGGCAGGGGGCATTGCTTTCCGATCCACACCAAGTACTGCTGGGGGTCCCCAGTGGTCACCTTGGACATCAAGAACCAACTCTTAAAGGCTACCTGGCTCTATGTTCCCATTTTACTGATAAGGAAACATACCCAGAGATAACAGCTCGTGTCTCATGTCCAGATTACACCATGAGCCCACCGATTCCCTTTCCCCATTGTCCCAGACTTTCCCCATTGTCCCAGACTGTACCTACTTGTCCCCTCAGCTTGAAGGACTCACCCAGGGCAACCTTCAGCCCATCTGCTAGGTCACAGGGACAATCCATAGAAAGCTGCATCAGTGGGCCCAGGAAAAGGATCTGGGGTCAGAAAAACAGGAGAGATCAAAGGAAAGATTTCCATCATAGTCCATTGCCCTTGCCCAGACCTTTGACCTTGGCCAGCCTTGTGAGATTTCAAGCTTCGTTTCTCAGCGAGGATTTCCAACCCAAGAATACCTGAGGGCCCCAGAGCCGTATCACAAACCCTGTCTCCCATCAGCAGAAAACCAGACACATCAAGATAAGAAAGGCCACGAAAAGCACATGATGCTAACAACAAAGGCCAGAGGAGGACAAAGCGGGAGCACTCACCATGGTCAGCAGCAGGGGCAGCAGTGCTGCCGGGAAAATGCCCTCCAGCCTGAAGCCCATCAGGGTGAGCAGGGATGTGCCTGGCTGAGCCACAGGAAAGGAGGCATCAGTCTTGCTCCCTCCCCCCAAGACCCCGAGCTCTCTCCAGGTGCCCTTTGCCCCGCCTCCTTCGCACCTGGATGCCCGTGAGTTCCCTCCAGAGCAGCACGCAGAGGGGCGAGAGACTGGACACCACCAGGACACTGGTGAAGCGCCGCTTGATGACGGCGGGGTGGTCCCTACGGAGGAGCAGTAAGTTCAGGGGCCCGCAGCCGCTTGTCAGCGCGGCCCCGCCCCCAGCTCGCTCGAGCTCCGCCCCAGCCCCGCCTCTCAGGGGCGCGGGATCCAGCCGCGCGCAGCCCCCGCACCTGGGCAGCTCGCTCTTCCAGACGTAGAGGCTGCCCACGTAGGAGCAGGCGAGGCTGAGGCAGGAGAACACGGACACCCAGCAGCACAGCCCGGGACCCGGGCCGCCCAGCGCCGCCGACTCGGGCTGCCGCTCCGGCCGCGACACCGACAGCAGGCGCAACCCGTCCCCGCCCAGCGCCGCCATCGCGCCAGCACCCGCGGCGCGCACCAGTGACGTAGCCCCGCGGAAGCGCGGGTGACGCCGGGCGGCGCGCGACCCCGCCCCGCCCCCGACACGCAAGCGCACGCGGCGGCGCGGAGCAGCTTTATTGAACGACTCGCTACAGAGGCCGCCCGCAGCCTCGAGGCGGCGGGACTCGCGGGAGGGGACCGGCTCAGGGCTCAGGGCTGGGACTCAGCCACTCGGACAGGTTGGAGACCTCCTGCAGCCACAGCGCGTCCTGCAGGAGCAAAGGGGGCCGGGGTGAGGACCTTGGCAGCGGCCTGGTGCCCGCCCGCGCCCGCCCTCGCCGCGTTACCTCCAGGTCGCTCCGGGGACTCTCGCCCGGCGCCGGGGTCGTGCCGTGGGTCGCGCGGGCCTCCCCTCCGCTAGGGGTGAGGGAGGCCGCGGTGGGCTCCGGGCGGCGCGAGGCGGCTTCCGATGGGCTCGGGGCCCCGGCAGAGCGGAGAGCTCGTGTCTTTTCGCCCTGGCGGAGGCGGCCTCTCGTGAGCCTCTTGTTTTCCGCTGGCACGCTGGTCTCTAGGAGAAAACAGGCCCGCTTCATCTGAGTCCCACGGTACTAGAAAGACCCCTGGGGGCAGGGGGCAGCCTGGGAGAAAGGGCACCGAGGGGCTCCTCCGTCCGCACCCCTGTCATCAGGTCCTGTCCAGGTCAAAACCCTACAGCTCTAGGGCCTTCGGGAGCAGGGAGGCTGCAGACTGAATTCAGGGCCTCCCTGCCCCCACAGCCTAGCCTGGGAAGGGGCATCTGGGATCGTACCGAGCCCTCACTTGGGGGCTCACGCCACCCATTCACGTTCCGCACGCATTCTGCCTGGAGTCTGCCCAAGCTCCTTCCTCCCGCCTGTGATCCCCACCCCTGACCCCTGCCCAAGTCGGCCTCACCTCTCTCCCTTTGTTGCTCGCGTTACTTTGGGCAGTGCCCATAGGCAGCTTTCCTACACTTAAGTGATGCACTTTTGCAAATTAAGGGATAGATTCTTCCTGAGCAGGTCCTGGGAATGTAGCTCAGAGAAGCTCAGGTGCCAGGAGGGATGCAGACGTGTGTACAAAGCCCAGGGTTAGAACAGAGAAGGAAGCTGTTAATCTTCTCGAGATGAAGAAAGATTTCCCTGAGGAGATACCTGAGCTGGGTTTTGAGGAATGAAGAGAAACATGCCAGACAAGAGAAAGAAAAGGAATTCCTTGCTGAAAGTTATGCACATAAACTTTATGCAATGTCATAAAGGCATAAAACAGCATCCTACATAAAAGACAAAGTTGGGGGATCCTGGGAGATGAATCTGAAGGGGTTAATAGGAATCAGAGAAGGCTAAGAAACAAGAGTTTCATCTGTAGGAAGTAGGAAGCCAGTGAAGGGTTTTAAGCACTGAAGAAAGAGAGTGTTAATTTTGTATTTTACAAAGATCATTCTGTCAAAGTTGTGGCTTCCATCAGACTAGAGGCAGGAAGACCTCAAGAGCCCAGGAGAGTGAAGGTATCACCAGGAGTCAAAGTCTCCATCAGGCCAAATCAACAGGCCTTGGTGGCAGAGTGGATGTGGGACATGAATGAGAGGCCTCTTGAATCAATCCAAGATGTCAGATGGGGAAAACCGGATAGACAGTGGTGCTATCAGTCATGACCAAGACTAAAGTAAGAGGAGCCAATTTTGGTGTGTGTGTGCAGAGGGCACTGTATCGGGAGAGAGGACGTTGAGGTACCAACGGCACCTCCATGGAGAGCTGCCTAGTGAGCAGATGAATCTCCCATCCGACACTCAGGAGAGGCCTGGGTTGGTCATACCAATTTGGGGAGCCCAGAGGCTGGGGTGGAAGACAGCTAGGGAGGAAGTGCAGGATGAGCAGTAGTGAGGGAGGACCAGAGGGAGGAACTAGGTGAGACCTGGTCTTTAACAAATTCTGCAAATAGTTCAGAATGAAGATAAATGCACAGTTTGGTAATTAAGAGGCCTTCCCTAATGAGAGATTTTGTAGTTTCGGAGACCACAGGGAAGCAAGCGCCCTGGGTTAGGGAGATGAGAGAGGAAGAAAGGGAGATAGGGTGCATGCAGCTTGGGTTGTTTTTGTTTTGTTTTGTTTTTTAATGGGGTCACCCAGGCTGGAGTACAGTGGCACTATCATTGCCCACTGCATCCTCCAACTCCCGGGATCAAGCAGTCCTCTTGCCTCAGGCTCCTGTCTTAGCCTCCCAAGTATGTGGGACTACAGACATGCACCACTACCCCTGGCTCTGCAGCTTGCATTTTTAAGAAACCTGGTTGAGATAGGATGGAGAGAGATTGAGGATACATGGAGGAAGTTCAAGGTCATAGGAGATTTTCTTTTGAAGAAATGGGAAATTGACTTGCTGAGGGAAAAGAACTTGGAGGAAAGCTGAAGGTAAAGAAGTGATAACTGACACAAGCAGGTCCTGAGAAAACAGGAAGAATAATGCTACCCTAAGCCTTAGAGGGGACCAGTCCCCACACTAATAAGGTTCTGCAGTGGAAGGAGTACAAGGTGGGTGAATTCACTGAGAAAAGAGATGAGTAAGTGTGAAGTGGGAGGGTAAGTCAGGAGCAGAGGCGGGGTAGATTTTTAAGAGAATGGAGTAGCCGCTGAAGAGACAGGGCCTGGAAGACAAGGGAAAGGACTGGCAAACCAAAGGCTCCTCAGTGAACGGACCACGGGTGGGTTTTGGTGATTTTCTTCAGTAGAGCTGCCCGTGTGGGGCATAAGATGGATGCCAGTGAGAACTGCAGGTGTGCAGGGCAGAACAGCCCAAGCTGTCTGCCAGGGGGTTCCATCTAGAGTTTAAGGCTCACGTTGCACAGTGGAGAAAGCATGGGCTGTGGAGGCAGGCAGCAGGCTGAAACTCAGCTCCTGCTATGCGCTGTGCGTGTCTCATTTGTGAGGATCAGTGCTGCCCACCCCACAAGGTCACTGTAATGACTAAATGACATAAGGTCTGTGGAAAAGCCCAGCATCTCCCATGGTCTACAGAAGGTGCTGAATTAAATGTTAATTTTCTTCCTTATAGGGGGAGGTACTTTTTTGTCTCTCCTCACTGCATAAAGACTGACTTGTATGTGGTATGGTATACTTCCATTTTTAAAACCATCTAAATCTAAATTTTAAAAAGTAGATTCTTTGCTTTATACGAGCCTTCACTGCAGGATTCTTTTCAGTAGCAACAGCTCCACAACTTTTAAAATGTGGTTCGACTGACAGTGATTCAGGAACACATCTTAGGCCCAAGTGTAAACAATATGCAGCACGTTGTTTTTATGACCCTGGAAAGGGGGATGCACCAACAAAGCACAGGTGCTTAAGTCACAATCCCCAGCTTCCCTCAAGCCTAGATACTATTTTGTCCAAAGGACTCAGGACCTAGAGGAGGGCACCCCTGCTAATTTGGCTCTTCTGGAGACAGAGCAGGTTTAAATTCTGGCTCTGTCGTTTCCTGGCTTGTGACTGTGGGTAAGCTTATTGACAACCCTGGGCCTCAATTTCCTCCTCTGTCAAATGAGAATAACAATAGTGCCTATACCTCAAAGGATTGTTTTGAGAACTGAGCATTTATACATTTTAAGAAGCTTAGGTAGGGCCTGGCACTCAACAGTGACGGTGAGAGCTGCTGTCACCCTGCTGCTGTTTATGTGTTGCATGGGCACGTGTGGAGAACGGACTTCAGTATAATGGCCGTCACGTCACACACACTGATACTTCCCCATGATACATATCAAAGTTGAGGTGGTGCTGTACCCAGGAGCAGCCTCTAGAGCCCAAAACAGAGTCATAACCAAAACGGGGAGCTGCAGTGTCAACACTAATGATCAAGAGAAGATGTGAAGGAACCTACTGGATTCATGACCCAGAATCTACTTGTCCACCCACACCTGCCCCATCACGTGCAGCTACCTGTAACTGCACAAACTACCAGAAATCTCTAGTCATGTCATACCGTCTTTGGGGAGGGAAGTCCTGCTGTGGCCCGGAAGACCCCCAGTGGCAGCAGGAGTCATCCAAGTCGCAGAAGGACATTGCCGCAGTAGAAAGTGCAGTGCAATAGTTTGAAAGTTGATGTCATGTTTTTCACTTTTCCAGCTTCAGTCCAGGGCTCACCTGAAAAGCTAAAACCTTACCTGCAAGGAGCGCCGGGTTGCTGTTCGCACATGCATCCTCAGTGCTCTGCGCTGAGTCCTTTTTCTCTGGGGTCAGCTGCTAAAAAAAATTAGAAGTTCTAAGTGAGTTTTGCAGGAGCATGAGTGAGCCCTAGTGAATCAGGAGTGTGCCTGGTAGCTTCATTAACCTCATGGGGCTGTCCTTCCTCACCTGGAACTCCCTCTTAACTCTGTCCTGGCTCATGAAGGCTTCCTTCTTATGTGGACCCTTCTGCAGCTCACTCTGGCCATTCCCGGCATATCCTTTGAACTCCAGTCACTTTCCTGCCTGCCTCGCTGCTCAGGCTCTGAAGTCTGCCTGACATGTCCCTGTTTGTCACTCCATGTGTGTGTGCCCATTTTCTACACTATAAATCCCTTGAAAGGCATGGCCCGTCATGCCTTTGTCTTTTCGCAGCTGGCAGAGTGCCTCACACAGGGTAAGTGCTCAACAAATGACTATAAAGTCACACCTGGGAAGCCACAAGGCACATTCTGTAGTCATCTGCAGTCCTGTCACACTAGTTGTTTCAGTTTGGACAGTTACTAAAACTAGAACCCCATCCTTCCAGTCCCTCTTTTGTCTTTTCAATACAAATGTATAAAAATAGATACCCTCTTCATAAAAATTAAAATCTTGTACTTTAAAGGACACTGTGACAAAAGTGAAAAGTCAACCTACAAGAATGGGAGAAAATATTTGCAGATTATATCTGTTAAGGTAATTTTATCCAGGGTAAAGAATTCATAACTCAATAATAACACCCTATTATAGAATGGACAAATGATTTGGGTTTTTTTAAAATTTTATTTATTTATTTTTTGAGCCGGGCATGGTGGCTCATGCCTGTAATCCTAGCACTCTGGGAGGCTGAGGCG
>VBSM01000988.1:2096509-2107457 GCA_008086735.1 Cheirogaleus medius
CTCGGCCTCCCAGAGAGCTAGGATTACAGGCGTGAGCCACCGCGCCCAGCCACATCTAGTGTATTTTCATCCTAAAAATTATAATTTTTATCTCTAGAAGTTCAATTTGTGTCTGTTTTCTTATATCTTGTCTTCATTTAATATGCTCAATTGTTTCTCTTATTGAACATACAGAATACAGTTATATTTGTTTTAATGTCCTTGTTTACTATCATCTGTGACATTTCTGGGTAGGTTTCATTGATTGATTCTTTTCTTCTTTATGGATCCTGCTGCTTAGCAAGCCAAGCTGTTTTTTTGTTTTTGTTTTTGTTTTTTATTAGATGCTAAGCATTGTGAAGTTTACCTTCTTGGGTGCAGGGTATTTTTGTATTCCTATAAATATTCTTGAACTATTTTCTGGGAAGCTGTAAAATTACTTGGAAATAGGCCAAGTGTGGTGGCTCATGCCTGTAATCCTAGCACCCTGGGAGGCTTAGGCAGGAGGACTGCTCGAAGTCAGGAGTTCTAGACCAGACTGAGCAAGAGCAAGACCCCATCTCTACAAAAACATAGAAAAATGAGCTGCGTGTGGTGACACTTGCATGTAGTTCCAGCTACTCAGGAGAGTAAGGCAAGAGGATGGCTTGAGCCCAGGAGTTTGAGGCTGCAGTGAGCTATGATGACACCACTGCACTCTACCCCGGGCGACAGAGCAAGACTCAGTCTCAAAAAAAAAAAAAAAAAAAAAATTACTTGGAAATAATTTGAGCCTTCTGGATCTTGTTTTCAAGCTTTGTTAGATGGGACCAGAGAAGCCTGTAGTCTAGAGCTAACTTGTCCCTGCTACTCAGTCAAATCCTTCTGAGGACTCTCTACCTGACACCCCATGAAATATGAGGTTTTTCATTCTGCCTGGTGGAAACAGGCTCCATGTGATCTCCAAGGATTGTTCTCTGTCTAGAGCTTCCTGTCTCTATGCATTTCTCTCCTCTTCAGTACTCTTTCCTATAAATTCTAGTTGTTTAGACCTCCATGAACTTTGTCTCCCCAACTCAGAGACCCCCACCAGACTCAAGTTGGGTATCTCCTCCCTGCAGTGCAGTGTGGAAATGTTCTCTAGGAAGTACAGCAGGACAATCATAAGGTTAACTTGTTTGATTCTCTTCTTTCCAGAACCACTGTCCAATACTACCAGCTGTATAAGAAAACTGCTATTGAATATAATTTGTCCATTGAACAGTTGTTCAAGGTGGGATGTTAAATCTAGTCCATTATTCTATCATGGCCAGAATGAAAGTTCCTAAATCTTTTTAAAACAATCTCACTGGCCCTTGATAGACTCCTTGCTTTCTGACCCAACATGATATGCAGGTTCACCTTGTACATTTCTACTGTAGGACTAGAATCAGCCATTTCTCCTTTTTAGTGAGCAGTGGTATTTAGAGAACACATTCTGGGTACTAAGAGTGCTTATTGCTACTAATTGTCATTGTCTATAGGTTTTTTTCAATGGAAAAAACTAAAAAATATATCATTTTAAAAGTCATAAAAATTGTGGATTCACACTGGTATTCTTTTCTTTTCTTTTTTGTTTTCTTTCCTTTTCTTTTCTTTTTTTGAGACAGAGTCTCACTCTGTTGCCCGGGCTAGAGTGCCATGGCGTTAGCCTAGCTCACAACAATCTCAAACTCCTGGGCTCAATCAATCCTTCTGCCTCAGCCTCCCGAGTAGCTGGGACTACAGGCATGTGCCACCATGCTCAGCTAATTTTTTCTATATATTTTTAGTTGGCCAGTTAATTTCTTTCTATTTTTTGTAGAGACGGGGGTCTCGCTCTTGCTCAGGCTGGTTTCGAACTCCTGAGCTCAAACGATCCACCCGCCTCAGCCTCCCAGAGTGCTAGGATTACAGGCGTGAGCCACCGCACCCGGCACACACTAGTATTTTCAATTGCACCTTAAGGTTACTTTTTTTTAAAAAACTGTTATTTCTTTGAATTTACACTCATGTATCTTTTATCTGATGCTCAAAATTTTGGTTCTTAAGAATGTTAATATAATCACTTATTTGTTTTATCATAGAATGCATACGATAATTTCAATATAAAATACAAATATTACCAATAATCAAGACCACTGAATGAATTTTAAGAGTTCTTTGTACTTTTCAACCTCAGAGTATATCACACTAAGAATGTACAATCAAAACACCATATTCTAAAGTCAATTGAATTAATTCTTCTTGCTATATGGATTATGGCATTAATATAATATATAGGTAGGTTTATTACCTTTTATCTTGAGGGATATTTTTACAGGGTACGAAATTCTAGCTTAATGATTATTTTATTTCAAGGCATTAACACTATTAGTCTACCACCTTATGCTGGTACCATGTCTCCCTGAAAATAAGACCTACCCATAAAATAAGCCCTAGCAGGATTTCTAAGCATTTTCGCAATATAAGCCCTACCCCGAAAATAAGACCTAGTGATGGGTGTGGCTACGCAGCCTATCTGCACAACCCATGCATTTCATCGCGGAGCAGTAAAGAAGACGAGCCGAGCAGCCCTTCTCAACTGCCCCATCGTGACGGCTACTATCCCAGAGGTGACCAGGAAGGTGCGGGCAGCCCCACCAAAAGGTCGGCTCCCCGTCAGGTCCCAGCCATCCTGTGCGAGCTGCAAGCTGAGGCTTTGAGGGGAAAATAACACATCCCCTGAAAATAAGCCCTAGGGTGTCTTCTTGAGGAAAAATAAATATAAGACCCTGTCTTATTTTCGGGGAAACATGGTATGGAGAAGTCAGCTGTCAATTTGTTCCTCTTTTGAATATAATCTGTCTTCCTGGCTGATTTTAAGGTTTTTCTTTTTGTCTTTGATCTTCTATAGGTGTAGATATCTTTTTTTATTTATCCTGCTTGATAGTTGAATTTTTAAATCTGTTTTAGTTGTTTCAGCCATTAATTCTTCAAATATTGTTTCTGTCCCATTTTCTCTCTCTGGACATTAGACATTGTATTTGAAAAAGTGTTAAATAATTTGAAGCACAGAATATAGTTATTTTCCTCCAGAAATAATTTTTGTTTTTTTCTACAAGAGATCTAGGAGAATTATTAAATAGCAATCTAGAATCGCCCTAATCCAATTTCAAAGTTTAAGATTTTCTGGCCTGCCTAAAAAACATGACTAAAAAACATGCAGTCCATATGCAGGATGGTTTATTTCAGGTTCACCTTACTCCTTAAAATGTAGCCTTTTAGTTATCCCTGCCTAAACAAGAGGTGTTTAATAGCACCCACAAGATCAGCAGGCCTGGACTCTTTGGCCTTCTTGTCCTGCATTGATTCAGAAGTATCTTTTATTATACATCTTAGACTCTCAGCTACTTGTTTTCATTGGCCAATGATCCCAGGGCGAAAGCAGCCCCCAATGCTGAGGTCTGTTCTCTGTAATTCCATTCTCCCCTAAATCATGGCCCAAAAATTCCTCCCCTTCACTAGTTCATCGATGCTTTTGGTGTTTTTATTAATATATTTCATCCAGCCTTAGTCTTCAATGGGAGGGTTGGTCTAAATTATCTAGTTCGCCATTGTCGGAAACTGAAATCCCATCAGAGTTTTCATAGCTAGTTCTCTCTCTTCATTAAAACATTACCTCCTCAGAGTCTTCGCTGACCAGATTTAAAATACCATCTCCATCATTCTCTATTTCTTCACCTGCTTTATTTGTCTTCACTGCACTATCACTACCTAGTATCTATTTATTTGTTAAATTTTCCCACTAAAATGTAAACTCTGAGAGGACAGAAAATTTGTCTGTCTTATTCATTCTAGAGAATGGAATGAGGAGGAAAAAGAATCTTTTATTCTTTGCTTTATACTCTTCTGCACTATGTAGATATTAAGAAAAAACATGTTTTAAAATATAAAATGTCCATGCATAGTCTATATCACTATCCCGCTCCCTCTTCCTAAGATATTCTGATACTGCCAGATAGCTGATATTTATCGTACCAGGCCTCTTCTGTTCTCATTCTTTTTATTTTTTTATTTGAGACAGGGTTTCACTATGTTGTCCAGGCTGGTCTCGAACTCCTGGGCTCAAGTGATCCTCCTGCTTCAGCCTCCCGAGTGGCTGGGACTACAGACAAGTGTCACTGCACCCAGCTTTGTTCTCATTCTTTATACTCTTCGATAACTTCATTTACTCCTAAAGCTTCAATCATATAGTAATAACAATTAATAATTACTAAGCACTTAGTATGTGTCAGGCAGTGTGCTAGGAGCTTCATTCATATGGATTGTTATAGTTAATTCTAAAAAGCAAGCAAACAAGCACCAAAGAACAACAATGCAACCTTTAAGAGGGAAAGTAGACAAATCTATGAGGTAGGTATTATCCCCATTTTAAAGCGAAGGAAGTAAAGGCTTAGGATGGTTAACTCAGATGCCTGTAGGCATACAGCTAATTAATGGTGAATCCAGCATTTACACTCCGGTGCCAGGCTCTAAACACAGCGCTATACGACACTCACCTATGGTGGAAACCGACATCCTAAAAGTCTGTATCTCCATATCTGATTACTTCCCAGTTCCAGACCAAGATTTCTATATGGCTGTTTACCATCTTCAAAGGATGTCTTGCAGGCATCATAAACCCAGCATGTTCCAAGTCAAACTCATCTTCTTTATCTCCTAAATCTGCTATTAATGTTTTGTATCTTGCTGACAGTATCATTATTCTGTCAGTCATCCATGGAAATCTTTTTTTTTTTTTAAGAGACAAGGTCTCACTCTGTCACCCAGGCTGTACTGCAATGGCACAATCATAGCTCATTGCAGCCTCAAACTCCTGGGCTCAAGCAATCCTCCTGCCTCAGCCCCTTGAGTAGCTAGGGCTATAGGCGCACACCACCATGCTGGCTAATTTGTTTAAATTAAAAACAAGAGAGATGTAGAGATGGGGTCTTGCTATGTTGCCCAGGCTTGTCTACAACTCTTGGCCTCAAGTGATCCTCCTGCCTCAGGTTCTCAAAGTGCTGGAATTACAAGCATGAGCCACCATGCCCAGCCCGTGGAAATCTTTTTCAACAGCTTTATCAAGATGTAATTCACATATCATACAATTCATCCATTTTAAATGTACAATTGAATGGTTTTAGTATATTCAAAGAGTTGTGCAACCATTACCATCATCAGTTTTAGCACATTTCTGTGACTTCAAAAAGAAGCTCCCCCCATCTACTTTCTGTCTCTATAGATTTGCCCATTCTAGACTTAGAAATCTGACATAAACTTTAGCCATTCCCTGCCCCTAATCTCTCCCTACCCCAACAATGATCTGGCTACCTCATTATGTTGATTCCTTCCTGTGACAAGTCTCACCTTTCCATGCCCACCACACTTTTAATTCAGGCACTCATTATCTCTTAACCCCATTCACTTACTTATTTACTTAGTAATTACTAACTTTTCTTTCCCATCCATTCTGCACAATGCTGCTAGAGACTCCTGCCAAAACATTCAATGGTTTGCCACTCTATAAAGAATAAAGTTCACACTCCTTAGTCTGGCACTCATGATCTACCATATTCAACTCCAAATTACTTTCCAGCCTCATCTCTCCCTCTTGCACCATTCATTCCATGCTTCAGTTATGTTGGATTGTATGAAAAATGATTGGCACATGTCACATTTATAGTTTGCAGTTCCCTGTCAACATTTTCAAACTTGGCTTTCATATTGGATTATATGTTTTTATACAAATCACACATGCTTGTAGATACAGAATTCATATACTAAAGGCTTTCCTAAAATTGGGATATAAAAACCCATTTTAAAAGACAATTGGATGAAATTTGTCATCAAAAAGATATGGAAACTGAAGAAATCCTGTTCAACTGGCTGGAAAAGACCTTTGGGGTGGGGCACAGAGCAGCAGCTGGAGTCAGTATCAGTTCTCCCAACAAGTCCATGCCAACCACGTCATCAGGGATGGAAAGTGTTATTGGATGTCCTAGCACAGGGTGGATTCTGCTGCAGCATGATTCAGTTGTACCAAATTTTGGTCTACTGTTGGAAAACAGACAAATTTAACTTTTTTCTCTCTTAAGAAATTATTTAAAAGGGCATTCAAAATTTCTTTTATAAACCTCTGGCATATGCATAACCATATAACCTACAATATCAGTTTTGTTGGAATAAGCAAGTTGTGTCCCACTCAGGGAATTAGAGCAATGGAAAAAGCAAAGAAATCAACATTTCAGGGATGGCATCATGGCTCCTGCTTTTTCTGCCACTAATGGCAGCTTCTTATTCTCAAAAGTATATTTCCCCAACTAAAATTACTCTATGTTTCTGGGCAGAAGTTTCCAAGATCATTCAAAGATAAGCATTGTGTGAGGGGGTCTGTGGATCACAAATGGTCTAACCTGACCCTGCGGTATTTAGCAGTCTGCTCCCCACATCCCCTGCAGAGGTCTGAGGTACCTATTTTATAGGACTAATGAGGAAAAATTAGGCCATCTTTCTCTCCCAGAAAGAATCTAGTAAAATTTTGTGTTCATTTATTTTCCAATGGCTCTTTTCTAAACAGAGAAGAAATATTAATAAACCTTTTCCTCTCTCTGTAAACAAATCAGGTCATCCAGGGAAACATGTCCACAAACATTGTCTCAAAGGCTTAAACTCTGGTCAGTAAAGCTATGATGATGAGCTACCTACCTATAAGGATTGTATAATACTAGAGGATTAGATTACTAAAGAATGATATGGGGTGGGGGTTTTATTACCTGTATATTAAAAAATTGGCCGGGCGCGGTGGCTCACGCCTGTAATCCTAGCTCTCTGGGAGGCCGAGGCGGGCGGATTGCTCAAGGTCAGGAGTTCGAAACCAGCCTGAGCAAGAGCGAGACCTCGTCTCTACTATAAATAGAAAGCAATTAATTGGCCAACTAAAAATATATAGAAAAAATTAGCCGGGCATGGTGGCACATGCCTGTAGTCCCAGCTACTCGGGAGGCTGAGGCAGGAGGATTGCTCGAGCCCAGGAGTTTGAGGTTGCTGTGAGCGAGGCTGACGCCACGGCACTCAGTCTAGCCCGGGCAACAGAGCGAGACTCTGTCTCAAAAAAAAAATAAATAAAAATAAAAATAAAAAATAAATAAAAAATTAAAAATATTCTCATCTGAGGTATGATTTTTGGTGAGAATAAGAAAATAGTCTAAAAACCCTTGGGTGGTCTCTTCAAGCTGTAACACCCTTATGACTACTGGTACAGACTCAGGGCATATAAGCAGAGGCAGAAACTACTGAATAAAGACTACATTAGTTGGACTTAAGCATATGTTAGGTCTTTTCTTGATATAGTTCATGTTCACTTTGGATTCTGTGGTAGCTGGATGGCAAAGGAAAGCAAGGCAGAGGGTTCTGTCTGTTCCCTATTATTTACCACGTCCTCCATGGGTTTATGTTTTTGGAGTCTGAAGAAGGTTGAGGTGGGTAGGGAGAGATTTTTCAAACCTATACAAAATGCTGATGCACAAAAAATAATATATAATGAATTCCTTTGTATTTATATTATCTCTCTAGCCAAGAGTTCAAGTCAACTTAAATTCACAGACCTCTCTTCTCATGTCTAAATGGGATTATAATTAGCATGGTTTGTTTCATTTCATTTACAGAAGAAAATAAGGAATGGAGAGGAAAAGGAACATGTCTTCAGATCAAGTAGAATATACTCAAGGAGCCAAGAATATTAACAGTTCTCAACATAAATAACTTAAAGGTTTTACTTCCACTTTTCTTTTTCTTTTTTTTTCCCTGTTGCCCAGGCTAGAGTGCAGTGGCATCACCATAGCTCCCCGTAACCTCAAACTCCTGGGCTCAAGCATCCACTTTTCTTTTTTTTTTGAGACAGTGTCTCACTTTGTTGCCCAGGCTAGAGTGCCGTGGCGTCAGCCTAGCTCACAGCAACCTCAAACTCCTGGGTTCAAGCAATCCTTCTGTCTCAGCCTCCCGAGTAGCTGGGACTACAGGCATGCGCCACCATGCCCGGCTAATTTTTTTCTATATATTTTTAGTTGGCCAATTAATTTCTTTCTATTTTTAGTAGAGACGGGGTCTCACTCTTGCTCAGGTTGGTCTCAAACTTCTGAGCCCAAACGATCCACCCCCCTCCACCTCCCAGAGTGCTAGGATTACAGGTGTGAGCCACCGCGCCCGGCCTAAGCATCCACTTTTCTTAAAGAGAAGCCAACACCTGGCACTTAGAAGTGACAAGTGAGATCATTTCCAATTTCTACCCACATTCATATTCATAACAGGAGAGTCAAACAGGGAGAGGGAAAACAATGCTTTTCGCCTTCACCTCACATAATGCTGAGAGTTTACGACAAGAGCAATTCCATTCGACAGGTTCAAAGTGGGTTCATTCTCTAGCCTGCAAAGAGAAGAAAAGCTAAGTTATTTCTCAAAGATTCTAAGCTTGATACAAATTTTGGCCCATGACTAACTACCACCCTGAGATTACTGGAATTCAGTAACTAATTAACCGAGGGGAAAATGGCAATTTTAAGTTCACCCTCTCTAGTGAAAGGGAAAGACATGAAATTTTGCTTATTCAAAGTTAATACAGAATAAGAAAATGTGGAGGTCTCAGAAAATTAGTTTCAAGGTGATTTTGGGTCAAGAAATCAAACTGTGAACCTACTGGAAATAGGACAATAAGGGCTGAGAAAAATTGCAAGCCATAGCATCATCTTAAGCCCTGTACTTACCCAAAGATCTCTTTGGAGAGGATTCCATTTACCTTTAGACTGAAATTAAATCTGATCTGCAAAACAGTAAATGAGGTAAGAGATTTAACATGAGCCAGAATAGAGATTAAAAACTTCTATACTCAATCCCTAAAAGAAAAGAGTATTCTTCTTAAAAATTTTTAAAAATTAATACTATTTCTAATTGACAAATTGGAATTATATATATTCATGGGGTACAATGTGATGTTTTGATATATGTATCCAATACAGAATGATTAAATCAAGCTGATTAACATATCTACCACCAAGCCAGGCATGGTGGCTCATACCTGTAATCCTAGCTATGTGAGAGGCTGAAGCAGGAGGATCCCTTGAGGCCAGGAGTTCAAGAGAAGCAACATAACAAGACCCTGTCTCTAAAAGAATTTAAAAATTAACTGGGCATGGTGGCATGTGCCTGTAGTCCCAGCTACTCAGGAGGCTGACTATAGGAGGATCACCTGAGCTCAGAAATTTGAGGTTGCAGTGATCAATGTTCGGGCCACTGCACTCCAGCCTGGGTGACAGAGTGAGACCCTGTCTCTGAAAAAAAAAAAAAATGGAGATTATGATAAAACCTATTTCACAAGGAGTGTTGTGAGGGTTAAATGAATGAGTGTGTAGAGAGCATGTAGAATAGCAACTGGCAAACAATAAGCAATTAAAAACCCTGCTGAAGATGAAAAAAATAGGATGATAGCATAAGAAAAGGAGGATGTCATATGACCCACTTAACTGTGTTCATCTTTACAAATATATCTTACTATGATAATGATTAAAAATTTAGCTCTCCAATGTTTAAAATATTTTATCAAAATTTCCTTATTTGGGCCAGGCACAGTGGCTTACACCTGTAATCCCAGAGGCCGAGGCACGAGGACTGCTTGAGGCTGGGAGCTTGAGACCAGCCTGAGCAACATAACGAGGCCCTTTTCTCTACAAAAAAATTAAAAATTAGCTGGGCGTGGTGGCATGTGCCTATAGTTCTAGCTACTCAGGAGACTGAGCCAGGAAGTTCACTTGAGCCTGGGAGCTGGAGGTTGGGTGAGTTGTGATCAAGCCACTGTACTCCAGTCTGGGCAATAAAGCAAAACTCTTAACTCTAAAAAAACAAACAAAAAAATTTCTTTATTTGTTCTTACAGTCACTTTAGAAAAGGAAATGATCAGCAAGGTTTATTATCTAGGTTTAAAAGAAAAATGAAGCACAGAGGAGGGAAATTAGGTATCTAGAATAAAACAGTAAGAAAGTGAAAATAAGAATCCAAAAGAAAGCCCTATGTCCAGAGGTTTCTCAGCTGTGTCACACAACCAACATTAAGATTGCCTTAAGGACATACAAAGCAAATTAATTCAATATTAAAAGTTTTAATCATCTTCATTGAAAGAAAACCAGTCATGTCCTATAGAATAGAGGTCTCTTGAAAACATATGACTTAAACAAGAGAAGCATTATTGTGCAAAAGAACAGCTTACCTTAGGGTGTACCATGGTGATTTTGCGTAAAAAATGCTTTATAACCAGACAATCTGTCATCAAAGTTCTAGGATTTTCATCAATCTGTAAAAACACAACAAATAAAAAACCCCACCAAATTCAAGAGAACAAATGAATCAAATTATGGCATTTCTTCTCATAAAGTAACTATACCTCAGAAAGCTTTTTGGACATCCAAGAAGAAATATCTTTGGGAATGAGATTATACACAAAAAGGAATCTAAACAGTCATCACTTCTTGGGTCAGAGTACCTATTTCATGGAACTTCAGGAGTCTCATGAAGAAAGATCAGAGTAAAACTCACAATGTCAAAACTACCTTTGGAGACAAATTTAAAAATAATTCAGATTGGAGCTGAGAAGAATAACTCTATCTTAACACTACCAACAATCTGTATTAAGAGTCTGAGTGGAGGCCGGACATCGTGGCTCACTCCCGTAATCCTAACACTTTGGGAGGCCAAGCCAGGAGGATCACTTGAAGCCAGGAGTTCGAGACCAGCCTGGGCAATGATGAGACCCTGTCTCTACAAAAAATACAAAAAAATTAGCTGGGTTTTGGTGGCCCATACCTCTAGTTCCAGCTACTTGGGAGGCTGAGGCGGGAGGATATCTTATGCCCAAGAGTTTGAGGTTGCAGTGAGCTATGATGATGCCACTGCACTCTAGCTG
>VBSM01000988.1:2107557-2118635 GCA_008086735.1 Cheirogaleus medius
ATCCGCCCGCTTCGGCCTCCCAGAGTGCTAGGATTACAGGCGTGAGCCACTGTGGCCAGCCAAGGATCCTTATATTTGAAAGTATATATTATACATGGTAACAATAATAGATACCATTTATTGAATGCCTACTATTGTGACAAGCAGTATGCATGTGCTATATATATACTACTTCACAACAATCCTGTAAGGTAGGTATTACCATCCCTTTTTTGTAGATTTAAAAAAAAAGGCTCAGAGAAGTTAAGCAACTTGCCTAAGGTCACCCAGCTGTTCAGTGGTAGAGATAGCTCTTGACTCTACGTCTTTTTTTGTTGTTGCTTGAGTGATCTTAAGTCTTTCTAATACCAATTGCCCAAACTCTTTCTAATATACTATGACATTTCCCTACAAATATAACATTTACCATCTAATGAGGGCCTCCCCTCTCCCAGGAATGGTGCTAAATAATCTTATTTATATTACCTCATTTAACCTTCACAAAAACCCCACATTTTATAAATGAAAAAAAATGAGTCTCAAAAAGGTTAAACAGGCCAGGTGCAGTGTCTTACACCTGTAATCATAGCACTTTGGGAGTCCAAAGCAGGAGGCTTGCTTGAGGCCAGGAGTTCAAGACAAGCCTGAGCATGAGATAGACCCTGTCTCTACTAAAGAAAAAGAAAAATTAGCCCAGCATGGTGGCCCATGCCTGTAGTCCCAACTGTTTGGGAGGATGGTAGAGTTAAGATATTCTTCTCAGCTCCAGTCTGAATTACTTTTAAATTTGTCCCCAAAGGTAGTTTTGACATTGTGGGTTTTATTCTGATCTATCTTCATGAGTTTTCTGAAGTTCCATGAAATAGGTACTCTGATACAAGAAGTGATGGCTACTTTTTCATGCATATCTCCATTAAATAGTCTTTGCTATGAACCTTACTACTCAACCCTTCTAACTATGGAATACATGATGAAATCTTTCACAATTCTCTCTTTTTCTCTTCTAATTCTCTTTATTCAAATCTATCTATCTATCTATCTATCTATATATATATATATTTTTTTTTTTTTTTTTTTTTTACACACCCAGGATGGAGTGCAGTGGCTTTATCATAGCTCACTGCAACCTCAAACTCCTGGGCTTAAGGAATCCTTCTGCTTCAGCCTCCCTCATAGCTAGGACTATAGGCACACACCACCATGCCTGGCTAATTTTTAAAATTTTTTTTATAAAGACATGGTCTCAAACTCCCAGCCTAAAGTGATCCTCCCACCCCAGCCTCCCAAGGTGCTGGGATTACAGGTGTGAGCCACCACACCCAGTCTTGGTTCAAGTTCTAATTCTGCCCCTTAACTTTTGTATGACATTGGGAAAGTCAGTCAAGTTCTCTGAATCTCAGTTTTCTTCTCTATTAAATGGGGTGATAATCCTTGCCCTATAAAGTTGTTAAGAGGCTTAAATAATATATATAGATGTTAAGTATACAAATTATTGTTTGTTCAGACTGGCTAAAACACATAACCTCATTTCCTAGAATTGCTTTCCTTGGTTCACTGGAATCACCGTTTTATTATTACTTGACATTAATAGTTTCAAAGCTGACTAACCATTAATTGCTCCCGATTATTTACCCTGTGTTCTCCTAAAGAAGATAAGGCACAGCCAGGGATATCTGTTGTCCTGATACTGTACCCATTCCTTTCAGAAGGAGACAGAATTATTCAGACATGGAGAAAGGCTTCCCAAATGCTTCCTGGGAGAATGCTCTAATCTGTTATGTCTCTACCAACTCCACAGAAGAAAAGATAGGGGATCAGAGAATTTTTAAAGGGAATGGAGAATGAATTGTCAATTTCATACATCTGGACTACAATTAAATCAATAAAGAGATTTCTAAACCAACCTAATAAAAATATATCCAAATATAATCTGCAGTGGGAATCAATTTTTATTTTCTTTATCAGGACATCCAAATTGAAATAAGAGCTTATTTTTGTCATTCCCAAACATATCTGCACATTAGGAATCACCTGGGATTTTAAAAATATTCCAAAGCCTAGGCCACACCTGCAATGGACTGAATTGTGTCCAAACTTCATATTTAGGGGTTGAAGCCCTAACCTCCAATGTGACTGAATTTAGAGCTAGGGCCTTAAGGAGGTAGGTTACATGTGGTCATATAGGTGGGACCCTAATCCATAGGACTGGTGTCCTTATAAAAAGAGACACCAGAGATATCTCTTTACAGAGAGAGAGAGAGAGAGGAGAGAGAGAGAGAGAGGAGAGAGGAGAGAGAGAGAGAGAGAGAGAGAGAGAGGGAGGGAGGGAGGGAGGGAGGGACCCACACATAAGAATACAGCAACAAGGTGGCAGTCTGCAATCCAGAAAGAGAGGCCTCTCCAGAAACCAACCCTGTTAGCATCTTGATCTTGGACTTCTAGCCTCCAGAATTGTGAGAAAATAAATATCTGTTGTTTAAGCCACTTAGTTGGTGGCATTTTGTTACAGCAGCCCCAAGCAATTAAATCACCTCAGATCAATTAAATCACAACCTCTCTGAGTGGGACACAGACATCAGTATTTTGGAAACTCCTAGGTGATCTAATGTCTGCACAGGCAAATTTAGGAACTTATTTCGTTTCAACTTTGGAACTGTGATGGACCTAGGCTTTTCTTTCCTGTTATTAGATTTGTAGAAAAACAAGAATAAAATCATCAGTAATTTATAGAACCACAACAACACCTGCCTCAAAAATTATCTGGAAGGGTGTTACCACAGACATATCCTGGGAATAGCTGCCTTCCTCCAAAGTCCAACTCAGCTTTGCAGAGAATCCAGGCAGTATAGACTGTATTTCTGTGTGAGAAGAACAACAACAAATTAGAACAAGCAGTTTGGATAAGCACCAGAATTTCTGGATTTGTTTATTAAACTGATAAGCCAAGAAGGCTTTTCCCTGATGAAAAGATTATCTGCAAAATTTAAAATCTGACTGGAAATGACTATGCATCAGCAAATTGCTTGAACATTTAGAATTACTTTATGAGTTTAAGACATTTAATCTCATCTTTTCAATTTTTCACATTTGCTAAATCAATTTGTATTTTCAGTTAATTTCCACAAGGTCATGTCCAATACAAGAAATCTTCAGAACTTATAGTTCTGATGTTGTTGTATTTTTAAATAAATCAATTCATTATTTAATAAACACAAATCTAGTAAGTGACCTAATTTAGAGCTGAAAACAGAAAAATTCAAGAATGACTTTCTCAAGCATGTACCTAACATAGTATGTTCTTTAATGAGGTAGTCTTTATTTATTTATTTTGAGACAGGGTCTCACTCTGTTGCCCAGGCTAGAGTGCCATGGCGTCAGGCTAGCTCACAGCAACCTCAAACTCCTGGGCTCAAGCAATCCTTCTGCCTCAGCCTCCCGAGTAGCTGGGACTACAGGCATGCGCTACCATGCCCGGCTAATTTTTTCTATATATATTTTAAGTTGGCCAATTACTTTCTTTCTATTTTTAGTAGAGATGGGGTCTTGCTCTTGCTCAGGCTGGTCTCGAACTCCTGAGCTCAAACAATCCACCTGCCTCGGGCTCCCAGAGTGCTAAGATTTCAGGCGTGAGCCACCACGCCCGGCCATGAGGTAGTCTTTAATAAAGAAAACCAAACTCTTGCCAATATAATTTGTGAATTAACCACTTGGTGTATTTACATGTGCTGACTCAGAACTATCTACAACAAAGGAAAAAAATCCAATCTTCCTCTTTATAAAATGCCATCCCTTATTTCTCCTCTATATTAGTATAATTGAGAACTAAATCAGAACAAAGATAGGTATCTCAGTGTCTGCAAGTTTTACTTTGTAAATGAGGTTGACAATGCTGGTATATAAGAATTCAACTTTAAAAATCTAATAATGATAAAAATATATCCTAAAATAACAGCAAAGGCATTCGTGCTATACTTCTAATAATGTTTTAACAACCTCAAAAAAGTATGGACTTTCTCAAGTCACGTTCCAGCTCTCAATATTAATGGGTAATATTTTTCTTGCCATTAGTTTGTTTTTCAAATTTAATTCAGTCACACAGCCATGGATAATATGTCAGCAAAGTTATGCTACATTGAAGTTTAATCAACTTGACACTGAACCAGGATGCCTTGCGTCAATCTTCAGCTTTACTGCTGATTGACTTTCTGACCTAAGGTGAACCCCTTTTGTGTGATTCATTTACCTTTCTGTGAAATAAGGAAAAATTGTTCCTAAATCCTACTTCTCTTTGAAGACAGTAAGACAGTATAGAAAGCGGATAAACATGGGTACATGAGAAAAGGTTTGTAAATAACTTTGAATTCTTCAGAAATCTTAATGATAGTTTAAAATAAATTGCATAATTATTTGGGGGAACATCAATTTCAATCGTCTCACTCCACATATCAAAATAAAAAAAAGAAATCCAGATGGATTGACTAAAGTTAAATGTAAAAAGGTAAAGCAACAGAATGAAATAAAAGCCTTCTCTTTCAATATAAATTGAGCACATGCTGAAATTTCATCTTCCTATTCAAATATATAAAATGATAGAATATATATAAATCTTAATAAATATACAGTTATGGTGAGAAAAAAAGAAACAGAAATCTTTATAGACCAGAAATGGAAAGATAGTCTTCTTTCTCCATCTTCTAAAAGAACAACAACAAAAACAGAGCATGAGAGAGAATCCACAATGAACTAAAGATACACAATATTTGGGGCCTGGATTAGGAAAAAACGTAGAGCTAATATTGCAACACTTACAGGTTTAAGAGCAAGAGCCACACAGACCACACGTAGGAAGTCTAGGCAAGGTACCAAAACATGAACGAAGGCCAGAGATGAGCCATCTGCCTTCCTGAATGTTGGTTAGATCAAGGGATGCTGATAGCCGCCTCACTGATGTGGGATGAGGGCCTCAGAGTCATTTCATGTAAGTCATGACAGGAGTCAGGACTATCCAACCTATTAAGATGCAGGAGCTTTGTGCTTTACCACTCATGCAAAGTTTAATCCAAGCTATATACCATGCAAGGCTAGGGCTCAGCAACCCAGAGAGCCTCCTACTGGACAGCTGTCAACACAAGATGTGCTCAGGTTAAATAGATCATGGACAATTAGCTCTTAACTAAAAATTACCAAGCAATGAAGATCAACACCATGGAAACTATGACAAATATCAACCAACAGCACTTAAGCCTGAGGAAACAGAGTTAATAGAATAATCTGAGATTTTAAAATAAGTATCTATATTTTATACCTTCAAAGAGAAAAAATAAGCCATGTAAAATGAATACACTGTCATAAATTAAACTGAAAATAATGGAGGAAACCCTATTAGAAATCTTGGAAATTAAAGATGCAGTGTTTGAAATTAAAACTCTATGGATGGTTAGATTGTATATAGGAAAAGAGCAAATTTTAAAGTTATTACATGAATGTTCATAGCAACATTATCCGTAATAGCTAAAAATGGAAACAACCCAAATGTCCCTGAAATGATGAATGGCTTAACAAAATGTGAAATATTAGTCAGCCATAAAAAAATGAAGTACTGTTACATGCTACAATATGAAAAAACCTTGAAAACACCATGTTTAAAGAAGCCAGACACAAAATGCCACATATTGTATGATTCCATTTATATGAGATGTCCAAAGTAAGCAAATCTAGAGACAGAAGGTAGATTAGTGTTTGCCAAGACACAAGGAGTGAGGGTAAGTGGAGTGACTGCTAATGAGTACCGAGTTTCTTTTTCAGGTAATGAAAATGTCCTGGAATTAGATAGTGATGATATTTATACAACCTTGTAAATATACTAAAAACCTCTGATTTGTTTAAAAATCACTTTAAAGTGGTTGTGTTTATGGCATATGAATTTTTTATTTTTCTTGAGACTGTGCCCAGCTAATTTTTCTTTTTTTTGAGACAGACTCTCACTCCGTTGCCCTGAGTAGAGGGCCATGGGGTCGGCCTAGCTCACAGCAACCTCAAATTCTTGGGCTCAAGCAATCCTCCTGCCTCGGCCTCTCAGAGTGCTAGGATTACAGGCGTGAGCTGCCGCACCCAGCCAGGTATGTGAATTTTACATCAAGTAAAAGAAGAAAAGATGAAAGATATTAAAAATAGATCCAGAAGAAATAAAGACTGAGAATTATCACAAAACAAAGACAGATATATATACTATTTGAACAGTTTATCAAGTGTGAAACAGGATAAATTTCTAAAAAATAAGACAAAAATGAAAACTTAAAAAGCCACACAGTTAAACAAATCACAATAAAACCCACAATGAAAAGGATGAGAAAACCCTAAAAGCTACCCAGAAAACCCCATGAGTTAGACTTCTCATCAACAATGCTAAATGTCAGAAGATAATCTAGTACTATCTTCAAAGATCTGAAGAAAAGTAACTTTGAATGTGGACTTTTGAGAGAGCTAAACTACCATTTAAAAATGAGAGACTTAAGATGTTTACCATCCACAAGCCCTCACTGAAAGAACCACTAAGGAATCAACATGACCATTTAAGCATGAGTTTACATTTTTGCTGAGATAGTATGGGGATAAGGAGAAAAAATGAGAGGTCATCATCAATATCAGACTAACTTTTCACATAGCTCTTCAATTATTAGATAGAAAATCTGCAATCAGGCTGGGCGCGGTCGCTCACGCCTGTAATCCTAGCACTCTGGGAGGCCGAGGCGGGCGGATCGTTTGAGCTCAGGAGTTCGAGACCAGCCTGAGCAAGAGCGAGACCCCATCTCTACTATAAATAGAAAGAAATTAGCCAAACAACTAAAAATATATACAAAAAATTAGCCGGGCATGGTGGCGCATGCCTGTAGTCCCAGCTACTCGGGAGGCTGAGGCAGGAGGATCGCTTTAGCCCAGGAGTTTGAGGTTGCTGTGAGCCAGGCTGACGCCACAGCACTCTAGCTCGGGAAACACAGTGAGACTCTGTCTCAAAAACAAGAAAATCTGCAATCACATAACATTGTGAACACACAGCAAAACCATAGATTGGGGCTGCTTCTTCTAGAAATAATGAAATAACTGATACCAAATGAGCCCTTCCACCAAAAACTACTTAAAACTGAATAAAATACATGAGATAATTGTTTTTAGGCACTAGAAAATAGATAGCACAAGACTATGATCCTTGAGAGAAGGGAAACTCATGAGGTGAGCTCTATTAATTGCCCTGGATGTCTGCCTGGGGGAATTTTCCTGTCCACAGACCAGGGATGTGGAACCCAAGCAAAGCACAGTGGTCCCACTAAGCTGAGGAGGCAGGGAATAGAGTTTGGGGTTGTGAAAATACCTGGAATCTGCAGGGCAGGGCACTGGAAAGGAGGAAACTGTAGAGAGGAGGGCACCAAAGTCTATGTGGGAGTTCCCCATGAGTCCTTGGCCAAGGACTGGGATATACATGTACAGAGTGAGACTACATAAGATTTTCCAAAGAGGAGCAGCTATGGGGTTGAAAATGGAACAAAATACTAGTGGTCAAGCAGTAATGGGAAATGTTGGTCTTCAGGCCTAGCCAGAATGGGGAGACCTTGTTAAAACTGCTGCTGATGTCCAGCTGAGGTGCCACACAGATCATGCTTTAGTAATAAAAATCATTTCTCTAGACCCACCCTGAAAAAGTGTAAAGCCATGCCTCGACAAAATCCACAGAGGAGATAGAGTTTGGAGGTTAAGTGTTATCAAGTTAGAAAAATGCCTTGGCTTTCCACAGATCTACCCTTTAAAATATATAAAAACTGATCTTGAACCTCAGATGTTAAAAAAAGAAAAAAAAAAGAAAATAAAATAAAAAATAAAATATATAAAAACAAGCCTGCATGAGGTCAAGATGATTAGTCGGCTAGAACTTCCTGCTAGAACAAAAATTAGTACTCTTCAGAGGTAGATAACAGAATACAGAATATGATCATATTGCCCAATATAAAATAAAAATTTACTAGACATGCAACAAAACAGGAAAATGTAACCCACAGTAAGGGGAAAAAAGGCAATCAATAGAAACAGAACCTGATATGGTAAAGATGTTACATTATGAAAGACTTATAAGCAACTATTATAAATATGTTCAAAGATTTAAAATTAAAAGATAGTCTTAGTGAACTGATAGGAATTATCAGCAGAGAAATGAACACTATAAAAAGAAAACCTTAAGTATAGAACAGTTCCCAACTTAGAGAGAAAAAAGAACAAGAGAAAAGTAAATTTTAAAAAAATAATAAAAGGAAAATTCTATAACTTAAAATTTCAAATAATTAAAATGAAGAATTCACCAGATAGGTTTCACAGCAGAGCAGAGATGACAAAAGAGTCAATGAAATCACTGAAGACAAATAACAAAAATTCAGTCTGAAGAACACAGAAAAAAGACTGAAGAAAAATAAAGTTTTAGGGACCTGTAGGAAAATATCAACCAGTTTAAAATATATGTAATGAGCGTCCCTAAGGGAAAATAAAATGAGAATAGGGAAGGAAAATATTATTAAATCATGAAAAAATTCTCTAAAATTTGATGAAAAAAATGTTTTATTTTCAATTTTTTTGTAGAGACAGGGGTCTTACATAAGTCTTATGTTGCTCAGGCTGGTTTCAAACTCCTGGTTAAGTACTGGCCTCAAGTTATCCTCCCACTTCAACCTCCCAAAGTGCTGGGATTACAGGCATGAGCCACTATGCCTGGCCTTGATGAAAAATATTAATATGTGAAAAGTACAAAAAGCCCCAAGGAGGATAAATACAAATAAAATTTTTAAAAATGCAAAGGAAATCAGATCTAGGTATATAACAGTCTAAATGATAACAACCGAAGATAAAGATGCAATCTTGAATGAATCCAGAGGAAAAGCATATATTACATAGAGAAGAGGTGTAATATGAATCACAGCTGACTTCTTATCATAAACAGAGAAGGCTAGAAGACAGTGGACAACATCTTTTAAAATGTTAAAAGGAAAAAAACGGTAGAGCTAGAATTCCATATTCAGTGCAAGGTCCTTTAAAAATAAGGGTAAGGGGCCGGGCGCAGTGGCTCACGCCTGTAATCCTAGCATTCTGGGAGGCCGAGGCGGGAGGATCACTCAAGGTCAGGAGTTTGAAACCAGCCTGAGCAAGACCCTGTCTCTACTAAAAATAGAAAGAAATTAATTGGCCAACTAAAAATATATACAGAAAAAATTAGCCGGGCATGGTGGCGCATACCTGTAGTCCCAGCTACTCGGGAGGCTGAGGCAGTAGGATCGCTTGAGCCCAGGAGTTTGAGGTTGCTGTGAGCTAGGCTGATGCCACAGCACTCACTCTAGCCTGGGCAACAAAGTGAGACTCTGTCTCAAAAAAAAAAAAAAAAAAAAATAAGGGTAAGGTAAAGATATTTTAAGATAAACAAAAGATGAAATAATTTCCTGCTATAAGACCTGCACTGCAAGAAATGCTAAAGGATTCTTGTTAGGCTGAAGATGCAAACAGGAAGAAATGAAGAGCACCAGAAATCAAAAATAAGTGGATAAATATGAAAGACTATTTTTTTCTCCTTGAATTTTTCTTAACAGACAACTAAACTGTTCAGAGCAAACATAACAACATTATAAAGCAGGAATTATAACATTTAAAAGTACTCAAAATTGAGCAAAAAAATAGTATTTGTCTATACTTTCACCACACTATCTTGATTACTGTAGCTTTATAATAAGTCTTGAAGCCAGGCACAGTGGCTTACAGCTGCTCAGGAGGCTGAGGTGGGAAGATCACTTGAGGTGAGGAGTTTGAGACCAACCTGGGCAAGACAATGAGATTCCTGTCTCTAAAAAAATAAGAAAAATCAGAGGGGTGTGGTGGTATGACCTGTAGTCCCAGCTATAATACTTGGGAGGCTAAGGCAGGAGGACTGCTTGAGCCCAGGACTTTGAGGCTGCTGTGAGCTATGATCATACCACTGCACTCCAACCTGAGCAAGACCCCCATCTCAAAAATAAAAGTCTTGAAGTTCAGGTAATGTCAGTCCTCTGACTTTGTTTTTGAATACTGAGTTGGCTATTCTGGGTCTTTTGTCTCTCCAAATAAACTTTAGAATCAGTTTGTCAATATCCACCGAATGATTTGCTGGAATTTTGATTGGGATTGCAAAGAATCCACAGATAAAGCTGAGAAAAGCCAACAGCTTGACAATGAGTCTTCCTATCCATGAATGTAGAATATATCTCCATTTATTTAGTTCTTCTTAGATATCTTTCATCAGAGCTTTGTAGTTTTCCTGATTATCAATCTTATACATGTTTTGTTAGCTTTAAACCTAAGTATTTAATTTTTGGGATACTAATGTGAATGGTAATGTTTTTTTAAATAGCAGACTCCACTGTTCATTGCTGGTATATTGGAAAGTGATTGACTGATGTATACTAACCTTGTATCCTGCAACTTTGCTATATTCATTTTAGTCCATATAATTTTTAACCAGTTTTTTCCTAAAAAGTTGTTAATTTACAAATTTTACAAAATAATATTTTTTTGAGAGATAGGATCTCCCTCTGTCGTGCCCACGTTGGAGTGCAGTGGCATCAATCATAGTTCACTGCAACTTCAAACTCCTGGGCTCCAGTGATCCTCCTGCCTCAGCCTCTCTGGTAGCTGGGATTACAGGTACATGCCACCATGCCCAACTAATTTTTAAATTTTTTGTAGAGACAGGGTCTTGCTATGTTGCTTAGGCTGGTCTCAAACTCCCGAGCTCAAGCAATCCTCCTGCCTCAGCCTCCCAAAGTGCTAGGATTACAGACAAGAGCCACTGAGCCAAGTCCAAAATAATTTTTTATAATAAAAGAAACTTTCCCCAACTAAATCTGGAATATTAGAAGATTTTTTTTAAAACTTATATTTGTCCTTGCTTTAAGAAAATATGCTGTGTTTCAAAATGGAAACAAATAAAAAGCTACATTAGAAAGGTATAATATGTTCATGACCAGCCTGAGCAAGAGCAAGACCCCATCTCTACAAAAAAAAAAAGAAAAGAAAAATTAGCCAGGTGTGGTGGC
>VBSM01000988.1:2118735-2134040 GCA_008086735.1 Cheirogaleus medius
CCTCCCAGAGTGCTAGGATTACAGGCGTGAGCCACCGCGCCCGGCCTGCCATTAGTTCTTAATTCATGATCTTCTGCCTTCTGAATAAATTTCTCATATCCTCATTTTAAAAAAACTCAAGAATTCTGTTCTGAGAAAATTTATTGCCAAACTGAAAATCACTTGGTAACAAAATATCTGAGCAAATTTAATTTTTTGAAACTTTGTCAGAAGCAATTGGGTATTCAAAGAACACAATGATTTGTAAATTTTGGGAAAGTGAAGTTTTCTTACAACCTCAAAAATTTGTTCCCAGCACTACTTCCCCAAATAGAAAAGATCTTAACAAATAAAACAGAAAAAAACAAATAAATTTTAAAAAATGTACATAGACTTTGATCACGTTAATTCTACTTCAGAAAATTAGTCCTAAATGTTTCAATTAAGTATAAAGCTATATGCATTAAGATAGTCATTCCAGTGACATTAACAATAGGTAGCACTTACTGAGAACTGTGTACTCAGAAAACCACTGTGCTACATGCATTATATATATTACCCTCATTTAATTCTCAAAACAACTTTATGAGGTAGGTACTTCAAAAAGATCAAATAACTTGTTTAAGGACACATAGTATGAGCTCCTAACCATTAAACTATACTACTTTTCATAATAATTGGGGGGAAAAGAGTAAAACTAAATATCTATTAATAGAAAATGGTTAATTTATGATATGTCTTGATAGACAATTTAGCCATTAAAATAATGACTAAAAGACTATGTCATAATATGACAAATGCTTATAATATGTTGAGTGAAAAAGAAATGGGACAACATTATGTACATACTGTGATTACAACTATATTAAAAATATGGGAGGCAGTCTGAAAAGAATATAATAAAATACCAACATTTATTGTGTAAGAACTTTTTTCCTTTTCTCTGTTTCCCAATTTTCCAAATGAGGTATCCCTATAACAAAGTGCCATTTGAAAACAATTTCTCTGATGGTAGCAAAGTTATATTTTGGGGGTTTTTTGTTTTGTTTTTTTCAAGCAACTCTACAAACCAATTAACTATTTGGTCTTGCTTGGCCTGACTCCTGTCCTTTAGCATAGCCTCATAATGATGCTTGCAAGTAATGTATCAACAAATAAAACAGCAAAACTAATGCATTTCTAAGAAGGAAGCTAATTAAGACAAAAGATGAAAGCTCTTTGGTTGGCACTGCGGCTTAATGTCATTAAATTGGATAATTATTTCCATATTATAACCACCCTAGACATGCTTTAGAAAAGGAAAGAGAAAGCAGGACATTTTAATGGAGGATCAGCTATCTTTCAAAAATGTTGTATCAAATCTTCATTCACTCCCATAAAAGGCAGAAGGATTAATGGCCATGGCTGCATATTCATAGAGCTCATCCAGCCAAGAAGTCAGTCAGCAAAGGTGGGGTCTCTTAGGTCTCCAACAAAGGAATATGCACCTGAGCCTCATACTACCACTGGATCCCAAACCAAAGGGACATAGACTGAGAATGGAGGGAGAAAAACTTGATCTTTCTAAGCATCTGCCTCTTTAGATAACTTCAATAATCTGACCACCAAATGTGATACAGGATACTGGGTATAATTCTATAGATTTATTCAACTTGTGGTATGAGAATACCTGTACATTGAGTATAAATAGAGAACTGGTTATCTAAAAGCTAATCAAATAGGCAAATCTCTAGCAAAAGAGTATAATTTAGAATAAACCAAAATACTATGGAATGGTGATTAAAACATAGTCTCTGGAGCCAGTGTGTTCATATATCCCACTCAGCCACCTCTTAGATTTGTAATTTTTTAAAAAATAATAAAATAGAGATTGAAGTCTCACTATGTTGCCCAAGCTGGTCTTGAACTCCTGGCCTCAAGCAATCCTCTCACCTCAGCCTCCTAAAGTGCTGGGATCATTAGAGGAATGAGCCACCACACCTGGCCAAGATTTCTGACTTTCAACAGGTTATTTAACCTTTTTTGTTAAAACGAAATGCCTATTAGAAGTAGTATCATCACCACCACCACCAAGCAAAAGAGAAGGCACAAAAACAACAAAAGAAACGCACAAGAAATATGAGTGCAATTTTTTTTTTTTTTTTTTAAGAAACAGGGTATCACTCTGTCACCCAGGCTGGAGTACAGTGACACAATCATAGCTCACTGCAACCTTGAATTCCTGGGCTCAAGCGATCCTCCTGCCTCAGCTTCCCGAGTAGCTAGGACTACAGGCATATGCCACCACATACAGCTAGTTTCTGTATTTTTTGTAGAGATGAGGTCTCGTGATATTGCCCAGGCTTGTCATGAAGAATGTAAATATTTTCAAGTCATAAAAGTATACCATAAATAACTTTACACCAATTAATTTGAAAATTAAGAAGAAATGCCTAACACATAGCAGGTACACAGCAAGGGCAAATAAATATGTATGAATGAATAAAGAAATAAATGAATGAAAGAGAGTAAATTCAGGACAATTTCTATTAGAAATATATTTTTCCTTACATATATATTTCTCGTATATATTTTCTTATATATTTCTAACATATTTTTCTTATACACACCAAACATACAAAAGAAAATATATATATATAAGAAATGTGTATTTGTATGTATATACATGCACACATACACACCAAAATTGACTCATTGACTCTGGGAAAAATAGAAAACTTAAACCAAACATCACTAAAGAAAACAAGTTGGTAATCAAAAATATTTCCTTCTCTACCCCTCCCAAATAACAGGTTCAAACTTACTTTTTATACAGATTAGCTTTACCAAATTTTTAAAGAAAAGATACAAAAAGTTCTAGAGAACAAAAGCAAATAAACCTACCCAACTCATTTTATAAAGTTAGTATAATCTTGATACAGGACAAGAACAGGACAAGAACAATATACACCAATCTCACTAGGACCATAGAGGCAAAAATTAAATCTAGGATATATAAAAATTACATCATGACCAAACTGTGATACAACCACAAGGATGTTTCATCAGAAAGTCTGTCAACATAACTCATCATATTAATAAGTTAAAGATTAATTTTTTTTAAATATACTCTCAAAATATATTTTAAAAAGCATTTTAGAAAATACAACACTCATTCATAACACTGGGCTATTAGGAATAAAAATTTAACAAGAAGCAGGTACTAAAAAAACTGTCAAATATCATACTTAATGAAAGACTTCTAAGTAATCTCACTGAAGGAAGGGAAGAAACAGATGCCTAATATTACCCCTCCTATTCTACTCAATAATAGTACTATTTTATCCAATACAATATGACAAGGAAAAGAAGTCATATAAGGATTGAAAAGAAAAAGATGAAGTTGTCATAATTTAGAGATGCTTTGGTTACCCATATAGAGGATCTAAGAGAATCTACAGATAAACTATCAAAATTAATAAGGGTTCAATTCAGTAAAGTTGAAAAAATAAATACCATTCATAATAGCAATAAAAACTTTAAAACTCTGGAAATAAATATAACCAAAGATGTCTAACCATGATGAAAAGAACTAAAAATTGTTAACATAAAAGGTCTGGCACTGGGCGTAGTGGCTCATACCTGCAATCACACCTACAGCTTTTGGAGGTCTGAGGCAGGAGGATTGCTTGGGACTAGGAGTTCAAGACCAGCCTGGGCAACATAGCAAGACCCCATCTCTACAAAAATTTTAAAAATTAGTTGAGCAAGGCTGTGTGTACTTGTAGTCCTAGCTACCTGGGAGGCCAAGGTAGGAGAATTACTTGAGCTCAGGAGTTCAAGGCTGTAGTGAGCTATGATTGTGCCACTGTACTCCAGCCTGGGTGACAGAGTAGAACTCTGTCTCAAAAAAATAAAAAAATAAAAAAGAAGAAGAAGAAGAAGAAGAAGAGGAAGAGGAAGATCAAGACCAGGTGTGGTGACAGGTGCCTAGGTCCCAGCTACTAGGGAGGCTGAATCTGGAAGATAGCTTTCAGCCCAGGATTTTGAGTCCAGCCTGTGCAACACAGTGAAACTCCATTTCTAAAAATATATTTTTAAATAAAAATAGGGCTGAGTGCAGTGGCTCACACCTATAATCCCAGCACTCTGGGAGGCCGAGGTGGGAGGATTACTTGAGGCCAGGAATTTGAGACCAGCCTGGACAACATGGTGAGACCCCATTTCTACAAAAAATTTTAAAAATTAGCAGGGCATGGTGGTGTGCACCTGTAGTTCCAGCTAGTCAGGAGGCTGAGGTATGAAAATCGCTTGAGCCCAGGAGTTCAGGGATGCAGTGAGCTATGATCAAGCCATTGCACTCTAGCCTGCATGACAGAGCAAGACCCTGTCTCAGAAAATAAAATAAAATGAAATAAATAAAATTTTTTTAAAAAAAGATCTAGATAAAAATGATATCAGCAAGATGGCAGAATAGGAAGAGCCAGGCCCTCGTTCCCTCACAGAGACAATGACTTAACAAGAATATCAAATTGCCTTTGTGAGAACTTCAAAAGCCAGTTAAGAGGGTGCAGAATTTCAGGTGAGTGCAAAGCCAAGAAAAGCCACATCGAAGCAAGATCCAGGCTAAAGGAGCACTCCCCATCTGAGACATCATAGCCTTACAGCACAGTAAAAGAAGCTGCAGCTGAAATATACACTGGCTCTTAAAGCTTCTCCTGGAAGATGGCACACAACACTTCCACTCCCATTTCATTGGACCAAGCAAGTTATATGACCCAATTTTATATTGATAAGGCCAGAAGTATAATTTTCCCACAAGGAGAGCAGAAAATATTTTGAACAAATAATAAAATCCAGCAAAATGTTTTCTGGAGTCAGGAAGACTTTGGCTTTACTTACTAGCCATTTACTCTTGGGTAAGCTCCTTATTCTCTTATAGAATCTATATATTGGAGATTATAGTGCCTACCTACTTCTTAATTGTGACAATTAAAATTAAATAACATATTTTTAAAAAGAAAATCTATTAATAAATAAATGACAAGCTATATCATCTCACAGAAACAAAACCATAAAAATGTTAATTGCCACCAAATTAATCTATAAATTTAATAGCAATCAATATCACAACAAAATTTTCATAGAACTTAACTAATTAATTATAAAATTCATAGGTTACAGTAAAAGTTTTAAAAACCAAAGATAATCTGAAAAAAGAATAACAAGGAGGTGGGATTTGCCCTACTATATAGCAAGATTTATTCTAAAGCTTTAGGAAATAAGACTCCATAATACTGGCCCAGGAACAGACATAAAGACTACATCACTCAGAAACAGACCCAAGCATATATAGAACCTCAGAATATGACAGAATAGTAACATAAATTACTGGAGAAAGGACTATTCAATAAACTGAGGTGGGACAAGTAGCAATCCGTTTGTGAAAAATTTAAATTAGATTCCTAACTTCTATCATAAATAAAAATAAACTCCAGGTTAATTTTAATAATTAAAGTATAATTTTAAAACTTTGGAACTACCAAAAGAATTATATAAAGATACCATTATGACTTCAGTGTAGAGAAGAACTGTCTCCAATCAATTATTGCAGCTTCTGCTTTATAAAACTAGAAACAGAAGAGTAAATAAGACCCAAAATAAGCAGAAGAAAGGAAAGAATAAAAGATCAGAGTGGAAAGCAATGAAACAGAAAATAGAAGAAACCTGGTTCTAGCCAGAGTGATCAAGGGAAAAAAAAAAGAGAAAACATAAATAGTCAACAATACCAGGAATAAGAACGGTGATATTACTCGAGATTCTATAAATATCAGAAAGATAATAACGGAATATCATGAACAATTTTATGCCAATAAACTCAACAACTTTGATGAAATAGACAAATTCCTTGAAAGACATAAATTACCCACACTTACTCAAGAAAAAAGAGACGACCTGAATAGCCCTACAATTATAAAAGAAATTGAATTTGCAGTTAAAATATTTCCCAGGAAGGAAAAATCTGGCCCAGATGTCTTCCCTGATGAATTGTACCAAATATATAAGGAAGAAATAATATCTTCTCTCTTCTAGACAATTGAGAGAACAGTGAATATATCCCAACTCATTCTATAAGACCAGTGTTACTCATACCAAAACAGGACAAAGACAATACCAGAAAACTACAGGGACTGTGCTCCTTTGTCAACATAAATGCAAAAATTCTTAATAAAATTATGGAATATCAAATCCAAAAATATACAAATAGGATAATAAAACATGGCCAACTGAGATTTATCCCAGAAATGCAAGGCTAGTTGAACATTTGAAAATTAATGTAATTCACCATATTAACAGACTAAAAAGGAAAAAAACATATCTTCTCAATGAATACATAAAAAAGCATTTGACCAAGTCCCAAAATCATCCATTTCTAATAAGAACCCTCAGCAAATCAGGACCAAGAAAGAACTACTTCAAACTGATAAGGGCATCTATAAAAAACCTATGGCTAACATTATACTTAAAGAAAAAAAAAACAGTTTATTTAGGGTGATAAATTGAATGATTTTCTAAGACCAAGAACAAGATAAGAAAGTCTGATATTATATTCAACATTGTAAAGATCTAGCCAGTTCAATAAGGCTAGAAAAGAAATAAAAGGTATCCAGACTGGAAAGGAAAAGTAAAACTCTCTATTTATAGATGCTATGATCCTCAATGTAGAAAATCCTCTGGAATCTACCAAAAAACTACCAGAACTAATAAGTTAGTTTAGCAAGGTTGAAAAATACAAAAAAATTGTATTTCAAATACTGGCAGGAAATAATTAGAAACTGAAATTTAAAAAAATACAACAGTATCAGAAATATTAAACAGTGTTAATCTGATAAAAGATTTATGCTGAAAACTATAAAATACTGCTTAGACAAGGTAAAGAAGACCTAAAAAAATGGAGAGATATAGTGTGAATCAGAAGACTGAATATTGCTAACTCAGATGCTAGTTCTCTGCCAAATTGATCTAGAAATGCAATGTAATCTCAATCAAAATCCCAGCTGACTTTTTTGTAGGCATTCTAAAGTAGATTCTGAAGTTCATACAGAAATGTCAAGGGCCTACAATAGCCAAAACAACTTTAAAAAAGGACAAAGTTGGAAGACTTACACTGTCTAACTTGAAGATCTGTTTTAAAACTACAGTTATCAAGAGAGTGTTGGCATCGAGACAGATAAATAGACCAAAAGAACAGAATACAGAGTCCATAAATAGACACATACATGGTCAATTAATTTTCAGTAAAAGTACAAAATCAATTTAGTGGAGAAAAGATAGTCTTTTTAATAAGTGGTGCTGGAACAACTGGAATATCTATATGCAGAAAATTTAATTTCAATCCATACCTTGTACCATATACAAAAATCAACTCATAATGAACTATAGACTCAACTGTAAAATCCCAAACTATAAAACTTTTAGAAGAACACACAGAAGAAAATCTCTGTGACCTTAGGGAAAGATTCCTTAGAAATGACACCAAAAACATGCTCCATGGAAAAGCAAAATGATAAATTTGACTTTATAAAAATTAAAAACTTCTCAAAGCACTGTTAAAAGAATGAAATGACAATCTAAAGACTTCGAGAAAATATTTTCAAATTGTATATCTGATAAAGGACTTGTACCCAGAACACATTTTTTAAAACTCTCCCACTTCAACAAGAATACCAAGAACCCAATTAAAATATGGCCAAAAGATTCGACTATACATTTCACCAAAGACAATATATGGCAAATAAGCACATGAAAAGGTTCCTAACATCATTAGTCATTAGGGAAATACAAATTAAAATCACAATAAGAT
Source organism: Cheirogaleus medius (assembly GCA_008086735.1). Lineage (NCBI taxonomy): Eukaryota > Metazoa > Chordata > Mammalia > Primates > Cheirogaleidae > Cheirogaleus > Cheirogaleus medius. The sequence continues at coordinate 2,126,558 of VBSM01000988.1, forward strand.
CTCACTGCACACCTACCAAAATGGCTAAAACTAAGAAGGCTGCCTGTCTCAAGTATTAACAAGGATGTGGAGGAACTAGAATTCTCATACAGTGCTTACAGTAATAAAATATGATTACAACTACTTTGGACAAGTTTGACAATTCAAAATCAAAGATACACTTACCATGTGACCCAGCTATTTACCCCTAGGTATTTACCCAAAAGAAATCAAAGTATATGCCCAAACTAAGACTTGTATATAAAGGTTCATAGCAGCTTTATTTGTAATAGCCCAACACTGAAAACAACTCAAACATCCACCAACTGGTGAATGAGTAACAACTGCCGTATAGTCAAACTATAGAATACTACTGAGCAATAAAAAAGTGGACTACTGATGCATACAACGGTGAATAAGTGAAAGAAATCAACCCCCCCCCCGCCAAAAGTATATAAGATTTCATTTATGTGAAATCTAGAAAATGCAAACTAATCTTATAGTGACAGGAAGCAGTTCAGTGACTACTTGAGGATGGGCAGGCAGTGAGGGGTAGAGAGTGAGGGGCAGTGAGGAGAGATTACAAAGGAAACTTTTGTGAATGATGATGTGTTCTTTATCTTGATAGTGATCACGGGGTGATTTCATGGGTATATACATATTTCAAAACTTATCAAATTGTACACTTAAAATGTGTAGTTTGTTAGATGTCAATTATATCTCAATAAAACTGTTAAAACATCAAGTAACACAGTCCACTGATAAATTTGTAATATATTAAATTACTATGTATTACTCAATTATATTCACATATAGCCATACCTTGGAAGTATTGCGGGTTTGGTTCCAGACCACCACAATAAAACAAATACTGCAATAAAGTCACACAAATTTTTTGGTTTCCCAGTGCATATAAAAGTTCTGTTCAGACTATACTGTAGTCTATTAGGTATGCAATAGTATTATGCCTAAAAAACAATGCATATACCTTAATTTAAAAATACTTTATTTCTAAAAAATGCTAATGATTATGAGACTTCAGCAAATCCTCAGTAATCTTTTTGTTTGTGAAGGTTCTTGCCTCGATGTTGATGGCTGCTGACTGAGCAGGGCGGTGGTTGCTGAAGGCCGGGATGGGTGTGGCAATTTCTTGAAATAAGATAACAATGAAATTTGCCACATCGATTGACTCTTCCCTTCATGAAAGACTTCTCTGTATCATGTGATGATGTTTGACAGTACTTTACCCACAGCAGAACCTTCTTTCCAGACTGCAGTCAGTCCTCTCAAACACTGCCGCTGCTTTATCAACTCAGTTTATGTAATATTCTCAATCTAATATCATTTCAACAACGTTCACAGCATCTTCACCAGGAGTGGATTCCATCTCAAGAAACCACTTTCTTTGCACATCCATAAGAAGCAAATCCTCATCTGCTAAAAGTTTTATCATGAGATTGCGGCAGTGCAGTCACATCTTCAGGCTCCACTTGTAATTCTAGTTCTCTTGCTATTTCCACCACATTTGCAGCGACTTCCTCCACTGAAGTCTTGAACCTCTCAAAATCATCCATGAACATTGGAATTGACTTCTTCCAAACTCCTGTTATTGTTGACATTTTGATCTCCTATGAATCATGAATGTTCTTAATAGCATCTAGAATGGTGAATCCTTGCCAAAAGGTTTTCCATTTACTTTGCCAAGATCCATCAGAGAAATCACTATGGCAGCTACAGCCTTATGAAAAGTATTTCTTAAATAATAAGACTTGAAAGTTGAAATTACTCCTTAATCCATGAGCTAAAGAACGGATGCTGTGTTAGCAGGTATGAAAACAACATTAATCTCCTTGTACATCTCCATTAGAGCTCTTGGGTGACCAGGTGCATCGTCAATGAACAGTAATATTTTGAAAGGAATCTTTTATTCTGAGCAACAAGTCTCAATGGTGAGCTTAAAATATTCGGTAAACCATGCTGTAAACAGAGGTGCCATCATACAGGCTTTGTTCTTCCATTTACAGAGCACAGGCAGAGTAGATTTAGCACAATTCTCAAGGGCCCTAGCATTTCTGGAACGGTATATGAGCACTGGCTTCAAGTGAAAATCACCAGCTGTATTAGCCCCTAATGAGAAAGTCAGCTTGTCCTTTGAAACTAGGCATTGAATTTTCCTGTCTAGTTTTCCTCTATGAAATCTTAGGTGGCATCTTCTTCTGAGAAGGCTTTTTCATCTACATTGAAAGTCTGTTGTTTAGTGTGACCACTTTTATCAATTATCTTAGCTAGATCTTCTGGATAACTTGCTGCAGCTTCTACATCAGCACTGGCTACTGCACCTTGCACTTTCATATTATGGAGATGGCTTCTTTCCTTAGATCTCAAGAACCCACTTCTGCTAGCTTCAAACTTTTCCTCTGCAGCTTGCTTACCTATCTTAGCCTTCACAGAACTGAACAGAGATAGGGCCTTGCTCTGGATTAGGCTTTGGCTCAAGGGAATGTTGTGGCTGGTTTAATCTTCTGTCCAGACCACTCAAACATTCTCCATATCAGCAATAAGGCTGTTTTGCTTTCTTATCATTTGTGTGCTCACTGGAGTAGCACTTTTAATTTCCTTCAGGAACTTTTCCTTGCCTTCACAACTTAGATAACTGTTTGACACAACAGGCCTAGCTTTCAGCCTGTCTCAGCTTTTGACATGCCTTCCTCACCAAGCTTAATCATTTCTAGCTTTTGATTTAAAATGAGAGACATGTGACTCCTCCTCCTTTCACTTTAACACTTACAGGCCACTGTAGAGTTATTAACTGGCCTAACTTCAATACTGTTGTGTCTCAGGGAATAGGGAGGTCTGAGGAGCGGGAGAGAGACAGGGGAATGACCAATTGGTGGAGCAGTCCGAATGCACACATTTGATAAGTTTGTTGTCTTATATGGGTGCAGTTCATGGTGCCCCCAAACAATTACAATATAACATTAAAAGTCACTAATCACCATAACAGATAACAAAAAAGTCAGAAATATTGTGAGAATTACCAAAATGTGACACAGGGACACTAAGCGAGTACATGCTGTTAGAAAAATGGCACCAATACACTTAATCAATGCAGGGTTGCTACAAACCTTCAATTTATAAAAAACAAACAAACAAACAAACATCTGTGAAGTACAATAAAGCAAACTGCAATAAAACAATGAATGCCTATATTTATTCAACACCTGCTACACGTCAGATATTATGCTGGGCTCTGGAAATATAGGGGTGATTAAGAGAAACCATATCCTTCTCCTCATGGAGCTTATATTCTAATTGGGAAAGACAATAAACAAACAAATACCAACACCTCCCTGAAAAAGGCTCCTAAAGAATGTGATAGGTGCTATTAAAGAAATAACCTGAGTAATGAGGTAAACTACTTTAGATAGGGTAGTCAGGGAAAGCTTCTCTGAAGAGGTGACATTTGAGCTGAAATATGGAAATAGAAGTAGACACACAAAAAACTAGGGGAAGAATATCCCAAGCAAAGAGAATAAGTTTAAAGGCTCAGAGATGAGAAAGCGCTTGGTGTGTGTCAAGGAACAGAAATGAGGCCAATGTGGCAGTAGTACAAGTGAGCTGAGGAAAGAACAGTTTAAGGTTTAGAGAGGCAGAAATGAGCCAGATCATCACAGTCTCACAGTTAATGATGAGAAGATGTAGATTTTTCAGTTGCAATGGTACATACTAATGTCTTTTAAGCAGGGAATGATATAATCTACTTACATTTTTTAATGATTGCTGGATGGAGAACAGACCTGTTGTTTACGGGATAGATCTAGGTTAGAGATATAGGGCAGGGAGATGAAGTGGTCAAAGATATAAACAGAAGCCTGGAGCACCTTCTATGTTCCAAGCACTATGGTAATTACTTGAAATATATTTTCTCACTGTAATCTTCCTAACAACCCTAATTGTTGTTATTCCCACTTTACAAATGAGAAAACTCAGGCACAAGGAGGTTATGTAACTTGCCTATAATCACAAAACTATTGAGTGGCTAACCAGAATGACTATAAATGCTACAGTTATATATTTGTCCTCTAAATTCTCTGCCTCTTAAGCTATCTATTCATTCACCAAATAATTTTTGACTACCTACTATGCACAAAGTATGATGTAAGATATAAAAATTCAGTATAAGACACTAAGTTAAGCATTTTTAAAAAGTGATTAAAAATGCTCACAATAATGTCAAGAGTGGAAAATATGTATGTTACAAAGCTTAATATATAGTTTGATTCTAATTTTGTTAAAAAAAAGAAAACCAAACATATTATGTATGTCTGATCTATTGTTTAGGCTTGTGTGTAATTATTACTAGAAAAACACTGGAAAAAAACATGAAAATATTAAAAATGATTAACTCGATGGTGGATTTATGAGTAATTTTTATTTATTCCCTATATTTTACTACATTTTCCAAATGTTCTACAATGAACATGTATTCATTTTATAATTATAAAACAATGATTAAAACGTAATAGAGGTTAGTGTTGACCTTGCAGGGGTGGTTTCAATGGAATGGTAAAAGTAAGGTCAATTTCCAAGGGACCAAGAAATTGAGTGAATGGGAATAGGTAAGCACAGTGAGTGGAGATTTCTCCCTTAAGAAGTTTATCCAGAAAAGGAGAAAAATACAAGAATTGAAGGTTAATTGGTTTTGTTCCTTATTTTGTAAGAATAGGGAAGACTTGATAACATTTGTACACAGGGCAAAGATGCCAGTAGTAGACAGGCAAACTTTAAATAGCAAACAATGAATTGACATAAGGTTCAACAGAAAGGAACTAGGGTCAAGAGAAACAGCACATCTATTACTTTTAGAGGATGAGAAATACTTCTGGAAATAAAGAATAGAAATATCATTCATGTTCATTTAACTGATATTTCAGCACAGCAAAGGAAAAAATTAACATAGTGAAGAGACAACTTATGGTTGGCAGAAATACCTGCAAGCAATACATCCCATTAGGAGTTAATATCCAAAATATATAAGGAACTCAAAAAAAAAGAAAACCAACACCCAAATAACCCGATTAAAAAATGGGCAAAGGATCTGAACAGATATTTCTTCAAAGAAGATATACAAATGACCACCAGATATATGAAAATATGCTCAACATCACTTATCATTATGGAAATGCAAACTAAAACCACAATGAGATATCACCTCATATCTGTAAGAATGGCTATTATCAAAAAGACAAAAGATAACAAATGCTGGTGATGATGATGTGGAAAAAAGAGAACCCTTGTACATTGTGGGTGGGAATATAAATTAGTACTGCCCTTATGGAAAATTGTATGGAGGTTCCCCAAAACCCTAAATATAGAATTACCAAATGATCTAGCAATTCCACTTCCAGGTATATATCCTAAGGGCTTGAAATTAGTATATCAAAGAGATGTTGACACTCCTGTGTTCACTGCAGCATTATTTACAATAACCAAGTATGGAAACAACTTAAGTGTCCATCAATGGATAAATGATAAAGAAAATGTGGTATATATATACAATGGAATACTATTCAGTCTTAAAGAAGAAGGAAAGCCTGTCTTTTGCAACAACATGGATGAACCTGGAGGACATTATGCTAAGTAAAAGAAGCCAGGCACAGAAAAACAAATACCATGTGTTCTCACTTATAAATGGAATCTAAAACAACCGAACTCATAGAAGGGGAAAGTAGAATCTAGGTAGTTACCAGAGGTTGGGGGGCTGGAAAGAATGGGGAGAAGTTGGTCAAAGGACACAAAGTTGCAGTTAGACAGGAAAAATAAATATTTAAAGCGATATATATGTTGATTGTCTTGATTTAATCATTTCATGCTCTGTGTGTGTGTGTGTGTGTGTGTATATATATATCACAATGTCATGTTATAACCCATAATTATATATGATTATAATTTGTCAAAAAATAAATGCTGATTTATACTTTTTCAAATTGTTTTCACATTTTAGCATTAATTTAAAGCTACCTATAAAAGAGACCAATGTTTGTTATTTTATAAATCAGAAAACTAAGATTCAGAAACATAAAGCAGAATAAAAAATTAAGAATTTGAAAGTTTTTTATATACTGATTCCCTAAATTTTACATTCCAGGAAATTAAAGTACAAAAAGATAAGCAAAATCACACCAAATGGTTAATGTCAGACTCAGGACTATAATCCAAATGTCCTGGCCGGGCGCAGTGGCTCATGCCTGTAATCCTAGCACTCTGGAGGCCAAGGCGGGCGGATAGCTCAAGGTTAGGACTTCAAAACCAGCCTGAGCAAGAGCGAGACACGGTATCTACTAAAAATAGAAAGAAATTAATTGGCCAACTAAAAATATATAGAAAAAATTGCCGGTCATGGTGGTGCATGCCTGTAGTCCCAGCTACTCAGGAGGTTGAGGCAGGAGGATCGCTTGAGCCCAGGAGTTTGAGGTTGCTGTGAGCTAGGCTGGCACCATGGCACTCTAGCCCGGGCAACAGAGTGGGACTCTGTCTCAAAAAAAAAAAAAAAAAAAAAATGTCCTCACTGTTTACCCTACAACTTACTGCTGACTATAGACATTTTTGAAGATGAGCTTGTGACCTTTTTGGAGCTAAGTTTTTTATAAATACCTTGTACCTACACAAGAAGCACTTCATAAAATGATAAAAGTAAACTATTACAAATTAGATTACCCATATAATCAAACTTCTTAAAGATATTTCAGAGATGACAGAAACAGTTGTCATGAGAAGTGTGATTTGTCTAAGGCCACAGAGCTAATGAGATAGGTCTTGATTATAACTTAATACTTCAAATTTAAATTCCCTAAATGGGAAATGGAAGAAATATCACTTGGACAACCTTAACCTTCTCAGTAAAATAGAAGACAAAGGCATTTGTTTAGATGAGTGTCAGGTAATTCAGAACATGTACTATGGGAATTAGATAAAAGGATAAACAAGATAAATAAAAGAATGATTACTGAACAACCCCAATAAAGTTAAAAATTCTGCTTAAATTTGTAGTGTACCCAACACTCGGTTTTATGATTTGTACTAGCAACACTGGGTAGTTTGGAAATAAGAATGGAAATGCAAATAATGGGCATTATCCAAGCATAGAGGCTGGTAAGAAAGGAAAGGCAGAAAGTCAAGGCAAGGCCAGGTGCAGTGGCTCACACCTGTAATCCCAGAACTTTCGAAGGCCAAGGCAGGAAGATCACTTGAGCCCAGGAGTTCAAGATCAGCCTGGGCGACACAGTGAGACCCTGTCTCTACAAAAAAATATCAACAATTAACTGGGTATGGTGGTGTGTGCCTGTAGTAGTCCCAGCTACTTGGGGGCAGAGGTGGAAGGATCACTTGAGCCCAGGGGTACAAGGTTACTGCCATTGTGGCCTGGACAACAGAGTGCGACTCCCTCTCTTAAAGAGAAAAAAGGAGGGAGGAAGGGAGGCAAGGAGGGAGGAAAGAAGGGAAA
>VBSM01000988.1:2143235-2203417 GCA_008086735.1 Cheirogaleus medius
TTCCTATATGTCCACTTAGGTGTTGATCCGTTAATACCAATTTGCTGGTGAGGGGTTTCTTTTTGTTCTTGTTTTATGCTTAGTGTTCCGCACAAGCATACACTGGTTCTAACATAAAGGAAAGTGGGTCACTGGGACAGGGATGGCAGGTGGTGGCAGGGCTACACTAGTGATTAGTGAGGAACTAGAACATTAATAACCACACAACCCAACTATCTTAGAGTGTGTCTATGATGCTTCTCAACTGCATGTCACACTGTTTTTTCTAACATCCTTAGTTTTAGCAAGTATATCAACAATTGTTGAAAACAGGCCACTTTTGATAAATGTGCTCAGGGAGAACAATCATTCACCTGCTCCACATCCCACTCAGCTCCCAATTTTCAGCTATATATCTAATGTTTTGTACTAAAGTCATAAAGTGCTATCCTCCAGCTGCAGAGATGACAGTAGAGACTTATCTGTAAAATACTTTTTTTGAGAGAAAGAGTCTTGCTGTTGCCCGGGAAGAGTGCAGTGACATCACTATAGCTCACTACAACCTCAAACTTCTAGGCTCAAGCCATCCTCCTGCCTCAACCTTCTGAGTAGCTGGGACTACAGGTACATGCCATGACACCTAGCTAATTTTTTCTGTTTTTAGTAGAGACAGGTCTCACTCTTGTTCAGGCTAGTCTTGAACTCCTGAGCTCAAGCAATCCTCCCACCTTGGCCTCCCAAAGTGCTAGGATTATAGGTGTGAGCCACCACACCCGGCCTATAAAATACATATTTTTAAAACAAGCATTCCCCAAAATTCCCTCTACAGAAGAAAAGATGTTTTTAAAAAGGGAGAAGAGGGATATAGCATGTAGCATTTCCCAAACATTGTGTTTCACAGTCCACATTGGCATATTAAAGGTCCTGAGAAGACCTACAGCAGAAAACAACATTTTAACCAGCATTCCCCAAATTTAGATGACTACATAACTCCTTTCTCATAACTCATAGAAACATCCTGTGGTGCACATTTTGGAAACATTGCAATAACTAATCATATTTGTTAAAGCTTTCAAACAATTACTAACGGAGAAAACTATATGGTCATCACCCAGATTTTCATAGATGGATCTATTCAGATATAAAATTTGCTAGTTTGTTGTGGGTTGAATTGTGTCCCCCTAAAAGATACTTTGAAGTGCTAATGCTCAGTACTCATGTATATGACCTTATTTGGAAATAGATGTAATCAAGTTAAGATGAGGTCATATTGGATTAGGGTGGTCCTAAATCCAATGACTGGTGTCCTTATAAGAAAGCCATGTGAAGACACAGACAAGGAGAAAGATGGAGGAGAACACATGTGAAGACAGGGAGTGATACATCTATAATCCAAGAAACACCAAGCTTGTCAGCAACACCAGACGCTAGGAAAGAGGCATGGAACAGATTTCTTCCTCTGAGTCTCCAAAAGAAACCAACCCTACTAAGATCTTGATTTTGGATTTCTGGCCACCAGAACTGAGAGAGCAGAAATTTATTTTGTTTTAAGCCTCTCAGTTGGAGGTACTTTGTCACAGCAGCCCTAAGTAACTAATACATGGTTCATCATCAGAGATTTCAAATCAAACTTAAAAGACATCACTTCACATTTTCAGGTAAAGATGGCAGATGGAATGCACACATTTATTTCACTTCCTTCTGAAACCTCAATGAAACTGAAAACGAATTTTTCAAAGGCTTAAATGCACAAGAATAGAAATCAAAAGACAAAGATGATTATAACAAAATTCTAGAAACTGAAAAACAGAAGAACAAGTAGGAAAGGATTTAGGAGATCAGAGAAATTGAACTATAAGGGGAAGGCCAAGAAACAATCTGAATTATACAATAAGTCTTCCAAAAGACTCAACCATTGCAGTATCAGGAACCTCTGGAATTACAGGTGGGGTGGGAGCTAAAATAAGGAGAGTCAATGAAAAATGAATTTTAAGTAGGCTTTCAGATTACTTTCTCCATTCAGCATTCTAGGGACTGGCCCTTCCCTCACCTTGATGTAGGGTAGAGAAGTTATTCTTTGAAGATGGTAAAAGTGTGGATCTCTAGGATAAGAACTAATGGTAGAAGTGTGGATCTCTAGGATAAGAACCAAAGTTGTACTACAAACAAGTGGATCAACTGAACAGAAACACTGAACGCTGAGATACCCAACACACCTTTTCTCCCTCACTCCCAGAATGCTGGCAGTCTGCCTTTTACCCACCTGGTGAGAGACTGCAAGATCTGGCCATCCCAAGAGCAAAGACCTAAAGATCCTGATAGTGAAGAGAAGAGAGATTTCCCCAATGAAAAACGCAGTTAGATCACCCTTCAGTGATGCTGTTTAAAATCAGCTTTATGGTCTCTAACCCTTAAAATGAGCAGACAACCAAGAATTTTAAGATATCTGAAGAAAGCTTCTAACATGAAAAACAGAAACCAGGCTGAACAGGAAAAGCAATATAGAGGAAACAGGAAATAGGTAGAGAAAAAAAAATTTTAAAGCTGTATATACTCAGAAAGATAAGATGTGCCTACAAAGTGGAAGAGATGAAAATTAGGAGAGAAAATACTTTTTGAAAAAGGACCAGCTTAGAAATCGAATATCTACATAATAGAAATTCCAGAAAGAGAAAATGCAAGGGAAGTTTCCCAGAACCAAAGGACATGAGTTTCCAGATTGAAAAGGCCCACTGAGTGCGGAGCACAATGGATGAAAACTGACCCACGCCAAGGATCATCATTGTGAATTTTCAGAACAAGGAGGACTGCAGCAGAAACTGCTGGTGCTCACAAATATCCAGTTCTCCTCTTCTTCCTGAGCACAAAATTAGACTGTATTTTTCCATCACCTTGCAACTGCAGGGTAATTGTGGCAATAAGACTTAGTCTGGCCAATAGAATCTGAGCGGAAGTATTATAACATACATAATTTCCAACCCTACCCCATAAAAACCTTCCATTTATACACCTTGCTCTCTTTCCCTATCCTTAGCTGAATGGAGATTGCTTAGAGGACCTAGAGGAAGATGGAGCCACAAGACAGAAACCACCTGGATCCTGCATGAAACAAAATATACCCCTTCTCACACACACACACACACACACACACACATTCATCTGACTACGAAGTAAAGGAAAAATAAAAATTTTCCATGTTAAGCCACTGAGACTTCAGGGTTTATCTGTTATAATCTAGCCTTATTTCTGAGGATAAAGAGAAGATTCTACAAGCTTACAGAAAGTAAAAGAATAAAGAAAAAACATCACATGCAGAATAATAAGAAAGACTTTAGAATTCTCAATAGCAACACCTGAAGTTAGAAGATATTGTTGCAATGTCATCAAAATTCTAAAGGAAAATGAATTACAATCTAGAATCAGCAAAATTATTAATCAAGTATGAGTATAGATATTTTCAATCATGAAATGCAAAAAAGTCTCAAGGAATTTACCTCCTACTCTTTCTCAGGAAGCTACCAAAGTCTGAGATCCATGCAAACAAGGAGTAAGCCAAGAGAAAAGACGATATTGGGATTCAGGAAACACGAAATTCAGCACAAGAGAAAAACTATTCTTAATAATGATGAAGGGAAAATCCCAAGATGATAGCTGTACTCCAGATACAGAAGGCATCAAGTCAAGATTAGGGTAGGTCAGAAAACTCTAGGACAGAGTTCTTCAGGAGGATGAAACTAATACAATATCTTTTTTTTTTTTTTTTTTTGAGACAGAGTCTTACTCTGTTGCCTGGTAGAGTACCGTGGCATCAGCTTAGCTCACAGCAACCTCAAACTTCTGGGCTCAAGCAATCCTCCTGCCTCAGCCTCCCAAGTAGCTGGGACTACAAGTGTGTGCCACTACACCTGGCTAATTTTTTTATATACATATTTTTAGTTGCCTGACCAAATTTCTTTCTATTTTTTAGTAGAGACGAGGTCTCACTCCTGCTCAGGCTGAGCTCAAGCAATCCTCCCGCCTTGGCCTCCCAGAGTGCTAAGATTACAGGCATGAGCCATCATGCCCAGCCAGTATCTGATGTGTTGGAATATATTGAGTAAATTTAGACAAATGCTGAAAGTTTGGGGGTTGATTAGATGATAAAAACATAAAAAATAAAACAATTATTAACAGAAGGGAAAATATAAACAGAAAGTAATCATAGTTTTCTATATGGCTAAACTGTGAATAGAACTTTATGGTCATAATAATGAGTAAATATTGACCTACATTTTTAATGTGAAAATTATAATTATATTAGAAGAAAGACATGTGGTAGAGTTGGAGGTATGAAAGAGCTGTCATCCTCTATAGTGGGAAGTCAATAAATAATGCCTAAAAATGTTAAATCAAGATATAACACAAACATGTTATTTAGATACAGAGTTAAATATTAAAATAATCAGTTAATGGAGTTGCAAGTATTAGTCTCTAAGAGAGAAAAAGATAGGAAGGGGGACATACAGGAAGTATGCAGAAAACTGTAGGTTTTGCAACATGTTTAATTGAACTATTTCACTTTTAAAACTATGTGCATGTATAACTTTGATAAAACTTAAAACTAAATGTGTGTATATTATTTTCTCCAAAAAATGAAGTATAGCCCTACATGCTAACATGAAATGCTGCCCACAAAATATTGGTACATGGCATAGCCAGAAGCATAGTATAATTCCATTTGTAAAATATATCAACATTTTACAAATAACTATGAACATATGTATAGAAAAATCTAGAATATATACTGAATGTTAATAATTATCTCAAAAGGTAAGATATCGAGAAAGTCACACTCTCTATGACATGTTTCTGTAATGTTGTAATGTTTTATGTCAAGCATGTAACACTTTTCCTGCAAAAAAAAATTATAAACATAATTATTAATACATAAATCTGAGAGACAATAAAGAGAAGAGAAATGCTTCCATACTAGATGAGCTAAGGAAGTCCATTAGGCTCAAAATGCAGAATTGGGTTTCTTGCCAAAGACTATTGTGGCTAAATTCTTTTGCTTTGAGTGAAGTCAACAATGCTAGTCTGTCCAGTTTATTGGATTAGAATCAATGCACTACCTATTACAACCATGTACAGACCAAACATCACTGGAGCCATATAGCTTAAGCATTTCTATGAGTGGTTGGAACTCTGCCCAGAGTGGAGTTCATGCAAAGTAACAGCAAACCAACTTGTCATACCTCTCTTCAGGGTGTTTAATACTAAGTACACAAAGAGAACACAGCTCAGTCCAGTTCAGGTAAGCAAATGTCTTATGGAACCTAACGTACTATCTCTTCTCAACTCAGTGTCTGAGTAACTCTGTTAAGTCTGATAGGACAACTTCATTCCAAAGTATTCAATACACGTACACATGCCCCCCAAAAAACAAGCACTTCGCACGTTTAAGAAAATTAGTTGTTTCAGAGCCACTCAATGCATCAGCTTTCCCTCAAGAGAATAGGCAAAAATGATGAAAGAGTAAAAGCCAAGTGGAAGAGATGTTTTCAAAGTAACTGCAGGTCAGGATTATCAAAGTATGCCCCATTCATCATTTTCTCTTCCCTTCTCCTAATTTTTTTGGCCCTTTTACAACTACCAAAGTCTGGACATGAAAGAAAAAATAGGTAAAACTCAATGTAATATAATTTTTCTGTGAAAAGAGTAGGTTAAAACCAAGAGCAAAAGTAAAATTGTTTCTAAGAAATTTTAATTTAAGCCAGTAAAAATAATCTGTGATAAGAGTCATTCTACTCACCTTTCCTGTATGACACATTTGCAAATCTATCACCAGATACTATTACATAACCATTTTGTCTTTTAACTATGGAACAACCCAGGAATAACATAAGATTATGACTAATTGAAACTTTTAAATAAACTATGACATAAATCATGATAAAACAAAAATAGAAAATCAATAATTTATCTTCCTCTACTTACTAGTTGTTACACAATGAAGAGCGTTTGCCTCGTGCTTAGTATGTAATGCTTCTATGGAAATCACTAGCTGGCCTTCTAGCAATGCTCCTTTTGATATTCCTATTTCACACCTCCAATGAATTATTAAATATCTCAAAATCTGGAAAGAGTACAATTCAAAGAAAATACAGTCTTCTTTAGAAATCATGGTAATAAAAAATTCATATGATACAGTTAAATTAATAACTATAATTTCCTCCAAAACCGTATTCCTGCTTGTAAAACGTCAGATTTACATTTGTTCAGAGCAGATCATTGTCTAAACAGAATAAATAGATACTAGGGGAGTGACGTAAGGAAGGAAACAGTGAAATTCAACACAATGCCCAACGAGACAGGAAATTGAGACAATAAATTGCTTTATTCAGAGGATTAAGTTCATCTGGAAATAATTAGGGAAAAATTAAGTGGGAGTTTGCTTTTCTATTTTTTTTTTTTTTTTCTTTTTGAGACAGAGTCTCACTCTGCTGCCCAGGCTAGAGTGCCGTGGCGTCAGCCTAGCTCACAGCAACCTCAAACTCCTGGGCTCAAGCAATCCTTCTGCCTCAGCCTCCCGCGTAGGTGGGACTACAGGCATGCGCCACCATGCCCAGCTAATTTTTCTATTTATATTTTTAGTTGGCCAGTTAATTTCTATTTTTAGTAGAGACGGAGTATCACTCTTGCTCAGGCTGGTTTCGAACTCCTGACTTTGAGCAATCCGCCCCGCCCGCCTCGGCCTCCCAGAGGGCTAGGATTACAGGCATGAGCCACCGCTCAGAGTTTGTTTTTCTTGTTTCTTTTTTTTCTCCTCAAATAAAAGCCAACATGAAGACCATGAATAGGAGTGACATCTGGTTATGAATCATCTTGATCTTTCATGAAATCAACGTTTTTGAGGTTCAGAATATTATTTGAGAGCGCTAACAGCAAATGCCTGGATTTGAACCCCTGATGTGCCAAATTCTAGCATGGGACGTTGGGCAAGTTACTTAATCTCTCTCTACCACAGATTTCTCATCTATTAAAATGTGGATAAAACACATAGGGCTGCTGCTGAAAGTAAACAAATATGTGCAAAATGGTTAACACGGTGCCTGGCATACAGCAAATGCTTAATAGATATTAGCCATTCTAAATTCATCTGCAGTAAAAACTGCACATACTTTTAAGTTGAATAGGACTCCAAGATGTCTGGATAAAACATTCAATTTTGATGAGACAAACTTAAAATAAATTATATTTAATTTCATTATTCATGAACGTAAACTCTCACTTCCACACTAACATACCACAAGGAAAATTATCACTCCTTTTTTAAAGGCAGGGAAATCTGAGTAAGAGAACTTGGGCACTGAGATCCTGATTTGTCCCAGAGTTTCATAAGGATGGTTTCCAGGAATCTGTACAACCTAACACTTTCTTTCACACATCCTCTGACTTCCTGTGCTCCCTCTGTTAAGATTTCCCAGTGTCTATATCGGAAATGAGAGAGCAGTTGGGAAAAGAACACTAGCCTGTGAGTCAGAGCCCTGGGTTCCATCATCTGCAAAATCTAATCCCCCAATCTTCTTTGATGATAACAAAGAAGGCAGGAAGCCTGGGAGCCTGTGATTCCGTTTTACCTGCCCAGTACCCCTCCCAAGGAAGCCTAAGCGTCCAATCAGGCAACGGCTGGGAAAGAGCAAACGTGGCGCGGCTGGCGCCAGGTGTTCAGTGCAGTCCTCCAGAGCAGCACAGGTGTCTGCTCACGTGAGGGCGTGGGGAGGGTCGGGGAAGGCCTGGGAACCTCCCCCTCTCAGCTCCAGCTGCTCTCGGACCCAGGCATCTGCACCGCCCCTCGCCGACCCGAGGGGCTAAAACACCTCTCCCTCGCCCCCATCCTGCACTGCTAGGTCCCTCCTGGCCTGCAGCCTCGGCTCCCCAGTGAGCCCCCGGGGTTGCCCATTTCTTTCCCTGCTTCCCGCGTCCCCTCCCAGCACCGGGTGTGAGGAAAGCGCCGGACCAAGGCCGGCCGCCTCCGAGGCTGGCTTGGGGCTCTGACTCGGTGCCCGCCCGGGTTTGGGCAAACACCGCCGCCCCCCTGAGCGCCGGCGTCCCGGGCCAGAACGTGAGGACGACGTTTCCCCCGACTGAGTAGCAGCTCCTCACAGAGAAGCCCGCGAGCGTGACCGCCAGCGCCCCCAAGCCCCGGGGTCCATCCGCTCCTCACACCCGTGGGACGCGGGCTGCGTCCACCCATCCACAGCATTCCCGAACCTTCCTCCTGCACCTCGGGCAACGCCGGACCCCTCCGCCCAGACTTCGCGGTCTCCTCACAAAGCCCGTCTCCTCATAAAGTGTCCCTCTCTGCTTTCTCTCCCTTCCCGGCATCACCTCGAAGACGGCCACGGCCGTCCCCTCCATTCTGCGCCGGGAACACGAGCGACACCCGGCCGAAGGCTGCCCGCCCGCGGCCGCCGCCTCCTCAGCCCGCGCTTCGGCCCACGCCCACGCGCACGCCACGCCCACCTGCCTGCCGCGCCTGCGCACTCGGCGCCGCCCGGCGCCCAGCCAGGAGCCGCCGCACAGAGTCTCCGGGAGCTGCCGGGGCAGGTGGCCGGCGGGTGGGCGGGCCGCGGGCGTGGGAGAGCCCGCCGGCAGCAGCTGCGGCTGCAGGCGAGCAGGAATGAGGGCAGGCCGGGACTCCTCCCTCCTCTCCAAGAGACGTTCCCACGGTCCTGCCGAAGTGCGGCCCGTAGCCCTTTCCAGAGAGCTTTCACCGCCCTCCGTGCTTCCCAGGGCCCTCTGCTCAGCCGGGACAAGCGGCTGGTGCCTAGTGCCGGATTCCACACTGGTTCTTGACCCCAAGACAGCCTCACCTTCTGCGGGGGCTGCCCTGAGTGCCCTAAGGCCAACCTCTGGTTCCCAGTTTTAGCAAAGAAAAATAAAGGAAGGACAGTTAAAATTGAATTTCAGATAAACAATGATTTTTTTATAAGTATACGTATATCTCATCAATATTTGGAGTGTATACTAAAAAGAGTATTCGTTAATCGGAAATTCAAAACTAGACGCCCTGTATTTTATCTGGCAACCAGTCCCAAGCATCTCCCCAGCCTAGTCGTAGGAACCCAGTCCCCCACTCCACCCCCGCCCCACCTGGGCGCCGCCCCGCGTTTGACTGCACCGAATGCACCAAGGGCAGGAGCTGGCTTTCCTAGGCTCCAGCCGTCTGGGGAAGCTCTCGGGTTTCCCAAAAGCGTTCCCAGCTGGAAGGAAGGAAGGTGGTCCTGCAGACGCCAGCTGCTGCACTCTGGTGGGTTGGGGAGAGGCATGGTGAGAGGGGCATAAGCCGGTAATTGCTGATGTTCTGGCAGCCAAAGAAAACTCTGATGAGAGAGATTCATTCCTGCCCGGCAACGATTTGCCCAAGGAGAAGGGTGGGACAGGGTGTTGGCTGCTTTCCTTCAGGGAAAATTCTTCCAGCCCAGCTCCAAGAAGTCAGGATTGGATAGAACAGGCTGGGGAGCTGGCAGAGTACCTGCCCAGTACACAACCTTGGTACTACTCCAAAGAACATGCCCCTATTGAGACCTGACTCACACCCTCTCTGCTCAGCACTTTGCCCCTCCTCCCCATCTCAGATGCTCCTAGGTAGACCTATTGGAGAAAGGTAGCTTTTATTTCTGGAAAATTCATCACAACCATCAGATTTGATAAGAGAGTTGACATTTGGGGCATCACTGGAGTCCTCCTCTCCCTCTCACTCTCTCCTCTTCCCACCCCCACCCCTGTCTCCCTCTCACTCCCTTTAGGAAGACGAGTGGCCAAGGGGAAAGGAGCTAACTACTGAATGACTGCTTGTTGTCAGACACGACTGGCTCTTCACATGAATTATCTCGTTCTCACAACTCTCTTGTAAGATAATTGTTATCATCCCTGTTTGATGGGTGAGAAACCAAGGTACTGAGGATGACTCTTAAAATTATTTCCCATTGAGAGTGTTGGCTCAGCAGAAAATGCTCCACCTTGAGAATGGCTTTGGGCATGAAGGGTGACGGAATAGTTGCCCGTGGCAAAGTACTTCAGATAAGGTGGTCCTCCTGGCTTCCAGCCCTTGTCCTTGGAGTGAGCCTGGGGGAACACCCAACACCATCCTAGAGGAAAAGGAGGCCTATCAAAGGTAACCACGGCCCCAGCTGCCCTCCCTGCTGGATCTAGGCAGTGCGGAGGGTGGCCTTTTATAGGAGGGCCATTGGGGCTTCCACAGCATCAACCTTTGTCATCAGGCGGGGTTGGATGAAGGCTTGACATTTTGTGAGTGTCCAGCAAATGTGAAGTACTAAGCACTCTTCATTTTTTCTTATTTATCTTAATAATCCTCCCAACCTTGTAAGGGAGGTTTTGTTACCCTTGTTTTATAAATGATGAAATTGAGGATCCAAGAAGAGGTTAAGTGAAGTCAACTGTATGACAGTTTGTAAATGTCAGAGCCAGAATCTGAAATAAAAATCTCTTAACCCCTCTTTCTACTTCCCCACATAGCTACCCAGTGCATCTCCCACGTGACTGTGACCTGCCTAGCTCCTTGACAGTTCTGTAGTATGGGAACATAAACATTAACGTGAGACAACCACCCCTGTGCAAAAGCTAAGGAGCCAACGAACTCACATGCCCTCATCTCCCACAAACCAAGACTTGAATGAGCCACAGCTCTCAGTCCTTCTTTCACCCATCAGTGTGTGTCCTTACCCTGTTTGGGGTCTAGTAACTAATATGCTATTGAAATCCACATTGTTAAAACTATTTTTTTCAGACCCTGCCCTCAGAGCCATAGAATGTTAGAGCCAGAAGGGACTTTAAAGGTTATCTGTCTTCAACAGATGGAGAAATTAGAGACCCAGAGAAATTCAGTGACCTGCCCACAGTTAAGGTCATCTTAGTCAACCAAAGAGCCTTTGGATATGACTAGATGTTCTCAGCCCTGGCCTTCCAGGTCTTATTGGCAGTGTCTTCAGGGGGCCAGTTTTTCCTAGTCATTAGACTGGGTGATATATCAATTCTGCTTCCATTTCTCTACCCACCTCAGGATTTGGATTACTGTTTCATATCCACTTTGGATATCCTGATTATTCTGAGAAGAACTCTCCCGTCTGGCTGGAAGAGACCCCACCTAAAGAGTAAGAGATTGATTCTGACCCAAACTGAAGGTTTGAGTAGAACCAGAATATCCTAGGGAATGCTGCCAGATGAACAGTGGTGACATTTTAGGGACTGTCGAGCTGTCTTTCCCTTTTGGATGTGGCCTTTCTGTGTATATCATTCCTAGACACTTCTTAGATCCTACATGTCTCTCAGGCTCCCCCAAGAGCATTCAAATGCCCTGAAGAGGTTAACCCTAGGAACTTCGTGGAAAATGTCCCCAAGGTCCCCCTTACCAGGCTGATGTAAGAGGAAGTCCGTTTGAGGCCATTCTCCCCTGGGAAAAAAAATCAAGCAACTATTAAAAGAGGCTGCTTCCCATACAGACAATAGGAATGGGTTAATTGCCTCTCCTGGGTCCTGTGCAAAGTCTGTCCCCCACCAGTTCCCATAACCGGGTTTCCTGAAATGGAGCAGGTCCCAGGTGCCTCTCCACTAATCACATCCTTGGAAATGGGGCCATGAAGCTCAGATTAGCTCATCCCTTCACCTTCTTGAGGCCTTCTCCACCTGGAGCACGGAATCTGGGGCAGCTTCACCACTCACCTCCCTCTGCTTTCCTATCAGGGGTCAGACAGGGATCTTCTTGCGGAGGAATGTTAGCTTATGGAGGCACTGGAGGCCACAGTGGTGCTGACTTTTGTGCAGTTCTTGGACTGCAGCATCTATTCTTCCTCTTTCTAAGACTTATGGGCAAAAGAAAGGGTCTCTTCCCAGGGCAATACCAACGTTTGTATAACTAGAATATTTTCTTCTTCACTCCCATTCTCTGTTTTCTCCTCTCCTTAGAATGACAGACTGTGATACTGGTGAGCTTCCTGTTTTTCCTGGCCGAGTCACCCTTTGCACAGAGTCTCTGATTTCTTACCCACCAGTAGCAGGTGCCGGGCCAGCTCAGGAGATTTCATTACTTTCCTGTTATTGTCCAATTTCTCCTCTGCCTAAATAACTAATAAAATCTCTATCACAAAGTGGCCTGCCCTCTGTAACTGGCTTTTTACTTTCTATCTAGGCAGGGCTTGGTTTGTCCTGCCAGCTGATGTCTACCGGAAGGCAAGGACTCTTTGTGGCCTAGAAGTCTTGGGAATGGAAATAGTGGCGTAATCTGGTCACATTTGGCCAAGTAAATCTATTGATCCAAAGGCCAGATGATCAACTTTATTAGAAAGACAAGTAGGCTAATTGGAGTAAAGATTCTTCCTCCAGGATCCCCTGTAAAGGGGACATTGGCTCCACATATTCAGTCTTGGTTCAGTCTTTGTATAATTACTGTCATCTGAAGTACTTTACCAGTAATGCTGGTGTACGTAGTCTGTATGGCTAGTAATCTGGATCCTTAGTTGAGCTGATTTTTCACCAGTCTCTAAAGTTGACTTGATTTTCATCCGTTCTAATTTTAAGACCATTTCTATATTCGGTTTCCCCAACTTTCATTCTCACCAGTTGAAAAAAGGCTGTGGGAGCAAACTGTCTAAAAGGGTCAGGATGTCTGAATTTCTTTCCCATTTTACCTCTTACTTTAGGTGTTATGCTCTAGTCTTCCACAACTAAAATAGGAAAATTCTCCCAGGAATGCAGTTAAAATAATATCTATGAAACAATTTGAGAGTTTTAGAATATTTAAATTAGAAGAAATCTTAAAGGTCATTTAATCCAGTATTTCCCAGCCAAAGAAGCAATAGCTTTTCCAATTCAGTTCCTTTATCCCCTCCCTTTCTCCTGAATAGCCTCTCCCTACCTCCCTCCTCAACCTGGTGTCCCAGGTAGAGAATTGATCCAATTTGCACAGTATATTTAGTGTTTTCAGGGTTAGGAAACACTGACCTACTTCACCTCCCTATTTCATGCAATAATCATTCTAACAGTCGTAACAAGTTGACATCTAGCATTTACTTGAATATCTCATGTTAGGAAATTTGCCATCTCAGAGGCAATCCATTCCAGCTTTGGACAGCAATGGTTTAGTAGAGAGTTTTTCATCATATCAAGCTAAAATCTACCTCCCCTCCCCTCTTCACCCCATATCTTCCATCCATTGGTCCCAGATCTGGCCTTTGAAACCACAGAGAATCCATCTAATCCCTTTATAAAAGCATGTGTAGAATACCCGGGATTGTTACTGTTAACTTGTCACAGTGGCTCAGAACTGGCCTGAATGATTGTATTACAGATATCCTGTGCTTTGTGCACTAGCTGTGTTCCTAAAACATTGTATAAACCAAGTTTTATATGAAACAAATCATTTTAGACATACTGGGAAGTTGACTGTTTATTTTATTTATTTATTTATTTATTTATTTGAGACAGAGTCTCACTCTGTTGCAGGGGCTAGAGTGCCATGGAGTCAGCCTAACTCATAGCAACCTCAAACTCCTGGGATGAAGCAATCCTCCTGCCTGAGCCTCCCGAGTAGCTGGGACTACAGGCATGTGCCACCATGCCCGGCTAATTTTTTCTCTATATATTTTTAGTTGTCCATATAATTTCTTTCTATTTTTAGTAGAGACGGGGGTCTCGCTCTTGCTCAGGTTGGTCTCGAACTCCTGAGCTCAAACGATCCACCCACCTCAGCCTCCCAGATTGCTAGGCTTACAGGCATGAGCCACTGCCCCCCCCCCCCAAATTGACTGTTTAAAAGAAACCCTGTTATCAGTTCTTTCATAAACTGAAGAATCCTTTTGTAATGCAAATAATCTCCCGCATTAACCTTGTATGCAAATCTAGATTTGCATACATTATGTGTTACTTAAAGTAGGATTTGCCTACATACAAGTGAAATAATGATAACAGCAATAGCTAGCATTTACTGAGCCCTAATATGGCACCAGGTGTCATGCACCTGACGTGCATTATTTAATTTCTCACCACAACTTCCTTCTGTAAAATTATCCCCTATGCACAGATAAGGAAACTCAGTCTTAGAGAAGTTAAATACCTTGTCTAAGGTCACACAATTAGAAAGTGATGGGCTAGAATTCAAACAAGGTGACAGAGTTCAGAGTCTGATGTCTTAACCCTGAACTTTCAGAAGCCAGTAATAGTTGAAATGACTACTAGCTGTGTACCACAGCACGTGTAAATTAGGATAAGATACAGAAAACTGACCTAAAATGTCAACAGCTCCAAATACACACACAAAACCTACTCTTTTTTTGGGTTCTGGGCTGTAGTTTTTCCAGCACAACTCACGGTTTCCAGTGCAATTTGGTCAAGGAACCCCAAAGGCTCCCCCTCAGCTATTATTAATAGTATTAAACAAATGCTTCCAAAATTTATGCTGGGCATATGGATGTAATCAGACACTTTTTCAAAGGGTCTGTGTATTCTCAGGAATTAGTGGTATGAGCTTCTTAGAAGAAAGAAGTGGCTCATGAGCTGGGCGCAGTGGCTCAGCCTGTAATCCTAGCATTCTGGGAGGCTAAGGTGGGAGGATTGCTTGAGGTCAGGAGTTTTGAGACCAGCCTGGGCAATGTAGTGAGACTCCCATCTCTACAAAAAATAGAAAATTAGGTGGGCATGGTGACACGTGCCTGTTGTCCCAGCTACTTGGGAGGCTGAGGCAGGAGGATTGCTGGAGCCCAAGAGTTTGAGGCTGCAGAGAGTTATGATGACACCACTGCACTCTAGCCAGGGCGACAGAGCAAGACTGTCTTAAAAAGGAAGGAAGGAAGGAAGGAAGGAAGGAAGGAAGGAAGGAAGGAAGGGAGGGAGGGAGGGAGGGAGGGAGGGAGGGAGGGAGGGAAAGGGAAGGGAAGGGAAGGGAAGGGAAGGGAAGGGAAGGGAAGGGAAGGGAAGGGAAGGGAAGGGAAGGAAAGGAAGGAAGGAAAGAAAGAAAGAAAGAAGAAAGAAGAAAGAAGTTGTTTATTATTGACAAGTAAAATCGAACATATTGAGAATCATGGTTGATCCCAGCCTGCTCCTAGATGGGTCGGAATCATTCAAATGGGCCCAGTTTTTAATGGCATTTAGGTTTGCAAGTTAAAAATAGTTTGGGAAGGATAATGTATAAATAAGTGCTGGTCTGAATCCAAGCTTGACAAAGATAAATGGATGTAATATTTCTATGTCCTCAAATCAGTTCTAGTCTCTCCAGTTTAGTCAATAACAGTATGCACTCACAGCATTGCTTAGCTCAGAACACATCCCTTGGGGCTCCTGGAACCCAGAACTTTCTACACTATATAACAGTGCTCAAGGTAGGACCCTCTTCTGTCCTCCATACCCCCTACCTCCACCTCCCCCCACCTATTAGAATTCCCCATTTGATATGAGACTTCATCTTGGCTCATTTGCAGATTTTGCTTTGAAAAACATGATCATCCTTTGCAAATCATGGCCCCAGCTGGCCAAGACCAAGCTGGCGTTCTGGTCTGAGAAGTCACAGGAAATCAGATCAGTCCTCGAAAGGAACAGAGCTCCCCTTGCAAGCCCACCTTTCTGACCTTCACTTGTGTGGCAGGCTCATTCACAGATTCAAGTAATAGACTTGGGTGAGGAAATACGTAATTTTCTTTACTTCTTAAATTAGTTCTTCAGCCCCCATTTCTACTGTTTGCTGAAAAAGAATAAACCTCGCCAATTCAAGACAACTCAATCATTGCAAGTTTTAAACTCAATCTCTCAGCATTCTCCGCCTAGTCCCCTTCACGTGATGTTCCAGTTTGGGGTTTATATATCATTCTGACATCAGGGAAGGAGCACCAAGGCCAAGTACCATCTTCCACCTCTCTTGCCTAACCTAAAGTATAGCTTCCTTCACTTCGTCTTGGCCATTGGGCCCTACGGCCACTGATCTGCCGTAGAGCTCTCTGGGAGCTGGAACCTATAGTCTCGGTATAAAGTACAGCGATGGCTTCATGGGGAGCTCAGTGAGTCCCACCCCAGCTCTTCCGGGTGCTGCTCAACTCCATCTGACCCCTGGCTTGGCCCATCCACCCTCAGCCTCTACTGTGGGGTTCTCACCCCCACTCACAGGAACCCCGACTTTCAGTTCTCAGCTCTCTCTTACGCTGCATCCAGGTGGTAACCACCAAGGAACTCTTCAGATGTCCTCCAAATGTCAAGGAGCCAAGGAGACTGAGGCTTAAGGGGTAAGAAGTTTGGGTGATGTGGTGAGGGGTGTTTATCTGAGACCTCCTTTGCCTACACAACAGTGCCATTTCTACTCTGTGGCAGTTGCTCCTTGTTAGCAAAGGGCCATCTGGAAGCCTGTGCCTTCTCAGAGTTCCAGAACGAAATGGAGCACGAGGCTCTCTGTCTACCTAGCATTCGGTGGTGCAGACAGAGAACGGAGCCCCACAGTTGCAGCTGAGCACTCTTGCTCTCCTCTCCCCATCCTTTCCAATTCTGCTCCAAGCCCCAAAAGGATTATATTTTCTGTGCGGAGGGAAAACTCACATGTTCTTCCCAATTCAATAGACGATGCCACAAACTCTGAGTTTAGGTTTACTATCTACTTTTCTTACTTTTTCTGTTGCTTGATATTTAAAGAGAAGCACCTGAAGGGAAAAAAGTCCTCTCAAGCACCTGGGCTTTTACAATTTGAAAACTGGAGCTTTCAAGAACATTGTCTCTGCTATAGATTTGGAAAGGTCTCGTTAGGAGTTCACAAGCGAAGAACTTAACTCTGATCTCTCTGTGTCACCCCTACGCAGAGCACAGTGCATCTACAAAGTGCTTGCCGCTGCTTGAGTGGTGGGAGATGATAGATTGGGAGGGGGGGGAGAGAAATGGGGAACACATCATTTGATGTGAAAACATTTAGTTTCATCTATTTACAATAAAGAATCACCTTCTCCCCCCAAGGTCTTTTCTGTCATTCGTTAGTTTATTGCACAGATGTCTACGTGTCTGCTCTGTTGGGGACACAACTGTGAAATAAACGTGTTCTTTTTCCTCTGGGAGCTCTAAGAGGGAACAAAACCAATGGGCAGTGCCCATCCAGTATGGAGTGCTGTGAGAAGGCCCCGGTCCCAGACTTGGGCAGAGGAAGTGACATCTAAATTCAGACCTACAGGATGAATAAATATTGGGTGAATGGAAGAGGCAGAGTGGTTCCAATCAGAAGGAAGAGCATGTTCAAAATCCTACAAACGTTGGGAAAACTCCAAGGGATTCCTACGGCTCAGACAGAGTGCGGAGTGCCAAATGTGGTGAGATGGGAATGGAGAGGTGAGCGGGTGCCTAAACTTTGTTAAGAACTTTGGACTTTATCCTCATGGCAACAGGGAGCCACTGGAAGGTTTTCAGCAGAGGAAAGATCGGTCAGATTGATGTGTTAAAGAGGCTACTCTAGCTGTACGGTGGATAAGGTGGCCCAGGAGGAATGTATAGAATAAGAAAAGGCCGAGACAAAACATAACCACCAACAGCAGTTAAGTGACAGGCAGAAAAGGAACCCACAAAAGAAACAGAAAAAGAGGGACCACAGGGGTTGAAGGAAAACCAGGAGTGTGGCAATCCTTAACTGAAAGAAGGAAATTTTAAGAAGCAGGACATGATTAGAGTCAATTGCTGCCAAGAGGAACAGTAAGATAGCATTTGGAAATTAACAACTGGATTTACCAACAGGATTATCGACAAACTTGTTGAAAGCAGTCTTAGAGGAGAGAAAGCTCTGTTGTGTTGGATTAAATCAGTTGTATCAGTGTTCATCTATCCCCTTCAATTACCATCTATCCCTACACTGATATCTTCCAAATGGATATCTAAAGTCCAGGTCTCCCCTTTGAACTCCAAACCTATGTACAATTGACTACTCAATGTCTTTACTTGATTGGTTCAAAGGTTATCTCAAACCCAGTTTGCAAAACCCACCCAAACCTGGTCTTCCTCCAGTATACCTCATCTCAGCAAACAGTACGTCTGTTCTTCCAGTTATACGGGCCATCTGTGACAAACCCTTTTCCCTCACCACCACCCCGATTTCTAGCCAATCACCGCATCCTGTCAATGCTTTCTACCCATGGCCTGTCTCCACTGCCAACATCTGAATTCAAGCTCCCTTCTTCTCTCTGACCTGAACCACACTGGTGGCCTCCTAACTGGTTTCTCACATCAATCGGCACACCCCTCCAACCCATTCCCCACACAGCAGAGTGATCTTTTTAAAATACAAAGATGATGATTTCACTTCTTTGCTTCAACCTCTCAATGTCCTCTCAGGGCTCTAAAGGTGAAAATCAGATTTCCTCAAATGACAAAGGGACATAGCTCCACATGACCTAGCCCTTGCCTGTCTCCCCAGCCACAGTGCACTACGCATTCCTTCGTGCCCTGCACACTGGCCTTCTCTCCGTTTCATATATGCCCCAGGTATCCTCCTGCAACATCAGGCCTGGCACCCACACACTCTGTGGCGAAAAACTTGGGCTCGAGTGTCAGATTGGGTTAAAATCCCAGCTCCACCCCTGCCTGGTTCCATGACCTTGGGTAAAGTACTTTTTTAAAAAAAATTTTTTATTTTTTTGTTTATTTTTATTTATTTGTTATTTTTTTATTTCAGCATATTATGGGGGTACAAATATTACGGTTATGTATATTGCCCATGCCCCCCCTGGAGGCAGAGCTTCAAGCGTGACCATCCCCCAAGTGTTGCACATCTCACTCATTATGTTTGTATAGACCCGTCCCCTCCTCCCCCCTCCCACCCGCTCAACACCCGATAAGTGTTATTCCTATATGTCCACTTAGGTGTTGATCCGTTAATACCAATTTGCTGGTGAAAAGTACTTAATCTCTCAATGTACCCATTTCCTTATCTGTGAAGTGGGGTTAATACTTACCTCTCAGAGTTGTTATAAGAATTAAATAAAATGATACGTGTAGAGGGCTAGAAATATAGCCCCCAACTAATGTTAGTAACTGCTGTTATTATTCCCCATTCTCTGATTAACGCTTCTCACAGTTCAGCTCTCAGCTCACATGATCTGAGGGAGGTCTCCTCCCCCACCCGCCAACCAGGTTACAACTCTGTCACATTCTCTCGTAGCATCCTGAACTTTTAATTCATAACACTCATTATATTTTGTGGTTATATATATGAGGGGTTATTTTATTAATGTCTGTTGCCCCCATCAGAGGCTCCTCCAGAACAGAGACAGTGTCCATTTTACTCGTCATTATATCCCCAGATCCTAGCACAGTGCCTGGCACACAGCAAGCCATTCTGTTTTTGAATGACTGCATGGAGACAAGGAAGTGGAGCCAATGAGTGCAGATGACTCAGGAAGACTGTGGACATAAAGAGTAAGGGCGATACGTGGAGGGAAGCAGGATTTCTTACTTATTTTTGCAAGCTGGCAGATACTTGAGTTTAAGTGCTTCTGGGAAGGAGCCAGCAGAGAGAGAGCTCACCAGGAGGGAGGGCCATGAGGCTGCGGGAGGGGCTGAGACTTACAGCAAGAGCCAGAAGAATCCACCTCAGATGGAAGGAGGGACACGGCTTCCCTGGTAGAGAAACAAGTGCTGAAAATTCAGCTACGCCTGTAGCTTTGGTGGCAGGACCCAAGACCTCCCCGGGAATCTTAGTAAGGCAAGCAGCAAATCTGGATTTTCTGGGAAGCTTAGCAAACTTGGTGGACATCATTCCATTCACTTTTATAACTCAAGTAAAAAGGAAGCAGGTGTTTTTCTTCATCATTGACTATACTGATTCACTACAGAGCAAAATAACAAGTTTCCAAAGCAACACAGTCACTGAGCTAAGACAAGCAATCTCAGTGTTCTCTTTATGGAGCACGCTTCCTCTCCAAATTGGGAAGCAGTATGGCGAAATAATAATATGGTAAAATAATAACGGCTGACTAGTTGAGTGCTTACTATGTATAGTAGGTGGCAGAACTAGGTTTTAAGCCTAGGGAGTCTGACTCCAAAATCAATGCTTTTAACCATTCTGCTGTATTCTCTCTCTAGCAGAGGAGAAAGAACATATCAGGAATCAGAAGACCTGGAGGTTCTACCGTGAACTAACTCTCTGAATTTGGGCATTCATTTAGGTGCCTGAACATCAGTTTGCTCATCAATAAAATGAGAGTGAGAATGTTTACCTTACAAGGCTTTTTGAAGGATTATGAAGTACTGAATATGGGAAATGACTCTACAAAAGATATCATTATTATGCTAATCATAAGACTTAATATCCTTGACTTCTAATTGGGTCATAATCTAATAAGCTGTCACTGAGACCCTTGGTTCCATAGCCAGGACAGCAGCAGCAGTTTGGTAGCTCCAGTTCCCTTGGCAGATCAGCTGATTCTCATCCCGTCAGCTCTAAGGTCCCTGACCCAGCCTCCCTGGACTATTATGTACACACTGGTGCCTCCTTCCGCCTGAACCTATCCACACACACTCCTGCCTTGGGAAGAGTTGTAGCTCATGCCGTTGCTGCTTTGATTCTGTTGCCTGAAAAAGTGAGTGTTAAAATAATACTAAATAGCCTAATTATAGCTAACTGTGAGGTGCACCCCAGAAGGGTGAGTTCCAGTTTAGTGGTAGAAGCACAGATATCAGAGCTAGAAGAGAATTTCAGAGTAATCTTTTAGTGCGACTCCCCAACCTCTTCCCAGCCCATTTTATAGACTAGGAAAACTGAGGCCAGGTAGATGAGATGACACAACTAGTTAGGGTTAGTAGCAGGACTTTTTTTTTTTTTTTGCCTTGAAAATGTTTTCAAGTTCATTTAACACAAGTGATTTCACCTAACCAAAATCATATCTGAAAGTACTTCAATTGCATATATCTGTTTGAGTATGCATACCTTTTCCATAAAGGAGCAAAATCCTTAAATTCAATTACTCATAAAGCTGTTATAAAACCTTAAGCCCAATAATTCATTCAAAGCTTATTCTTCGAGTGCCCTGACTTGGCCATTTCAGGTAGGAATGGGCCACATCCTCAGAGGCAGCACATAACCTAACAGCTCTCTACAAAGCCCACCCTGTTATGACTAGCCCATCTCTGAGCTTAAGTTTTCTAGTCTGGAAGAACAGTATCCATCTCTCGCAGCTGGAGTGCTGTAGGGGGGACTCGAGATAAAGCACTTTTAGCTCCCACCCGGCACTCCACAAGTTTGTTGTGATTGGAGCATAATTCCTTCCTCTCCTAAGCAGAGAGTTCACCTTGGTTAATGACTTTAGAACTTAGACCACTCAGATGCTAATAAACCAAAGAGAAACCCAGCCGCGCCAGGCCTAGAAATGTCCATCCCCACCCCCACCCCCCTCAAGACAGTGACTAGGCCGGAATTCTCCCGGTTGATAAATGAGAGGAGCTGAGAATCTGGCTTGTGAGAAGGCGAATCTGCACATGTACCATGGAGACGCTTCGGGAAAGAGAGCTGGCCCACCTGCCTGAAGGAGGCCGGGAGAGAGCGGGGACGGATGAGAGAAACGCTTAAGGGAGAGGGACTGGAGGTGCCCGAAGGGGAAATCTTGAAAAGGAAAAGAGAGGCTGAACCTCGGGAAACCTTTTCGGCGGTGAATTAAAGGAAGGATTGCGTGTCCCGCAGATACAGATTTTGGACGAGAAGGTGGACAAAGGTGGGGTGTCCAGACTGGGGAGACCGAGCCCCGCAAGCTGTGGGGGTACATCCAGGCGGCCAAGGGGTGCCCCGGGGCTAGTGAGGACCGGAAGGTGGGGTTATGGGGGGAAGCCACGCGGAAGGTGGTGGGGGGTCGGGAGCGGGCCGCGGAGCTGCCGCCGCGTTCGCCCCGGGGAATGTCAGCGACCCCGGCCCGGGGAGCCGTGGGGAGAGCCGAGAGGGGCCGCGGTTGCCATGGCGCCGGGCGGAGAAGGGGTGACGCAGGCCCCGCCCCGAGCCCCGCGGGGCCGCCGGCTCCAGATGGTCCCCGGCCTCCCGCGGGAGCCGGCGGCCTGTGGCAGGGGGAGGCTATTGTCCTCCTTCCGCGGCGCCGCAGTCCCGCCGCTCGCGCCCGCGCGCCGCCGCCACGCGCCCCGCCGCCGCCGCCGCCGCCCGCCCCGCGCGCCCCCCGCGCCGCGTGACAGCGCCCGCCCGCCGCCCGCTGTGCGCCCCGCCGCCGCCCGGCCACCCGCCGCCGCCCGCAACCGCCCCTCACTGCCGGGCTGCGGGCGCGGCGACGACCAGTGCGCCCCCGCTCGCCGCGCTCCCGCCTGCCGGGCCGGCGCTCCGCACCGAGGTAGGTGCCGGCGCCCCCGCCCGCTTTGTCCCGGCCGGCGGGGCGGCGCGCTTTGTGCAGCCGCGTGCGGGCGCCGGGTCGGGGTCGGGGTCGGGGCCGGGCCCGCCAGGGTGAGCCGGAGAGGGAGGATGCGGCGCCCGGCCCTCGCTCCCGCCGGGTCCCGGGGACAGCGTGGAGAGAGTCCTGCGCCAGCCTCCCAGGTACCACCAGTGCGAGGGCCGTGGGGGTCGAGGCTTGGGGGACGCGGGCCTTCCTGGGGCCGAGAGAAGAGTCTGGAAGAGTTGGGGTGACAGGCGCCGCCGTAACGGACCGGGTCGCTCGGGCTGGGAGCCTGTCTGACAGCGCCGGCTGTGGCGTCGCCGGGGCTGCGCGGCGGACTCGCCGGCGCCGGTCCGGGTGCTGGGCCGTCTCGGCCCGGCGCCTGTGGGCGCGTTGGGGGCTCTCTGCAGCCGCGTGGGCTTCCCCTCGCGCCCTGCCGTCCC
Source organism: Cheirogaleus medius (assembly GCA_008086735.1). Taxonomy (NCBI): domain Eukaryota; kingdom Metazoa; phylum Chordata; class Mammalia; order Primates; family Cheirogaleidae; genus Cheirogaleus; species Cheirogaleus medius. The sequence continues at coordinate 2,166,031 of VBSM01000988.1, forward strand.
TTCCGCTCCCTCGTGCGTGCGAGAGGGGGACGCGCTCGGCTGTGGTGGCCGTGCCTCCGGCAGAGGGAGAACCGCGACCCTCGGGCGCCGGGCGGCCGTTGTGTAAGGTGTTTCCGCGGCCCGCACGTTTACCGGGCTGTGGAGTCCGCCCCTGTGCAGCGAGGCCTGCTCCTGCCTGCTCGTGGGGTGTCCGTTCCAACTCCGGCAGACAGCCGCTGTTTACCACCCGCTCTGCCTCGGAACGGCTTTACCCCGTTAACCCCGTGACGCTGCACGTCTGACATGCAGGCTCGCCGCTGCCTGGCCCGCCGCGTGTCGTCCGGGGGCTGCTTCTCGGCTGCCCGCCCCCACCGGGGCAGCCCCAGTCCCAGCGTGGAGAGCTAGGAGGGTGCAGGCACGGGCAGGGTATCCACAAACCCGGTTTCCTTGAGGGTGAGGAGGGCAGAGTGAGTTCCAAATCTGTGTCGTAGCTTGAGGTGTGGGGCGACCTCTTGGCATATTCAGAAGAGCAAAGAATTAGGCAAGGAGAAGGGAAGATGGAGCTTAGAGTTGTCCCTGGGAGAAACTGATGTAACCCTAGGCTGGGGAAGGCTGGTAGCAAGGCTGTGAAAATTATAATAATTCTGCCCTAAGAGAAGGTTTCTGAAGGGGAGAATGGAAAATCTGTCCACCTCTTCAGCCCAGTTCCTAAATTCCTTGGAGGGGAGTCCTGTGCTTTTATCAGGAGCACAGCCGGAGCCGGGGTTGGGGTTTTGTTTCCCCCGCCTTCTCCTGTTCTCTGCCCTGCGAGCATCTTTCTCTTGCCTTCCTAGGAGCTCTGAGTTTATTTGTGATTTCTTTTTCCTTTTATCTCTCTGCCAGCCCACCCATTTATACTCTGAGGCAAATACGATTTTTTTACTTTGCCGAAGTCCCCATTTCTTCTAATCTGTCTTTCATCCTGCCGTCATTTATTCAGCTCTGCTTCCCCGTAGCTTCTCCAGTCCCAGCATCCTCCTTCATCGGCTGCGATTCGCTGTTCCGGGGCATCGGCTCTATTTCTTTCATTAGCTCTAGTGCCCACTCCATCTTCATCTTCCTCCCTCATCGCCTGAGGCTCCTGAGGGGAAGTGATATTTAAGTTTAACCACAAGCCTAGAAGGTAACCCGGGGTCACACTCACCCCTGAAACCTTGTGTCTTATCAGTCCTCATAGCTCCTCTAACCAATTCCAGCTGCTTCTCATCTTTGGACAATGGTGGCCCTCAAAGTGTGGTTCCCCCCAGAGCCTTGTCTTTGGTGTCACCTGGGAATGGGTGAGAAATGCAAATTCCCAGGCACCACCCCAGAGCTACTAAATCAAACTCTGGGGACAGGGCTCAGTGATCTTGGATTTAACAGCCCTCCAGGTCATTGTGATTCATGCAAGTTTAAGAATCCCTGGTCCCAAGCTATAGAGCTCAACTCTAGAAGTACTCCAGCTCAGAAGCAGGTCTTTTTTGACCCCATTTTCATTCTTTCCTTGAGCTTCTCTTTAGCCCTAAGAAAGACATTAATTTGACAGCCAAAAAAAAATGAATTATGGTCAATTTGCTCAATATCTCTTTATTGAATACCTATCGTACTGGGCCCAGAAAACACCAAAAGGAGTAAGACACAGCCCTTGTCCTCAATGAGTTAAAAGTGGAGCGGGCAGGGAGACACATAAACAGCTAACCTTAATACGATGTGATAAGTGCAGTACTAGCTGCTGCCGAAGTGCTGTGGGAGCACAGAGGAGGGCATGATCCACTCTCTCTGAGGGAGGTAAAGAATTAATCAGGGGCAGGATGTGGTGAGAGGAGGAATCAGGGCACGAGACAGCCTCCAGCCTGGGGGATAGGATTTCTAGCTTAACACCCAGCTAAAAGAGAGGAAAGGGGAGGGGGGCAGCTGCCCTTGGGGATCAGCACGGCATGGCACGTGGCTGAGCCGAGTCCCTGTCCGGCAGCACTTGGGTGTAGATTACGGTGGGACCCCAAACCTGCAGCTTGCGGGGTTGGCATGATTCTGGCACTGACTCTGTAAGCTACTTGGGCCTGGCCTCGAGGTCAGTGGCTAAGAATAAGGTAGTGGGGAAACTGTAATCTGGATTAGCTACTGGGCCACCCCATTGCCATACTTCCGGAATCCACGGAGGAGAATAAGGTTGAGGATTCTCCAGCATCGAGAAAGATGGGGGTCATGAGGCTGGGGGCTTGCTGGGGGGCTGCTGGTACACTAAGGAAGTGTGAGCATGGAGGCCCAGATCATAGGTGAGCAGTGATCTGCTGCTCAGTGAAAAGAAACCAGGGCAGGATCTATATAGGAGAAACTCAAATAGAAAACTATAGGAATCTGGAGGTGGCATCAGGGAACACAGACAGAGAACACAGTATATCGTCCAAAAGGCCAGGGGACTGCAGGTTCAGAATGCTTGGACACCAAAGCATAGGACACGGTGCTGACCATGGCCAGCACCACTCACATGGGGGTCTATGGGAATAAAGCCCCTGGAATTGTGACATCATGGGGGTCTGTGATTTAAGGACAGAAGTGCCATCTTGGTTCCTTATCTATATCACAGCATCCCTGGAAACTCAGGATGCAAATCCTATATGCCTCAAACTCGGTTCGGTGAGAAGAGTGTTTAAACGGCTGAATTTTTATTTGGGAGAGAGGGAAGTTCTAGCTCCATACTTTCTCCCAGGAATTATAGGATTCCACAGAGAGGTTCTAACAGCTGGACCTCCCTGGAAGGTCTGAATGCCATGCCTGGACCCCAGTTGGAGCACCAAAAAGAAGCCAAAGCAGTACATATTTGGGTTCTGTGTAACTTCCGGGGGCTTCAGGGATACAGTAGTTGGGAGACAGGGTCAGATGGTTAGCTGCCTTAAGTTTCTGCTCTTTGTGGAGTCCAAGATAGAAGGCAGGGTTTGAAAACCTCAGAGGTCTTCAGGGGCCTGGCAGGTAACACAGCTTGTTGGCCAAACAAAACACTCCTGGGGCTGGCCTTAGTAGGTTTGTGACTCCTAGTAAAAGAAAAAGCGGTCACGGAACCAAAGGTCAGGGGACATTGGACGTAGGTGTTTTAGTGAGGAGTTCTGTACAGGAAGTTTGAGTGCCGGAAAGGTCAGTCCCAGAGCTGAGCATGAGCGTGGTTGCTGGTTAGGGCTCCCTAATCTGAAGGGCAGAGAGAAATGGAATTAGAGTTGGTCCTGCGGCACGGACCGCTTTTCCGTTTAGCAGCTGAGAGTATTAGGTAACTTTACTTACGGTCATGCCTTGCCCACAGCACTCTTTGCTCAGAGCGATTCAACTCTGCCCTAGAATTTATTTTTATGTAAATATTTACAGAACAAATTCACAGAATCTGTTGAGGGAAATGGTGGATTTTGAACAAGAAAGGAGTCCTAGGCCTGGTGGAAATGAAGCTCCCTTTCCTACAACAGGGAATAAAAGCCCAAATCTAGGAACCTTACACCTTAGCTCCCTTGCATCTCATTAATGCTATTCCCAGGAAAATCTTGGTGTGCATTTTTTTTCTTTGGGAGAAAAGGGAGGGGTGGACAACCCTGGCCTTCAAGCTGGTCAGGTTCAGCTTCATGGAACCAGTTAATTAGAGAAGCTGAGGTTCTGCCTTTGTGTGCCCATGGGAACATGCCTCCCTGCTCACCCAGGTCTTACCACCCATCCCTTCTTCCTTGCCCAAACCACACAAGGAGCTCTTCACACCTTCTTCCTTTCCAGAACCAGAAACTTCCAAGATCACAGCCCTGGCCCTAGGGAGTAGTGCTCAGGATTAAAATGTCTTTGTATTTGAAGGGGTACTAGGAAAATGAGAAACGCAGAATCTGGGGTTAAGTTACAGACCCAGCTCCACCCCTGCCCCCCATTCCCTTGAATGGCTGCTGAATGCTGAATTACACAAGAACTTTGGATGGTAGAGGTTTTTTAAGTCCCCAGCAGCTAATCTGAACCTTATTTGTTAGTTCTGAGGACAGAGTGTGTTTGCGTAAGTTAGAGTCGTAAGTAGTGCTGGCAAGTGCACATGGTCCATATTTCCTCAGCCTGGGCCCTAGAAGGGAGCACTGGGTGCGGATCCCTCCGGGGGAGCACGAGAGGGCTCCAAGATGGTCCAGGAACTCGTACGTGTTCTCTATTTGGGAGGCCGTGATTAAGAACTCGTCTGCCAGAGTCCAGACAAACTTTACTTCAAGACCCAGTGCTGCTCCTTCCGGCTGTGTAACCTTGAACCAGCGGCTTAACTTCTTCAGTGCAGCTTCCTCGTCTATGAAATTTATGAAATGGGGCAACAGTCGACCCCAAGGCGGGATGTGTTGAGGCAAGGCATGTAAATGGCAGGGCCACATCACAGCTGACATGTGTTGAGCACTAAATATTCCTTGTAGGCCGGGCACGGTGGCTCACGCCTGTAATCCTAGCTCTCTGGGAGGCCAAGGTGGGCAGATCGTTGAGCTCAGGAGTTCGAAACCAGCCTGAGCAAGAGCGAGACCCCATCTCTACTAAAAAATAGAAAGAAATTAATTGGCCAACTAAAACATAGAAAAAATTAGCCGGGCATGGTGGCGCATGCCTGTAATCCCAGCTACTTGGGAGGCTGAGGCAGAAGGATCGCCTGAGCCCAGGAGTTTGAGGTTGCTGTGAGCTAGGCTGACGCCATGGCACTCTAGCCCGGGCAACAGAGTGAGACTCTGTCTCAAAAAATAAATAAATAAATAAATATTCCTTGTAGCAAACAGAGAGAAACAAAGGGCAGAGAACCGTGCCGGGTCCCCGCTTTGAGCTCCTGGGCCCTTTATCCATACTTGCCTCACAGCACATCAGTCTTCCTGGTGTATGAGATTTGTTTTAGCTCAAGAGCAGAATCCGGGTCTTTTCATCTCAAATTGCCTACAAGGTATAGGAGGCCGTTGGGGCTGAGTAGGGGCTCAGAACAGCTTGTAGAACCCGGGAATGAAAGAACGCCAGTTTCTGCTCATTGTCGCCCAAGGGGGCCTGTGTCTGCTGCCTCCATTGCCCTGGGCTACACACTGCTGTCCTGAAGTGCCCAGCGGCCACCCTTTCAGCCCCCACCCCATCTCCCTGTCCCCCCACCCAGTTGCTGAGACATGGCTGCCCCCCTGCTTCACTCCATGTGCTCCTATTTTTTTTCTATGCCGGGTAGTCAACAAATATTTTTTGAGTACCTGCTTATGTTAGGTATACAAATAGATAGGAAAGACTTTATATAACTTATAAGGTAAACTGTTTCCATAAATTTACCGGTTTCGGAGTATTTCAGCAAGCAGTTCCCCTCTCTGCAGATGATCTGCCACCTCTAACAGCTGGATAATGATGTGATTGTGGAGGAGGGTGGGCTGGAGACCCAGGGAAGAGTTGATATGGAAGCTTGGGCAGAAGTCAGTCCACTGGCAGAATTTCTCTTTCTTCTGTGTGCTTCTGTTATATTCCTGTCCCTTGGCTTCCCCACAGTGGCTTCCCCCCTCCCACTGGTGGCTGATTTACACTGACAAAAAAAACCCCAAACAACCACAACCTCTGGCCACAAGGAGAGCAGAGCAGAGTGAGGGCAGGAAGATAGAATGACCTAGTGAGTGGAGGGCTTGGTGGCCCCTGAGACACCCCTCACCAGCCACATTCTCCTTGCAGGAGCAGAAAGCCACCCACCACCATGAGCAGCACTCTGTCGCCCACGGACTTTGACAGCTTAGAGATCCAGGGCCAGTACAGCGACATCAACAACCGCTGGGACCTGCCTGACTCGGACTGGGACAATGACAGCAGCTCGGCCCGCCTCTTTGAGAGGTCTCGCATTAAGGCCCTGGCAGGTGAGGTCCGGGGAGGGCCGAGGGAGAAGCAGAGGAGGCTGGAGGAGGCTTGTGAAGAGCCCTGTGACTTTCTGGGAAGACTAACTTTCTAAGCAGCTGCCCTAAAGCGGGAAACCCACAGCACCCTATCAAGCCCCTGGTCCCCAAATCCAGCCTCAAGAACAAACTTCACGCATTCCAGAACATTCCCCAGCCCCTCTCCCCAAGCATAGATAAGCCAAAATGACCCCTGGACTGGCTTAGATGGCTAAAACAGCTTCCTGCTCTGGCCGAAGCCCTGAGTCACGTCCCTTCATCCTTTTGCACTTACTCTGGCTGTCACTTCTGTCTCCACCCACCTCTCCCTCACCTTCCATCCCCTGTGTGCCTTCCTTGATTTCCACTGCTGTTTCCCACACCTGTTCTCCCTGCCTGTCCATTATGCTCGCCGTTCCCTCCCCACCTGTTCCTTCCACTTGCCGCCTGTCACTCCCATTATTTCATCTACCTGTTCCCTGAAGCAGGTTCCCTCCGCCCGTAGCCGGTTTCCGCAGCCGCCCTTTCTCCCGGTTCGCTCTCCGCCTGCCTCAGCTGCTGCCCCTCCCTGCAGCCAGGGCTCTCCCCTTCGGCTCCTCTGAGCACAAACAAACCCGTCTGACAGCCTCCCTGCGTTGGGGGAGGAGTTGTCATGGCAATCAGAGTGCGGCTGCCACCTGACACCACCGGCGGCTGGTGTGGGGCTGAGTCACCCACACACCCCAAGGCCACCCATCCCGTCTGGCTTCGCTCTTGCATCCCACCCTTGTCATTGCCACTGACCCGCAGGCCACCCAGCCCAGTTCAGTGGGAGAGGTCCCAGCTACTCCCACCTGACAGGTGGTGCTCCTGGGGGTGGGGGGATGGAGGGGTGGGGTTGGCCCCTGGAAAAAGAGACTCAGATGGGAGGTTCCTGAATCTGGCCACATGTTTTACAGGATCACCCAGGGACCTTTTTTTTTACAGACGCAGGTTCCCAAGCCCCTCCCAGGACACAGTGAATTAGAATCTTTAAGCATATGATAGAGAATTCAGGGCTTTTCAAACACTCCCCAGATAATTCTTTTGAGCCAACTCGGCACCATTTCGAGGACCCCCATGTGGTGGCCATAGCTCTTGGTGACCCCTTCTCATTTTCTCCGGGGCGGCTGTCCTTCCTGTTGGATCTTCAGGCTGTCTTGAGAAATACTCACATCGGTGCTTCTATAGACCAGAGAAGAGAGGAGATGTGGGTTATGGAGAATGTCATCTCTTTGGGGAAGGTTTCCTGGTACCTTGGTTTTGGATTCATGTAGCCTATAGAACTGTCATGATATTTGTGTGTGTACAACATGTGCCACCCAGACCTGTCGCCATGTCTGTGCAGACGTGACACATGCCACCCAGGACTGTCACTATTCTGTGCACATGACACATGCCACCCAAAACTGTCACCATGTCTGAACAGATATGACACATGCCACCCAGGACTGCCACCATGTCTATGCACACATGTGTCACTGCATGCTCTCGTCTGTCTCCACCACTACACTGGGCTGTCTCTGCACGGGCGTTGCCTAGCACTGTGCCTCAAACCAGTAGTGCCAAATAAATAGTGAACGGATGAAGATGGGAGGGGCAAGTGTAGGCTGCAAGTGACAAAAGCTGAAGCCCAGCAAGAGCTAGGAATGGCATCTGGGAGATGCACCCAGCACGGGGGTGTATCTGGGGCCTGGCTGAGGAAGGCCCTGGTGGCACTGGAGGTGATGATACTAAACAAGTGGCCAGGACAATAAATGCCTGTTCCACAGATGAGGCAACAAAAGTAAACACCTAGCACAGTGCCTGGCTTTGCCTCTTGGAGGATCTTTCTCTTTCTGTTTCTGAGCTGGGGGTCAAAGCCTGCCCACGTCCTGGAGAAGGACCTGCCAGAGCCACCCCGAGAGTGGCCATCCTTGCAGAGCCTGCAAACCTTGGGAAGCAAGACTTGTTTTGGGGCCCCCCCCTCTCACGGGTTTGTATTCTTAGGCAATTAGGGGCCTGATGGGCGGGTCTGAAGGCGCTGGCAGTTCTTGCCTCCGCCCCCGCAGGGCCGGGCCCTGCCCCCGCGGGCCGCGCTCCGCCTCCCACCCCTCCCCCGACACTGTCCGACCTGTTTGTCTAGAGCCGCCTCTGTCTCCTCTCGCCACAGCCAGGTGTGCCCGCTTGCTCATCTCAGGCGCTCAGACACCCCATAACTCTTTTTTCCCTCTCCCTGAAACTCCCGCTGTCCTCGAGTCCCCCGGAACCCCAGCACCGCTCCAGTGGGGCACAGAGACTGGCCGCGCGCCCGGCGCGGGAGCATGGACTCTGGGCCGCGGGCTCTGTAGCAGGCGGCGGGCACCATGAATGGGAACGGCGGCGTGGGCAGGGTGCACGGGAACGGCCTGCACGGGGCCGGCGAGTTTTACTATGAGGCGGTGGAGGGGTCTCAGAGCCCCGGGGGCCTGCTGCTCTCGCCCGCCGCCTTCATCAACCCCTCTCAGTACGCCAGCGTGCTGGAAGGACGCTTCAAGCAGCTTCAAGGTGAGGCAGAGGGGAGCCCAGGGGGGACAGCCAGAGGGGCCCCCGGTGGGGGAGAGCGGCCACAGCAAAGCACTCAGAGCAGGACACTTTTCCATGATTCAGGTGTTTGTGTTGGGAGGCAACGTGACAGGGCTTAGAGGGAATAATTGCAAGTAGCCAGAAAATACACAGATGTTGGCGGAATTGGGAAAGGTTCGGACCCCTGGCAGCGACTGGGTGTGACAGCGTGGTGGGGCAGAGGTGCCCAGCCACGGAGGGAGTGTGGAGCTCCACGTCAGCCACCAGGGAGGCCACAGCAGTCTCCCCAAGGCTTCACCCTTTCCGTGGGCCTGGCCATGGGACAGTTAGGGCAGAAGGCGAGTGAGCCAGAGGCCGAGGGACCCAGGGGTCCTGAGTGGGCTGAGTGTGTGAGGAGGCAGCGTGTGTGTGGAGACCGGGGAGCGTGTCAAAGGAGAGGGCTTGTGCAAGTAGGCTCGGGTGCACGTCGGAGCAGGCCTGCGTTCATCCTGGCGCAAATATTTAAGTGTGTTTCTGGCAGTCACTGTGTTTCGTGGTGTGTGTGTGTGTTAAGGCTTTAGGGATGTTGTGGGAGTTTTGTGACGTTACACCCTGTCTCTGGGGCTTGGCTTTGCCCATTTGTCTCCTAGCTGCCACTGTTTCTGTGTCGTCCCCTTCCGTTCCACCTGTGTGCCGAAGTGGCCTCACCCAGCGCGCCTGCTGTCAGGGCCGTCCCCCAGTGCAGCAATGGCCTGTGATCCGGGCCAGCCCCGGCTCAGGCAGGGCCCATAGACCCTGAAAGGAGGCCCAGGGACACCCCTGGTTCCACAGGTGCTATGGAACATGGGGCCGTCCCATGCAGTGATTAGGACCCCGGGCTTGGCACGGGCACAGGGGTTGGAGGTAAGAGACGGGAATGGATGTGGGCGTGTTGCTATCTCATGGGCGAGGTGCACAGGAATGTGAAATTAAGGTATGAGGCTTTCGGTTTCTGAGATGCTGGTGCTGAGACAGAAACAAAAGTGACTCTTCAGGCCCCGATCACTTGGACCGGCTCCTTACCTGGGCTCCCTGTGGGGAACCGGCAGAAATCCTGGTGACCAGAGCATCTGATGGCTTCAGCCTTTTCCTCCACTTCTTCATTTATAAAATTTCTAGTTTTTATTTCTGTACGGAGCTTAACAGCATGCCCTCTGGGGTAGCTCCTCCTGTGGACCAGGCCGCTGGGCATTTCTCAACTTTTTTGGAGATTGACATCTGACTCGCCTGGCTCCCCCGCCCCCTGCTGTTTCCTGGGCTCACTGTTTTCCCAGACCCAACTTTCAAGCTCTTGTTTTTCTTAGCACTGGGATGTTTGCGTCCTGGACCGGCGTCCGCATTCAGCCAACTGAACGTACCCACCCCAGAGGCAGAGTGTGGCCCAGCCTTTCTTTACACTATCCAGGGACAGTAGGCTGACTCAGGAGGCCGGCAGCCTCTATACTGTCAAGTCTTAATGACCGCTTGGCAGAGCCGCTGCTGTAATTTCAGTCCACACCCTCTCTTTTGTCCACCACCGAAAGAGAACAGCCATACCTCCTACCGGTCCCGAGCAACTCTCGGTCTCGCCCTGGGGTCAGAGCGACTTTGTAACAGCCGTTCATCAGGAGCCATTTTGTGCCAGGCGCCAACTAGGTGTTTGATCCACATTATCTCATTTAATCAACACAGGGGCCTGTTGAAGAGAAAGCAACATGCCCATTTACAGTGGGGATCTGGGCTCTGGTGGATGAAGGCACTTCTGCATGTCCCACACTTTCCAATGTCTTTCATCCTCTCCACGCCTGTTTTCTGTCTCTCACGTTTGTTCTTGACCTTGCTTATGAGCTCATTCCAATTTCTTTATTTCCCAGCCCTTCAAGTTATGGGTTTTCCTCTTGGCCATCTTCCCTCCCCTCCTCCTCCCCAGACCTCACTTCCCATCTCTCAGACACCCCCGCCCCGCAGTGGTGTTTAGAAGCAGTCGTGCTGTACCTAAAGGACAGAAATGACCCCATGTTGCTGCCGCAGATGAGCGAGAAGCCGTGCAGAAGAAAACCTTCACCAAGTGGGTGAACTCGCACCTGGCCCGGGTGACGTGCCGGGTAGGAGACCTGTACAGCGACCTCCGGGATGGACGCAACCTCCTGAGGCTCCTTGAGGTGCTCTCGGGAGAGACACTGGTGAGCTGTGGTCTTGGAGGGAAGAAGAAGCCTTAGAAACAGTGGCCAAGGGGACTAGCTGGAGGAATGGCCCTCAGAGAGAGTGACAGCACAGGACAGAAGGCAGTGGCTCCCTCTGCTCAGAGGATGGGTTCCTTTTGAGAGGCTGTGCTGCATGGATTACATAGGAGCATGGCTTCGTGGAGACAGGAACAGTGGCCCCATTGAAAACATTTCTTTTCCCACCCACTCTGGGTGCAATTAATTCCCTTGGGAATCTTAATCTGCCCAAGCCTCATCGGTAACCTCCGCCCTAGGGTTGTCCCTGGGTTCCTGAGGGAGGTCATGGGGAAAGTGTGCAAAGCAGGGCCCTGGGAAGGCTGGGTAGAAAGGAGAGACCCCTGGTCCCATGCCGTTGTGCCCTGTCCCCGCACAGCCGAAGCCCACAAAGGGTCGCATGCGGATCCACTGCCTAGAGAACGTGGACAAAGCGCTGCAGTTCCTAAAGGAGCAGAAAGTGCACTTGGAGAACATGGGTTCCCATGACATCGTGGACGGAAACCACCGCCTGACCCTCGGGCTGGTCTGGACTATCATCCTTCGATTCCAGGTACCCGAGCACACGGTGACACAGGGTGTGGTTCATGTACCGGTTCCGCACCACAGACTGTTCCTGCTGGCCTGTGACACGATAAATATAAAAACAGAGAGTCTAGAACCTTCTATAGCAGTTTTCCATTGCAGCAATATCCAAGCTCCAGATCAGTGGACTCGCCTCGTTAAACAGGGTAGAAACCAGTCTGGGTGTTGTCACACTACTGCTGCAAGTTCCCTGTGGCCTGGTCTGTGGCCTGGTCACCTGCAGTAGGACCACAGGCTGGTCCACGAGGGACTGGAAGTTGTATAAACTGGCCCTTCACCACAGGGAGTTTGGGGGTGCATGCGGGGTCTGGTCCTGGCCCCCACTCCTCTGCCTCCCTCAAGATAACAGTCACCCTGCTCCTTCTCATGCTCCAGTGTCCTAATGCCATCTCAAGGTTCCTCATCATCCCCTTCCTCCCCGTGTTAACCTTTCTGCTCCTTCTGGCTCTAAGCAGAGGTCCATCAGCGTCACCTTTGCAAGCCAGCTCTCAGAAAGTGTTGGCTCACCCACCTGCAGCCCCCACCTGGAGGAGCTCGGGGCACTTCCATTCTTCCGGTGGCCTGTCCCAATCTGCTGCCTCAGATCTCTTGGGGCCAGTGTTTCTTGGCTACTAGCCCAGGTTGGAAAGGCCCCAGGCTCTGTCTGATAACCCCTATTGCTGAAGTCTAAAGAGCAACTTCCCGATGTTTATCTGAGTCTCTGATAACACAAGGAGCCCTTGTCCAGGGGGTGAGGACCCTGCTTGCTTCCTTCTTAGATCCAGGACATCAGTGTGGAGACAGAAGACAACAAGGAGAAGAAGTCAGCCAAGGATGCCCTGCTGCTGTGGTGCCAGATGAAGACTGCGGGGTGAGGATGCCCCCGGAGTGTGGCCCTGGAGGGTCGGCTGCCCCGAGGCCGTGCAGTAAAGGAAGGACGGGTGCCGGGAACCATGAGCTGGTGACTGTCCCTGAGTCACAGACCAGGGCTCGGCCCTACTCACTATTTTTCCTGGTCTCTGTTTATAGGTATCCCAACGTCAATGTGCACAACTTCACCACCAGCTGGAGAGATGGACTGGCCTTCAACGCCATTGTGCATAAGCACCGGTGAGGAGACGGGTTCACAGGCACGTCGGAGGTGCAGGGCGGGTTAAGGACCCAGGGTGCGCACACGTGTAGCCAAAGACATGAGACGAGCTACACAGCAGCTGTCAGGAGTGAGCGCGGAGCAGAGCAGAGTGTGGGGGTGCCGTGCCGCACAGAGAACCTGGATGGAAGCAAGGGTGGGGTGGGGTGCGATGGGGGTGGCATGCCTGCTGCTGGACAAAATCGAGTTGGTGGCTTAGGGACACAGGTTGCGGTGGATCTGCTCTTCCTCTTTAGCATCTCAAGTACTTTTGGTGCCTTCTGCCTTCCCTCCCTTCCTAGGCCAGACCTGCTGGATTTTGAGTCCCTGAAGAAATGCAACGCACACTACAATCTGCAGAACGCGTTCAACCTGGCGGAGAAGGAGCTGGGACTGACCAAGCTGCTGGATCCAGAAGGTGAGACACAGCTCTGTGAAGAGCTGGTAGGACAGAGACAGAAGGTGGACCGCGGTTGCCAGGGGTCAGGGGAGGGAAGGACAGGGAGTAACTGCCAACAGGTATGGGGGATTCTTAGGGTGGGAGACAATAAATGTCCAGATTAATTCCAAATGTCCAATTAATTCCAAATAATGTTTTGGAATTAGTGGTGATGGTTGCACACCTTGTGAATATACTGAAAACCGCTGGGTTATATACTTTGAAAGGGTGAATTCTATAGTTATGAAAAGTATATCTCAATTAAAAATAAAAGGCTGCAGGAAGAAAGGCAGCCCTGTGCCAGCAAGAGCCCCAGGCTGTGGGTTGTGTCTCAGCCCAGACACAGAGGAGCTCTGTGACTGAGCACCTGTCGCTGGGCCTCTCTGTGGCTCAGGGTCCACATCTCTAAAATGAGAGGATTGGTCTGCAAAGTCTCTAAGGGCCCTTCTCATTCTAAAATTCTAGGGTTCTAAATTAAGCTACCCGACCTTGAAGTCTCACGCAGGACTGGCCAATGTCAGCCGACCCTGCCGGTTGGCTCCTGTGGTTCTAACCGGAACGCTGATGGGATCAGTAACCGCCCTTGGGCTTTTATTTTGTACCTGGCTCTGCACTCGACATGCTTCAATTAATTTAATCCTCACAACACCCCTTTGAAATTGTACCATCCTTATCCTCATTTACGGAAGAGAAGACGGGGCCCTGTAGAGGTTCAGTGACTGGCCCAGGGTCATATGGCTGGTGGAGCTGAGATTCGAATTCGGGCAGCCTAGTGCCAGAGCCTGTCTCCTCGGCTGCCTCTGGGGGAGTTGAGAGCAGTCTTGGTACAGCCAGAAAAGGAGAGGAGAGAAGGAACAAGTGACCAAGTGACTCCCCTGTTGGAAGCGCTCCTTCTATGCTCCCTGTGGGGACTGTGGTCTTGGCCCTTTGCTCCCTGTTTTCCATCTCCCCTGTCACCCCACGTCCTGTGCCCTCTGAGTCCAGAATGACACCCATCAGCTATGCAGTGATGGAAGCAGGCTAGACACAGTGTTCCCTGGAGAGTGTTTGAGAGGTGCGGCTAGAATGCAGAGTACAGAAATAAAGCTAAGTCTTCGGTGGCTTCCTGAGATGGCTGCAATGGCTCCCACCTGCCTGTGTGTTTCCAGAAGTGCTGAAGAGGCTTCTGGTCATAGTCACACCTTTAGGCAGGATAAAGTCTGGCTTGATTAAGAGAGCCCAGGGATTTGAAGTCATGGTCGGCCATGGTCGTGTGGGTGAAGTCACTTCAGCTTAAAGGACACTTACTTGTTTGGGCTGAGCTTTGGGACTGAGGTTAGAAATGGCTGTGATTGTGCCCCGGAGACGGTGTTGAGAGCTGTCCTCTGTTCCTGCTGTGCCGCCAGGGGCTCCCTGGCGCCGTCACTCTGAACAGCATGGGTTCAGGGGGCTTGCTTGGTTCATGCTTCCATCCCGCTGCCCCTGAGTCTGTTGACTTCTTGGACATCTTTCTGGCCTGAAATCCATGGTCCGTCCCCAAGTGGAAATGCTGTGACTTTTCTTGCTTTTCTTCCTCCAAACAACTAATTTTGGTTTCCACTGGGAACACTGAGTAAAAGCCTCCTTGGGCTTCTGGGGTCTGTCTTCTGGTTGGAGGGCCCTTCTCACTTCTAGGAGAAAGAAAAAAAAAAAGTGAAGTGTTTTTGTGCCCTCTTAATTCAAATGGTTGAGTTGTCATTTTGGTCTAAAAGGGGCTGCAAAGATGTCAGCCTTGGAGGGCTAGGAGAGCCCCAGGCTCTAGGGGTAAGCGATTTCAGTTGAGGGTGTACTTCTGGGAGGCAGTTTCTAATCTCTGCCTGACCCGAGTGGTCCTTTTTCTCAGATGTGAATGTGGACCAGCCGGATGAGAAATCCATCATCACGTACGTGGCTACTTACTACCACTACTTCTCCAAGATGAAGGCCTTGGCCGTGGAAGGCAAGAGAATTGGAAAGGTACTCCGCACCATGGGACAGGAGCAGAAAGGCCAGAGGAGGGCTGGCCCGGGCTCTTACTCCCCTAAAGCAGGGGTGGGTGCAGCTGTAGGACTGGGCCAGAGCCCTGTGGGTGGGACCCCACATCCCTTTCTGTCCGGCAGGTGCTAGACCACGCCATGGAGGCGGAGCGCCTGGTGGAGAAGTACGAGTCCCTGGCCTCAGAGCTGCTGCAGTGGATCGAGCAAATGATTATGACCCTAAATGACCGGCAGCTGGCCAACTCCCTGAGTGGCGTCCAGAACCAGCTGCAGTCCTTCAATTCCTACCGCACCGTGGAGAAGCCGCCCAAGTAGGTGTCCCCTGGCCGCCACCCTGCTGAGGCACGCCCGCCCTGAGCCCTGCTCTCGGGAGAGCACACCCAAATGAGGGCAGCCTTCCGGGAGGGAAATTTGGCAGCACATACATGCAGCGGAGGCTTGTTTCCCCAGCTCAGAGCACCAGAAGCATCCAAACACCGTGGTTGTCACAAAATAATCTTTTTGAATGATTAGCCATTTTTAAAAATTGTGCTGTGGGAAGTATTGCTATGGTAGGTTGAGTCGGTGCAATCCCTCAGATAAGATTACAGGTTGGGGTGTCGCAGCCACCGACCCCAGCATAGGGACCGGACCTGAAGGCCAGGTGGCAGCTGCCGCACAGGGTGTGGCTGGTCACCTGAGCATTGTAGAGGCTCTTATCATCTACGTATTCTAGCAATTAACTGTTTCCAGTGTGGAATTGCTGTCGAGCAATGCTATACGGTACATGCTAGAACTTCTGTTTATGGAGCTCTTTTGGAGTTAATAAAGGTCATCCCCCAAACTAGTATTAGCCCAGAGAACAACTGTTCCTTTACCTTCCAGGAAATGATTTGAGGTGTGCCCTTTGACCCAGAAACTCCTCTTCTGGGCGTTAAACAAAGATGTAGCTTCAAGGATGATCACCAGCATGACCTTTACAAAAGAAAAACAAGTCACAGGGCAGCCACTGAAAATAATACCGAAGATACATTTACTGACATGGAAAGACGTTCATGAAAAATAAGTGAAGAAACAGGTTACAAAAGAGTTCCCGTAGACAGCAGAGGACCAAGCGCTAAGCATCCAGGTTCAAAGTGCCCGAGTTCAAATCCTGGCTCTGCCACTTAGCAGTCGTGGGTGTTGGGCAACTTATGTAGCCTTTCTCTGTCTTAGTTTTCTCATCTGGAAAATGGAGATACTAGTAAAAGAGTGTAGATAACAGTGACAAGTAAGGGCGTTAACGCATGTGAAGCTCTGGGAGCAGGGCCCAGCGCGGTGAGCAAGTCCTTGATAGATGTTAGCTGTGGCTGCACCCTGACCCCGTCCGTGCGAAACCGACATCAAATACGTGCACACAAAAGGGTCGTTTCTGGATTGGGTGGCTTTAAAATGATGTTCTTTTTGGTTTGCCAGTATTTTCTGGCTTTCACACAAAGAGCACGTGTTGTTTTTCTGAGAAGAAAAATAACGCAGGACACCCCACTTTGAAGAGTGAGGCGTCCCTGTGCCCCGCGTGGCCTTTGACTCTGACCCCAACCTGGCCTCCTGCCCCAGGTTCACTGAGAAGGGGAACTTGGAGGTGCTGCTCTTCACCATCCAGAGCAAGCTGCGGGCCAACAACCAGAAGGTCTACACTCCCCGCGAGGGCCGGCTCATCTCCGACATCAACAAGGTCTGCCATCTCAACCTCCTCCACGTCCCGCTGCCCCAGCCTGGAACTCAGCCACTCTGCCTGGCTGCCCCGCGGCGCCAGACGTGGCCCCCAGTCCTCACGCACATGGGCACCCCCTTGTCTTACTCTCCACGCAGGGTCACATAGAGAAATGAAACCCCAAGTCCATTGTCTTACTCAATGTTCCCAACTCGTCAATCCCTACTTTTATTTCATTTTTTCCCCACCATGTTATAAGATTAGTAAAAGTAAGGCTCCCCCACAGTCCTGCCACGACGAACACATCAGTTTCCGTTCTTCCTGCTCCCTCCCGCCCTTGCGCAGGAGCAGACAGAGATTTCACGCAGCCGTTCCTCGTACTTCCTCGCAGACGTCGTACCGCCTGCCTTCCATGGGTCCACTGGACTGAGCGTCCGTGGGACTTTCCGTGTGCCCCCAGCCCCCTGACCCCTGCCTGCCCTGGCCCCTTCTCACTGATCTGTCCCCGCCGCGCAGGCCTGGGAGCGGCTTGAGAAAGCCGAGCACGAGCGAGAGCTGGCGCTCCGCACGGAGCTCATCCGCCAGGAGAAGCTGGAGCAGCTGGCTGCCCGCTTCGACCGCAAGGCCGCCATGCGGGAGACCTGGCTCAGCGAGAACCAGCGCCTCGTGTCCCAGGTAGGACTCGGAGCTCTGGGGACGTCCAGGCTGGTTGGGAGAATCGGGGGAGAGACAGTGGTGGATAAGGAGAGGGGATGAAACGTGAAACCCAGCACAGGTAAAAAGACCAGGAGACCCATGCACCAGGGCCAGAGGCTTGAACGGGAGTGGGGTGGTGAGGCAGGATGGGAGGGAAGGAGAGGAAACTGAGCCACCGTGTGGAGTTGGCGTCCTGCAGCTGAAGTGCTCCGGGGGAGGAAGGGGGGAGCAGAGGCGCCGTCTCTTGGTTCTCAAGCCCCCACCCCGCCCGGCCCGCTGCTCAGGACAACTTCGGGCTGGAGCTGGCAGCAGTCGAGGCAGCAGTGCGGAAGCACGAAGCCATCGAGACGGACATCGTGGCCTACAGCGGCCGGGTGCAGGCGGTGGACGCCGTGGCCGCGGAGCTGGCGGCCGAGCGCTACCACGACATCAAGCGCATCGCGGCCCGGCAGCACAACGTGGCGCGGCTCTGGGACTTCTTGCGGCAGATGGTGGCCGCCCGGCGGGAGCGGCTCCTGGTCAACCTGGAGCTGCAGAAGGTGTTTCAGGACCTGTTCTACCTCATGGACTGGATGGAAGAGATGAAGGTACCAGTGGGGCGCGCTTGGGGGCTCGGGATGCTCAAGAACTGAGGGGCCCGGCCACCGGTGCCGTCGCTTGTTTGCGCAGCGAGTCTCTGCAGAGCGTGTACCGGTGCGGGGCCACCCCCGGCGCCGGCGCACAGAGCAGACAGGGCCCTGTCCCCGGGGGGCTCACGGCCCAGTGGGAGGAGACTGGCAATAAAAACCCACAGACGTTTCCATAAATAGAAGAGCAGGTGGCCAGAAACCCGATGAGGACATCGGAGCAGGCGGTGTGACAGGGTGGTCAGCGCGGCCTTGCCGAGAGGCTGCCGTTTACGCAGAGACCCGAATGACACAGGGAGACCTGGGGAGAGAACGTTCCAGGCAGGCGCAGCAGCTGGGCAGAGGCCCTCGCCTGTCCAAGTGCGGCGTGTCCCAGATCAGGGGCCGTCCTGAGGGCTGTCAGTGTGAGGAGAGGGGACATGGGCTGAGATGGGGGCACGGCCAGCTCACTGGGGCCTTACAGGCCTGGTCAAGCAGTTTGGATTCTATTCGAGGTAACAAGGAGCCTTTAGATTAGGTTTTGAAAGGGAGAGACAGGATTCTGCCTTTTCAAAACGTCGCTTTGGGCTGGGTGCGGTTGCGGCGGCTCACACCTGTTATCCTAGCACTCTGGGAGGCTGAGGCTGGCGGATCGCTTGAGCTCAGGAGTTTGAGACCAGCCTGAGCAAGAGCGAGACCCCGTCTCTACTAAAAAAAGACAAAGAAATTAGCTTTGTCTTGAAATTAGACAACTAAAATATATATGTATATATATAAAAATTAGCCGGGCATGGTGGCGCATGCCTGTAGTCCCTGCTGAGGCTGAGACAGGAGGATCGCTTGAGCCCGGGAGTTCGAGGTTGCTGTGAGCGAGGCTGACGCCACGGCAGTCTAGCCCAGGCAACAGAGCAAGACTCTTGTTTCAAAAAAAAGTCGCTTTGGCTACTGTGTGCAGAAGGCCTGTGGGGAGGCGGAGCGGCGCAGAGAGCCCATTGGAGGCAGTGCGGCCGTCTGGGCAAGAGGCGGGTGCGGGAAGGGTGTGGGGAGACGCCGGAGGCTGCCAAGGTGCCGGGGGCGAAGCTGTGACGCTAGGAGAGAGTCGGTGGTTCCGGGGCTGAGATGAGTCACAGCAAAGCTCCCAGCAGCAGGGTTTAGTGAGAAAGTTGTTCCTCGGGAGGGAGGCAAGGATGAGGGGGCCGGCGTGCCTGGCAGAACGGGGGTGTCCCTGTGTGCGTGAGTGAGCAGGTGTGCTCACCTGGGTGCAGCACCTGGAGCCACCCGAAGGAAAACACAGCGAGGTTAGCACGAGGTTAGCATGAGCGTGCCTGGCTGGGGGAGGCGGGCACTGGCAAGCTGCGTGTGCCGCAGGGCCGGCTGCAGTCTCAGGACCTGGGCAAGCACCTGGCCGGCGTGGAGGACCTGCTGCAGCTGCACGAGCTGGTGGAGGCGGACATCGCCGTGCAGGCTGAGAGGGTGCGGGCCGTCAGCGCCTCTGCTCTGCGCTTCTGCGACCCGGGCAAAGGTGAAAACTAGGGGACGATTCTGGAAAGGGGGCGTTGGGAGGGAGAACTCGCAGAGCTGAGGCAGAAGACTGGGAACACCTGGGGACAGGAAAGCTGGTGGGTAGGCGGTGGGTGACAGAGCTAGAGCCAGGGAGGGAGGCCTGAGAGAGTAGGGTGGAGGACCTGTAACAGGGGTGGACGGGGAGCAGCCAAGGGCTTAGAGCCCTGACCCTCTGCTGTGACCTTTTCAGAGTACAGACCTTGTGACCCGCAGCTGGTGTCGGAGCGGGTGGCCACCCTGGAGCAGAGCTACGAGGCACTGTGCGAGTTGGCGGCCACCCGGCGGGCCCGGCTGGAGGAGTCGCGGCGCCTCTGGCGTTTCCTCTGGGAGGTGGGCGAGGCGGAGGCCTGGGTGCGGGAGCAACAGCACCTCCTGGCCTCAGCCGAGACCGGCCGGGACCTGACCGGCGTCCTCCGCCTGCTCAACAAGCACACAGCCCTGCGGGGCGAGATGAGTGGCCGGCTGGGTCCCCTGAAGCTCACCCTGGAGCAGGGCCAGCAGCTAGTGGCCGAGGGCCACCCCGGCGCAGGCCAGGCTGCTGCCCGTGCAGCCGAGCTCCAAGCCCAGTGGGAGCGGCTGGAGGCCCTGGCCGAGGAACGTGCTCAGCGGCTGTCCCAGGCCGCCAGCCTGTACCAGTTCCAGGCGGACGCGAACGACATGGAGGCCTGGCTGGTGGACGCACTGCGCCTGGTGTCCAGCCCCGAGTTGGGGCATGACGAGTTCTCCACTCAGGCCCTGGCCAGGCAGCATCGGGCCCTGGAGGAGGAGATCCGAGGCCACCGGCCCACACTGGATGCCTTGAGAGAACAGGCTGCAGCCCTGCCTCCCGCGCTGAGCCGGACGCCCGAGGTGCAGGGCAGGGTGCCCACCCTGGAGCGGCACTACCAGGCGCTGCAGGCCCAGGCAGGCGAGCGCGCGCAGGCCCTGGAAGCAGCCCTGGCGCTCTACACCATGCTCAGCGAGGCTGGGGCCTGTGGGCTCTGGGTGGAGGAGAAGGAGCAGTGGCTCAACGGGCTGGCCCTGCCTGAGCGCCTGGAGGACCTGGAGGTCGTGCAGCAGAGGTAGGGCCCCGAGTGCGGGGCTGGGAGTCCGCTGGACTGCCTGTCTCGTCCCTTTGAGTCTTAATGGCTGTTCTTAGTTCCAATGAAAAATGTTAAGCATACGAGTAGAGGGCATTTTGCAACAAACCCCTACATGCCCATCACCCAAACTCAGTCATTGTCAACGTCTTGCTCTATTTGATTCACCCCCCTTTTAAAAAGCAAACCGTCAGTATTGTCCTTTCACTCCTACATCCTTCAGGCTGCGTCCTTTAAGAAACAGGAGGCGGCGTTTTTACATACAGTATATTATTTTTTAATTGTGTGTACAGACTTAAAATGGCTGAGGCTTTGAAGATACAAACCTTTTAGACAGAGGCACCGATTAACCTCTCATGAAATCGCTTTGTTTACAAAATAGTAAATCTTAAAATCCTTTAGAAAGGACAGTTTTCTTAAGAACCACAATGGTATTATCATATAGAACAAAATTAGCAATTCCTTCATATCTCAATCTATTATCAAATTTCCTGGGTTTTAAAAACGATTAAGGATTTTTTACTTTTCAAGACATATTAATACAGGGGTTGACAAACTACAACCCCTGGGCAAATCCAGCCTGTCGCCTGTCTTTGTAAATAAAGCTTTATTCGAACAGAGACATGCTCATTCCTTTAGGTTCTGCCCATGGCCGCGTCCATGCTACAAAAGCAGGGTGGAACAGCTGCGACAGAGACTGTGCGGCTCACAAAGCTTAAATGATTTACTGCCTGGCCCTTTACAGAAAATATTTTCATGCCCTGCCCTATAAAATGTCCCTGGGAGAAGTTATACTTCACACCTTTATCACTTAGACAGATGTTTTTGGTTCTTACTGCATTTTCAAACACATGCTGGTAGGATGAGACCCTGGCAGGCGGCTAAGGGGTGAGCCCCGGGCCCAGAGAGAGGCTGGTGAAGGCTGGGCCCACGCCAGGGTCTGGTTGGCTTGTGCAACTGTTCCTCGCTTTCACCTTTTACCACCTTTTCGAGCAACTCTAGAGATGGTAGTTTTCTGCTTGTTTTGTGGGGGTTGGGGGCTCCTCCCTTGACCCACAGGTGCTGTGAACCTCGTGGGCTGCGAGGCACAGACACCCACAGATAGGCCCTGCGGTACAGGAGAGGGGCTCTCGTGGATGTCCAAGGGAGGGGCTGGGCGCACGGCATCGCGGCCTCCCCCGGTCATACCCGGCTCTCCCACTTGCTCAGGTTCGAGACCCTGGAGCCCGAAATGAACGCCCTGGCTGCGCGAATCACTGCAGTGAATGACATTGCGGAGCAGTTGCTGAAGGCCAACCCCCCGGGCAAGGACCGCATCGTCAACACGCAGAAGCAGCTCAACCACAGGTGGGCTTGGGGAGGGCGGGCCGGGGCTGAGAAAGAATGAGGGTGGTACTGGGAAGTGAGTGTATCAGGGCCAGAAGGTGGTTAAAAAGGAGGAAGGAGACAGGGCAGGGCTGTGTCGGGGAGGAGAAACGATGGAGAAGTGAGAGGGGTCAGGAAGAGAAGCAGTCGGGGAAGATGAGCAGGGAGCAGCCGCTTTAGAGCAGCAGAGCAGGCGAGTAGAAAGTACCCGTGGAGGGAGAAACAGGGAAGAAGCTTCCAAATAGATCTGGACAGAGCAGGGAAACTAAACCCTTGCCCCGCTCTCAGGTGGCAGCAGTTTCGGTCCCTGGCGGACGGCAAGAAGGCAGCTCTGACATCAGCCCTGAGCATCCAGAACTACCACTTAGAGTGCACGGAGACCCAGGCCTGGATGAGAGAGAAGACCAAGGTCATCGAGTCCACCCAGGGCCTGGGCAACGACCTGGCCGGGGTGCTGGCCCTGCAGCGTAAGCTGGCCGGCACTGAGCGGGACCTGGAAGCCATCGCCGCCCGGGTGGGTGAACTGACTCGAGAGGCGAATGCCCTGGCCGCTGGCCACCCGGCCCAGGCCGCTGCCATCAACTCCCGGCTTGCAGAAGTGCAAGCTGGCTGGGAGGACCTAAGGGCCACCATGCGGCGTCGAGAGGAGTCACTGGGGGAGGCACGGCGGCTGCAGGACTTCCTGCGCAGCTTGGATGACTTCCAGGCTTGGCTAGGCCGCACTCAGACCGCCGTGGCCTCTGAAGAAGGGCCCGCCACCCTGCCTGAGGCAGAGGCCCTCCTGGCCCAACACGCAGCCCTACGGGGAGAGGTGGAGCGGGCCCAGAGCGAGTACAGCCGGCTGCGGGCCCTGGGCGAGGAGGTGACCCGGGACCAGGCGGATCCCCAGTGCCTCTTCCTTCGGCAGCGCCTGGAAGCCCTCGGAACCGGCTGGGAGGAGCTGGGCCGGATGTGGGAGAGCCGGCAAGGTCGCCTGGCCCAGGCCCACGGCCTCCAGGGCTTCCTGCGGGACGCGCGCCAGGCGGAGGGCGTGCTCAGCAGCCAGGTGAGCGCTGGGCAGACACGAAGGCGCACAGCGGGTGGGCGCGGGGGCTGGGGTATCGTCCCCTACATCCCAGCTGAGGGCTGGGGGGGTCCCTTCTGAGGGGTGGAGTTGTGCTGTGAGAAGTGAGCTCAGTGTCGCCCTCCCACACAGGAGTATGTTCTGTCTCACGCGGAGATGCCGGGGACTCTCCAGGCCGCCGACGCTGCCATAAAGAAGCTGGAAGACTTCATGAGCACCATGGACGCCAGCGGGGAGCGGATCCGCGGGCTCCTGGAGGCCGGGCGCCAGCTGGTGTCCGAGGGCAACATCCACGCGGAGAAGATCCGGGAGAAGGCGGACTCCATCGAGCGGAGGTGTGGGGGGGCGGTGCACGGATGAGGGACCCCTGGGGGGAAAGGAGTGAACACAGGATGGCCTCTAGCTGGAGACCGTGGCACAGGCAAACTGACGGATGGGGCTGGGGCTGGCGGAAAAGCAGAAGAGGAAGAACCCGGCGCCCGGAGCTTCTGCCTCCCCCTGCACTAGGGCAGGGGGACGTCTCCCGGGCAGCAGGCCTGGAGACTGGGTTTCTGGCTTGTCTCATCGGGCTCCGAGAAGGAGCCATCCCCCCGCTAGGAGGACTGAAGGCCTCCGAGTTGGTCAAAGGATCATAACCCTCTCACAGCGAGTCCAAGGGTCTCCCTCGGGGCTGTCGTTACAGACACAGGAAGAATCAGGAGGCAGCACAGCAGCTTTTGGGCCGTCTTCGGGACAACCGAGAGCAACAGCATTTCTTACAGGATTGTCACGAGGTGAGGCTCTAGTCCCTGATGTCCCCTGTGACATTCCCTAGCCACCCCTTTCCCACTCTGAGCCTAGAACAAGTCCATCACGGTGTCACCAGAGCGTGTGAGCCCCTCCACGCCTCTTCCCCAGTCTCACCCTCTTTTACACCCCACTCGTCTCTCCCTCTGAAACGTCCTCTGTCCTCCATCCCTGCGTCGCGTGTGGTCCAGCTGAAACTCTGGATTGACGAGAAGATGCTGACAGCCCAGGACGTGTCCTATGACGAGGCCCGCAACCTGCACACCAAGTGGCAGAAGCACCAGGCGTTCATGGCCGAGCTGGCCGCCAACAAGGACTGGCTGGACAAGGTGGACAAGGTGAGCAGTGTGACCGGAGTGGCGGGAAGTGAGTCCCTGGGGCTGCCCCGGGCGGGGTCCCGCTGCGGGGCAGGGGAGGGGCCTGGCTCCGAGATCCGTTTTTTTCATGGTTAGAGAAAAGTTGTGGCCCCGGGGAACGAATGTCTCAGGGCTATGGGACAGTAACGCTAGAACTTTTCGAGAGTACAAACTAGTAGGGGGCCACACTGCAGCTTTGGTGCACCATGATGACTCTTCATTGGTCCTGAGCAGGATGAAACCCGTCAGCGGGAATCTGGCACCTTTTTCTGTAGACGGCTAGTAGTAACTGTTTTAGTTTCAGCTGCAATTATCCCTCCCTGCTGTTGTGGTGCAAAAGCAGCCATAGAGAATACGTAAATGAATGAGCGTGGCTGTATTGCAATAAAACTTTATTTATAAAAACAGGCAGGAGGCCAGATTTGGCCCGTGGGCCATAGTTTGCCAGTCCTTGCTTTTGAGTCTTTCTGTTCCTGGTACTTGTTCTCCCACCCACCCAGCTCTTCCTCAGGAGCCGAGGACAGGTAAAGCTTCACTTCTACTCAGCAAGTATTCCTAGAGGACGTTGCGTGTGCCCAGCACTCTGCTAGGTACTGCAAGGTGTATAAAAGGGCACTTTCCTCCCCTCTAGGGCGTGACGGTTAGGGAGAAGAGGAGGCCAGCATGTTTTTGGTTTTTCCATTTGTTCAGCAAATACTTGGTGCTCCTCTGTGCATTGTCTGAGGCCCTGCATGGGGGACAAAGATGATTCCATTGTGGGCTCCACCGTCAAGGAACAACACCGTAGCCAGGACAGGAGACACGTACACACATAGCTAAGTCAGATTCCCAGCAGAATGCAATGAGTGCCGCGAGGGAGCCTGGTGAAGCCCCGGCAGAGGAGAGAGGAGACGTGGGACTTCTCAGAGCGCCCAGGGCAGTCCACGGGGCACAAGCAGAATTCGGACAAGCAGAGATATTGGGGGAAAGATGTTTCTCAGTAGAGCAAACGGCGTGAGCAGAAAAGCATGGCTGTGGAAGCGCGGGTACGGGAGCAGGGGGTTCCTCAGTCCGGCAGGGGCACAGAGTGTGTGAGGCCCGTGGAAGAAACGGTGGGGAAAGCACGCAGGGCCGGGCCACCAGCAGCCCTGATCCCCAGCAGGGAGTGTGCTTTACGGTGTGGGTCGTGCTGAGGGTTGTGAAGTTACCAAGCAGTGCAGGCCTCTGACGTGATGGCTGCGTGTCACAGCCTGAAGCCAGTGCCTGGGCTTGGGTTCTCCAAGAAGCAGACGCTGAAACAGTGATCCCTAGTGCTGGCCGCTTAGATGGGAGGTGATCGCAGAGGGGTGGAGAGATGAGACAGAGAAGGGCCGAGGTCAGTGAAGGTGCTCAGTAACGCCGGCCACCCGTGTGGGCACCGTGGGAGAGGGTGTAGGACACCCATCAGCATCATCACAGCCAGAGCACGAGGACACTGGCTGTCTAGCCATCGACTCTGTCATTGGTTACGGGCTGCTTCTGGGGGCAGTGACTCCCTGGCACTTCTAACTCACCTTCCACTCAGCTCGAGAGAGCACGCTCCCCTCACTCCTCAGAAACAAAGCCCTCAAGCAGAAAGGCTGAAGGTCGGGGACCAGGTGGGACGCACTTGCCACAGTTCAAGTGAGGGGTGACGCGCTGAGAAACATGAGGTGAGAGTGAATGAGGCAAGTCCACGTGCAGCGTGACACTGGAAACCACAAGTGTCAGGGAGCGCACGCTAAGGGAGGGTTGCAGCGGCGTCTCGGTTGCAACGGGGTTTGCACTGGGCCTTGAAGGAGGAGCAGCTTCGTCGGCAGGGAAGGCTGGGCAGCTCAGAGGGGTCTAGAGTGTGCTCACGAGAACACACACGGACTTGGAATTACTGCCCACCTGTCAGGTCTCTACTGTTCTTAGGTCCCTGGTCTGCTATTGCCACTGAAGTTCAGTGGCGTCTAATCCTGGCACCGACGCTCTCTTTGTCCTGCCTCCCAGGAAGGGCGGGAGCTGACTCTTGAGAAGCCAGAGCTGAAAGCCCTGGTGTCGGAGAAGCTGGGAGCCCTGCACCGGCGCTGGGACGAGCTGGAGACCACCACCCAAGCCAAGGCCCGCAGCCTGTTCGACGCCAACCGCGCCGAGCTGTTCGCCCAAAGCTGCTCCGCCCTGGAGAGCTGGCTGGAGAGCCTGCAGGCCCAGCTGCACTCGGACGACTACGGCAAGGACCTCACCAGCGTCAACATTCTGCTCAAGAAGCAGCAGGTGGGCCGTGGGCCTTTGGCGGGGATGGGATGGTGAACGGCAGAAGAAAGGAGGGAGGCCATAGATCTCGCGATTTGAGAGTCCATTCTGAGGCCTGGCCGATAACATCGTCGTTGGTGCTTCTGGAAGTGATTCTATGGGCCGCCGGTGTGGGAATCTCTAGGGCGATGTGTCAGTCGGCGTAAAGTCAGGAGACAGAGACCTACTAGTAATTGGAAGAGGGGGACTTTAGTAAAAAGAAGTATTAGTTAGTAGAAAGTAGTTAAAAGGGATAAAGAGAATTCTACAACAGGGGTCAGAAAACTTTTTTTCTGGCCGGGCGTGGTGGCTCACGCCTGTAATCCCAGCACTTTGGGAGTCCGAGGTGGGAGGGTCTCTTGAGGCCAGGAGTTCAAGACCAGCCTGAGCAAGAGTGAGATCCTGTCTCTACAAAAAATAGAAAAGTTAGCCGGGCATGGTGGCGCATGCCTGTGGTCCCTGCTACTCGGGAGGCTGAGGGAGGAGGATTGCTTGAGCTCAGGAGTCTGAGACTGCACTGAGCCATAATGATACCAGCCTGGGCAACAGAGCAGAACCTTATCCCAAAAAACCGAAAACAAACAAAAGAATCCTTTTTTCTGTAAAGGGCCAGATAGTAAGTGTTTGGGGCTTTGTGGGTCATACGGTCTCTGTCACTACTATCCGACTCTGTCTTTGTAGGGTAAACGCAGCCGTAGACAACACACAAAAGAGGAGGCGTGGCTGTGTTCCAATAAAACTTTTAAAATACGGGCAGCGGGCTGGATTTGCTGGCCCTGCTCTAAAGAGTACAGGACTAGCCAATGTAGGGGGCAGCTCCGATCTGTGGGCCAGAGAGGACCCAAGGAAGGAACACATGGCTGAGTTTCACACCTCCTTAGAGAGGGCCGAGGCCCAGTGAATGGCCTAGAAATTTGCCAGGGTACCATGGGCCAGGGCAGGTCTGCAGCCGGAAGGCCAAGGCTGCCAGCAGCCGTGCTGGAGGGCCGGCCCGCCGGATCTCTTGCGCAGTGTTGCTGCAGGAGTCAGAAGAGCACACGGGAACCGTAGACTCCCTTCCTGCCGTGCCTTTTGCTGTCCCTCCAACGTCCTCTACTGGCAAGGCCAAGCACTGTGACAGCTGTTAAAGAGAAATGTTTACAGGGTCCAGTACCAAGGTGTCAAACCAAGCACAGACGGATTTGCAACCGAGGTGCATTTAGGGCCGACGGCACGGTGCTCACACTCCCCCGGACCCTCGTGTGTGTTAAAGTTTAGGAGCCACTGGTCCGGGCCCCGGGAATGCTGTCCCTGTGGTGAGCCCCGGAGATGACAAGTCACAGTTGGCTTGGTACAGCCCAATGTCTCCTCCGAGTTTGACGGTGGAGATGCGGGGCTGACGCGTCCGTCCTCCCCGCGACGTGCAGATGCTGGAGCGGGAGATGGCTGTGCGCGAGAAGGAGGTCGAGGCCATCCAGGCCCAGGCAAAAGCACTGGCCCAGGAAGACCAGGGCGCGGGGGAGGTGGAGAGGACCTCGAGGGCCGTGGAGGAGAAGTTCAGGGCCTTGTACCAGCCCATGCAGGAGCGCTGCCAGCGCCTGCAGGCTTCTCGCGAGCAGCACCAGTTCCACCGGGACGTGGAGGACGAGATCGTGAGTCCCTGGGGCTGAGGGTGGCATGGAGTCTTCATCTGGGCCAATCACCCCATGCCACGTGGCTCTCCAGCCTCCTGCCTGGATGCTGGGCAGAGGCCAGCAGTGCTCTGTTCCCTCTTCTCTTTGGCTTGGAAATTTCCCCTCTAGGGAGACTCGGGGATGCCCCCTTGGTCCCTTTACCCTGCACCAGACATGACCATTCCTCGCACAGCCCGGTAGTCCTAGACATCCCCACTGTCCCACCCCCAGTGCTTGCTTTGCCCTCTGGAACTCTGCTGACCCCCCCTTTCTCTTCCAGTTGTGGGTGACGGAGCGACTGCCCATGGCCAGCTCCATGGAACACGGCAAGGACCTGCCCAGCGTCCAGCTTCTCATGAAGAAAAACCAGGTGAGGCAGAGGCTGAAGGCAAAGTCCCCAGGGACCTCCCCAGACTTGGACATTTGTTTCTTCTTAAGACCTGCTGCTTCTCAACATGTGAATTTTGAGTGAAAAGAAAAGAAAAAAAAAAAAGACCTGCTGCTTCTCTGGCCCAGGCTCCATGCTGTGTGGAGCCCTGGACTTCAGCAGTCCTCCTTTCCTCACCGGGAGGGTGGCTTCTCTCGGTAGCAGATCACGTGGGATGGAAGAGGCATTGCCATCGAGTGCCTGGGCCAAGAAAGGGGGCCTTGCGGAGAGGGCCGGGGGAGGAGCAGAGGCAAGAGTGTGGAGAGGGCTTGCTCTTGAGTAGGTCTGAGGGAGGTGGGGCAGGGGTCCCTCAGCAAGCTGTCCACATTTCCTCTTCTGCTGCCGGGGCAGACCCTACAGAAGGAGATGCAAGGCCACGAGCCCCGGATCGCGGACCTAACGGAGCGGCAGCGTGCCCTGGGTGCGGCAGCGGCAGGCCCAGAGCTGGCTGAGCTGCAGGGATTGTGGAAACGCCTGGGCCGTGAGCTGGAACTTCGAGGGAAGAGACTCGAGGAGGCCCTGCGGGCCCAGCAGTTCTACCGCGATGCCGCCGAGGCGGAGGCCTGGATGGGCGAGCAGGAGTTACACATGATGGGCCAGGAGAAGGCCAAGGTGAGGGCAGGGCGGAGCCCAGTCCGTGTGGCCGACTCTGCCTCACCCCGCGCCCCGACGCACTGCCCGATGCCCGCTGTCCCTTCCCCAGGACGAGCCGAGTGCCCAGGCAGAGGTGAAGAAGCACCAGGTCCTGGAGCAAGCCTTGGCTGACTACGCGCGGACGGTCCACCAGCTGGCAGCCAGCAGCCAAGACATGATTGACCACGAGCACCCGGAGAGGTGAGCGCGGCGGCGGCACGGAAGCCCAGGCCTGGGGGAGAGGGGCACCGTCAGGGCAGGCACGGGGATTGGGAGCCTTCTGTGCTGTGTGCGCAGAGCCATCGAGACAGCTGCAGACACAGGGACTAGGTGATCTGTTGAGAGACTAAGAGGGACAGGACTCCACAGAACAGGCTGGGGTCAGAGCGGTGGCTCCTCAGTCCCATGGGTCCTCCGCCACCCCCTGTAGCACACGGATATCGATCCGCCAAGCCCAGGTGGACAAGCTGTACGCCGGCCTGAAGGAGCTGGCCGGAGAGCGGCGGGAGCGCCTGCAGGAGCACCTGCGGCTGTGCCAGCTCCGCCGGGAGCTGGACGACCTGGAGCAGTGGATCCAGGAGCGCGAGGTGGTGGCGGCCTCCCACGAGCTGGGCCAGGACTACGAGCACGTGACGGTGAGTTCGGGGAGGACCCACTGGGAGGCCAGAGCCTCGTCCCGGGCAGAGCGCCGAGGGGCAGGAAGGGGCGGGGCTGAGACCAGGCTAAGCAGGCGCCGTCCTCCTGGGTCTCAGGTGTGTAATCGGAGGAACCGCGCAGCAAGGGGCACACGGGGCTGAGCCTGGGCAAGGGCAAAAAGGAAACATCCAAACACTCTTTTCCAGTGTAGCTCAGCAGACAGGGTGGGATTCCCCGCCATAGTCTGGGGCTCTGGATCCTCATAGTCAGGGTATCCTTGTCCGAGCTCCGAAGGTTCCAAGCACCTCCGGACGCCTGGGCCAGGGGTGGAGGGCGTCAGCCGAATGCAGCGTCAATGGAAAGTGGCCGCGTCCGCTCAGTAACTCAGCCCCGGCGCTGGAACCTGCTGTGCCCCAAGCGGCCCCGGGGAGAGAAGTGGGTTCTGAGTTTGGCAGGAGCCTCGCTCCATCAGGCAGGGCCCACACCACCAGTGCCACAGCACTGTCTGCACAACTGCTTCCTCCGCCAGATGCTCCGGGACAAATTCCGAGAGTTCTCCCGGGACACAAGCACCATCGGCCAGGAGCGCGTGGACGGCGCCAACGCGCTGGCCAACGGGCTCATCGCCGGGGGCCACGCTGCACGGGCCACCGTGGCCGAGTGGAAGGACAGTCTCAACGAGGCCTGGGCCGACCTGCTCGAGCTGCTGGACACGCGGGGTCAGGTGCTGGCCGCCGCGTACGAGCTGCAGCGCTTCCTGCACGCGGCGCGCCAGGCCCTGGCCCGGGTGCAGCACAAGCAGCAGCAGCTTCCAGATGGGACGGGCCGTGACCTCAACGCCGCCGAGGCCCTGCAGCGCCGGCACTGTGCCTACGAGCATGACATCCAGGCCCTCAGCGCCCAGGTCTGAGCCAAGAGTGAGGAGGTGGGGGAGGCTGAGAGGAGACTTTGTGGGCAGTGGGGGCGGGGCTCTTGGGAGCTGGGCAGATCCCGGAAGTGCTGGGAGTGTGGCGTCCTCTGGGGGGTCGTTGAGGGATGAGGTTAGAATTGCTCCAGGAGAACATCTCCGCCCAGGGGACAGCCACCGTGTTCACATTTTTAATGACAAGGCTCCTCGAGAGCCTGTGTCATTTTCAGGTGGCCCCAGTGGCCACAGGACTCTTCGTGCCACACGAACATCTGCCTGCTGGTGCCTCCCAGGCTTGAGCTCTAGACCTGCACAGAATAAGCGCGGGGCCTTCCTTCCACCGTCTAAACCCAGTCAGCGCCCCCATGTCCCTTCTTTAGACTAAACGTTCCAGTCTTGCAATCTTCGAGGACCCTCCCGTCCTGGCCAGTGGCTGTCTCACAGCCTCCTCTCCTCTGATAAGCCCAGGCCCTCACGTGAGACCCGACAGGGCAGAGTCTGGCAGGGCCCCTGCCTCCATCGCTCCTGGCCACCCCCGGCTCCTCCTCCTGCCTCTCCGGCTGGCGAAACGGGCAGGAGGTGGACAGCGGCAGCCAGGACCGAGACAGGCTGCAGCTCCTAGGAGCCTCCTGGCTCCGCCTGACCCTGACCTGGGGCCCTGCAGGTCCAGCAGGTGCAGGACGATGGCCACCGGCTCCAGAAGGCCTACGCCGGAGACAAGGCCGAGGAGATCGGCCGCCACATGCAGGCCGTGGCCGAGGCCTGGGCCCAGCTTCAAGGAAGCTCCGCCGCCCGCCGCCAGCTGCTGCTGGACACCACGGACAAGTTCCGCTTCTTCAAGGCCGTGCGGGAGCTGATGCTCTGGATGGACGGGGTCAACCTGCAGATGGACGCCCAGGAGCGGCCCCGGTGAGACCGCAGTGCCCGGGGCCTTTGTGGATGGCGTGGCTGGGCGACGGGCGGCGGGCAGCGGGTGATGCTGTTTCTGCACCCGCTAGGGATGTGTCCTCCGCGGATCTGGTCATCAAGAACCAACAAGGCATCAAGGCAGAGATAGAGGCCAGGGCGGACCGCTTCTCCGCCTGCATCGACATGGGGCAGGAGCTGCTCGCCCGGAGCCACTACGCGGCCGAGGAGGTGGGCGCGGCCGTCCTCACGCGCCGCGCTCAGTGCTGATTTTCCCTCCGAGTCTGGCTGCTTCCTCGCATTCTTTCTTTGCAAGAAATCTTTCACTCTCTCTCCCGTCAGTACTGCTCAGAGATTTTCCACATCCCATCTTTCCCCCAGAACCATCTTCCTCTTGACATCAGAAATCCCTAGTCCTCTGGGCTGATTCAGGCTTAGGGCCAGGGGACCTGGAAAGGTCCCCGTTGGCGCCGACTCGCATCTCTGCCCCCCAGATCTCGGAGAAGCTGTCCCAGCTGCGAGCACGGCGCCAGGAGACAGCTGACAAGTGGCAGGAGAAGATGGATTGGCTCCAGCTTGGTGAGCTGCCACAGGAGCGCCGGGTCCTGGGAGGAGGGGCCGAGCGTCTCGCTCTCTGTGTTTCCAGAGAGCGTGAGTCCCGGAACCCTGGGTGTGGGACGCAAGGTGCCCAACTGCCTGGCACTGCTCTGGGGCTGCGGCTTCCTCTGCGTCCTTGTTCTCGCTGTGCCCTGCCAGCGCCCGCTCTGACCTGCCCTCTCTCTGCGGTGCCCGATGCCGGCAGTTCTGGAGGTGCTCGTGTTTGGGAGAGACGCGGGGATGGCGGAGGCCTGGCTGTGCAGCCAGGAGCCGCTGGTGCGAAGTGCCGAGCTGGGCTGCACGGTGGATGAAGTCGAGAGCCTCATCAAGCGGCACGAAGCCTTCCAGAAGTCAGCGGTGGCCTGGGAGGAGCGTTTCAGTGCGCTGGAGAAGCTCACCGCGGTGAGGGCTGCGGGACCCCGGGGACGCCCGCCCCAGCCTGCTGCCCGGGCCAGTGCTCTCTCCTGCTGTTCCCACCGCACCGGGCACCTCCCGGGGCTGAGCTGAGCGTGCCCTATTGTCATCACAACTTCGGGAGTCCTCAGTTTCCCCGGCCGATGCTGACGCACCACCTCCCCCTTTGGATTCCATCCTCCGTCCTTCCTACTTCAGCAGACTAGAACCGAGACATCTCAGCTTTCCCCAGCACCCCGGGCCTTTTCAACGAGACCTTCTGACTCTGACCTCGGCATTTTTTGACAGCTGGAGGAGCGGGAGAAGGAGCAAAGGAGGAAGAGGGAAGAGGAGGAACGGAGGAAACAGCCCCCTGCCCCGGAACCCAGGGCCAGTCTGCCGCAGGGGGGCCTGGCAGACAGCCAGACGGCTCCTGATGCCGCCTGGGATGGGTGAGAGCCGGGACGCCTGGGGTAGCAGGATGAGGCTGAGCCCAGGCAGCCCAAAGACTAATCATCCCGTGTCGCCTTCGGCTGTTCCAGAACCCAGCCACGGCTGCCACCATCCGCCCAAGCGCCCAGCGTTAATGGAGTCTGCACGGACGCAGAGGCCTCACAGGTAACCCGGCGGTTCCCGTGCACCCCATCAGAATCGTAGCCCCTCTCGCAAACCCTCTTACGGCTTCTTGTCCTTGCAGCCCCTGCTAGAACAACAGAGGCTCGAGCAGAGCAGCTTCTCGGAAGGGCCTGTGAGTTCCCTGGACGTGCGGGTTTCAATGGCTGGGAGATGCAGGGACCAAAGAGGGCATAAGCCGGGGGCTGCCGTCCTGGGGATGAGAGAAGGCAGGGGCTCAGCGGAAGCCTGGGGGCCTCTCATCTCGCCAGCTGACGCTGACGCTGACGCTGCTTTTCCCCACAGGGATCCAGTGCCGGGGAAGAGGCCAGTGGGCCACGGGGAGAGAGGCAGACCCGGACACGGGGCCCGGCCCCTCAGATGCCCCAGAGCAGGTCATCAGAGGCCACCCATGTTGCCACCTTGCCCCCTCGAGGCCCAGAGCCCTCCGCGCAGGAGCAGATGGAGGGCATGCTGTGCCGCAAGCAGGAGATGGAGGCCTTTGGCAAGAAGGCCGCCAACAGGTACTGGCTTCGGCCGGGCGGCGCCCGTGGCCTCCTGGCGCCTGCCTTCCGAGGAGGCTTCCCCAGAACGTCTTCCTAGACACGGAGTGTGTCCACTAGACTGCATCCTCTGGGAAAGGGGCAGGACTCAGGACCAGAGCAGGGCCCCGGGGGAGGGCCAGGAGGGCACAAAGATGATGGGCCTGCGGACAGGAGTGGAGCTGGAAGTCCCAGGTCACAGGCCCCAGCGAGGCCAGCCAGGCAGCCGTCTCACCTCTTGACTACACCGTGTCCCACCCAGGTCCTGGCAGAACATATACTGCGTCCTGCGGCGGGGGAGCCTGGGCTTTTACAAGGATGCAAAGGCAGCCAGCACGGGAGTGCCATACCACGGAGAAGTGCCTGTCAGCCTGGCCAGGGCCCAGGGCAGCGTTGCCTTTGATTATCGAAAGCGCAAACATGTCTTCAAGCTTGGGTAGGAACGGGGCACGGTGCTCTCGGGGTGGGAGGGAAGCCGGGAGCAATACGGGTGAGCCAGGGGCTGGGCCCAGAGGGAATGGGGTTCCCTGCAAGGGGCACTGCAACGGAGTGACCAGACCAGCAGCTTGGGGACAGCTGTGGACGAGGGAGAGGCAGAGGACTATGGCCGTATTCCACACTAAGGGGAGCAGGGGAACCAAGACCCAGGCCTGACAACTGATGTCAAGCTGCAGGATTCCCCGGGGGAACATCTGAAGATGCTCAGGCACTGCCCTGCCTCCAGCAGCCTCGGGGCTGCCCCACCCGCCAGCATGCTCCGCTCCGGGCCGAGGCGGGCTGGGGTGGAAGTTAGCGTGCCCGGCCCTCCGCAGCCGACGGGAAGGGTTTGCTTTTGCACCATCCTGGGCATCTGAAGAATGCGCAATACGTGTCTGGTCCTGCCCGAGGCCTGCAGCCAGGACATCCCCCCAGCCTGGCCTCTGGGTTTTGATCGAGCTCTCGCCAGCACTCGTCTGGCAGATTCTCAGCTCTGCCTGTGGCTTCTCTCTCCCAACAGCTTACAGGACGGAAAAGAATATCTATTCCAGGCCAAGGATGAGGTGAGCCGCCGCTTCTCCTCTCTGTTCCCTCTCTCTGGGCCATTCTTAGAACCTCCGGCTGCAGCTGCCTCTTCCTTCCCTCTCTTCCTTATCTCCCTCTTTGTACCAAGACAAACCACAATGTGCCAGCTGGGTGTTGTGAAGGCCACACCAAGACACGTTCCCCACCTTAAAGGGTCTGCCTCCTCCTCCCGCACTTCCCTGCTGCGCGGCGCCGGCCGGCAGTGCCCTTGCAGCCGACGGGGTGTCTTTCTGTCCTGCAGGCAGAGATGAGCTCGTGGCTGCGGGTGGTGAACGCGGCCATCGCCACTGCGTCCTCTGCCTCTGGAGAGCCGGAGGAGCCAGCAGCGCCTGGTGCCCCCCGGGGCATGACCCGCGCCATGACCATGCCCCCCGTAGCGCCGGCTGGGGCCGAGGCGCCGGTCGTGCTCCGCAGCAAGGACGGCAGAGAACGGGAGCGAGAGAAACGCTTCAGTTTCTTTAAGAAGAACAAGTAGTAGGGGTCAAGACTCCAAGGCCATCTCCCTCCTCCCTCTGTTCAGGAAACTGCCAGGGACTGTCGACAGGGACCACCCTCTTGTCAGGATAACTGCCTGCTGCTAGGGTCTGTTGCCAAGGTCAGCCCATCACCAGAAACTGTCACTGGGGACAAGTCGGTGTCCCCCAGGGCAGCCCTTCTCTTCTGCTATTTAATTCCAGACTGGTGGTGGGACCCAGGCAACCCCCAATTCCACTCCCCACACCTCCTCCCTCGTCCCCAGCCTTAGCCTCTGTCCCCGCCACGGTGCGGACAGTGCCATGCCCTCAACACGGGCCAAGTGGGGAACGGCTGCCCGCTCAGGGTCATCCTCCCACCACTGCTAGGGCACGCCATCCGCCGTCTGATCCCTTGCCCCCGGGACTAGCCAGGAACCTCTCAGAGCTGACGCAGGACCTGGGGGCAGGAATGCCAGATGCCGGAGCTGTCCCTCCCCTTCTTCCTCATTCTCTGACTTGAGTGGCCACTCCACCTCCACCCACTCTCAGTGACTTCCAGGTGCGAGTCGTTCAGGGGCAACCGCAGCCTTGAGTCTGGCCAAGGGGGTGATTAAACAGCTCAGCTTCTCTCTCTGCGTCCGGGTGTTTGCTTTCCTGACCGCTTGCCCTCTGCCCAGGCGCGTTCTCGCCTTGGGTCCGTGAGAACGCCCTCCGGTGCACTGGGCTGACCACGCCAAGCCTCTTTTTAGACCAAAGAAGTCCGCCGTGGGTTGGGGTGAGGTCAACAAGCAGTGTCTGTGTTCAAAGGCAACGAGGGACTCCTGCCCTGGCGCTTGGCATTCTTCACTCATAATTCTCAAACTTGTTTTTAAAAATGGAAGACTGGGGAGCACTGCCCAGCCCCAGGGAAGAGTCAGGCACATGGGGGGTGATTAGGGTCCCCACTTCCTGTCTCCTCCCCAGTGGAATCCAGGGAGCTCAGGCGGGCGTCGAAGTGGCAGGTTCCCAACAGACTGAGCAACAGAATGGCGTTGCCCTGGGAAGCCCAAGGACGTAAATGGCCATGCAAAGCACAGAATATGTTATAGATTTAGTAAAGTATTAAAGATGAGCTCACTGGAGGTTTCAGGGTAATGGTGTTTGGCTTTAGCTGTTGATGGAAGTGACCGCTCCCTGGTGGCCTCCGACAGGCAAAGCTGTGTTATTTCTTTTCCACACACACACAAACCACCATCTCTCCAGGAAAGCAGCCCCATCTCTAGCGTGATCGGCCAAGGGCCCTGACTGAGCAGATCTGCACTGACTGACATCAGTCACGGCAGAGACAGTGTCGGGTACCTGCCGCCCCGGAACGGGCTCCAAACACGAGATCTGGTAGGCCAGGCAGCACACAGAATTCTTTCTGCTGAGATGAGTGGATTCCGTATTCCACGGTATCCAGGTGTCATGGGACTAAACGGAGTAACACATCGGTGCTACACAGACACCTCTTGTCCTTCAAGGACAGCTGTCACATCACCCCCGCGAAGGGCGCGGCAGTCATACATTGTAGGGTGCTTGGGGAATCTGGGCGTTCGCACTCCAGGTGGCAAGCTGAGGGCTTGGTGGGAAATCAATAATTAGACATTTCAGAAGGAAGTGTAAATAGGGGAGAGAAGTCAGTGGAGAAATGGTCGTTTTAATGTCAAGCGTAAGCGTAGGCAGGCAGCCCGTGGGAGCGGTCCCGGTCCCGCAGAACACAGGTGTGACCGGGGAGGTAAGACAAGACACCCGGCAGCCGAAGCCACCGTAGGGCACGATTCCTTAAGGACAGGACGTGGAAGAGGATAGCACAGGGGCAGGAAATAAGTCTCAGGAAACACCTTCTGATGTGGGGGGCAGAAAGGACAAGTTCCAGGAAAGACAACAGGTGGGATGGGGTGGTGAGGGGTGTGGCGCAAGTCAGAGCACAGAGATACGGTAAGCACAGGCACCACCGATCCGTGGGAGACGTGGACAGAGAAAGGTGGGGTAATTACTTAGAGAAAAATCGATTTGCACGCTTACATAGCAGCACCTTCAAGAGTGGACTGAGCCTAGCTCTGTGCTGTCCAGTGTGGCAGCCTCTGGCCATGCGTGGCTGCTGAGCATCTGAGATGTGGCTTTCCAGGCTGAGATGTGCTGTGAGTACAAAACACCAGATGTCTGCCGGTTGTGGTGGTTCACGTCTGTAATCCTAGTACTTTAGGAGGCCGAGGCGGGAGGATCACTTGAGCTCAGGAGTTCAAGACCAGCCTGAGAGCAAGAGTGAGACCTTGTCTTTACTAAAAATAGAAAAAATTAGCCAGGCGTGGTGGCG
>VBSM01000988.1:2205814-2227813 GCA_008086735.1 Cheirogaleus medius
GCTGATGCCACGGCACTCTAGCCCAGGCAACACAGCGAGACTCTGTCTCAAAAAGAAGAAAGAAAAAAAAGAAATAAAAATGTAAAAGAAATGGTCAAGATGGTATCTACATATGTCTTGAGTGCAGAAAGAAATTGAAAATGCCCAAGAGGAGACGGGAAGGGGAGAGGTAGACAGAATTAGGTAGGAGGCAATCATGCATGTTGGTTATTAAAATCACCTGTGAAATGCCTGGGAAACAAAAAGAATTCAGTGAAAGAAACATATCCGAGCAGTTGGGGTGGAAGAGGGCAGCCTGGGGAATTTGTGCCTGATGGTATCAGAGAAGCTGCTATGGAGCCACCACAGTGAGGAATGGTGATCGACACCCACCCTAGAGACAACCTCCATCCATCCATCCCCATAAACGTCCATGCATCCTTTGAGGGTGACAGTGAATAATCCACTTAATAGCTTCCCTTTTGCCACCAGGAGGAGGTGCCCTTGGACCACAGTTGAATTTTCCACGCTAGAAAGCGTCGGGAGACTCACAGTTGCCTAGACCTCCAGCCGCTTGGTGTGGACGAGGAGACCCCGAGCCACTGCAAAACAAGGAACCTTTCTGGGCCTCTCCACTAAGTATTCCTCTGGTGTGCTCACCGCAGACCAGGAACTGTGATGGACACACGATCGGAGCTTGCATTCTAGCTAGAGAGAGACGGCCCACGTATACACACGAGCAAACAAAACGTAACTGTGACCTGGGTAGAAATGCCTCAGACCTGTCCCCGTTCTGCAACATCATCTTTCTGCTCCTTGGCTCTCAGTTTTCTCACCAATGAATAACACGTTTGCAATGAAACATCTAAAAAATAGGTCTAAAGAGATACAAAAAAAATGATTAGGTTTGCTTAAAACGTGGCGCGCCTGTATTTTTGAAATGTTGCCCCAAGTTGCCATAGAGGCTGGCCGGCCCGTTGAGAAAGCCCCTTCTTAGGGGCCCAGTGCCATAACTCTTTGTCACCAGCCCCCCCCACGCCCCCGTCCCCCGTTGGCCCAACAGCGCGTCCCACTGTGACGGCTAACGACCCCGAGCTTCCCACTGCCCCGGGACGGTGGTTACGTCCGGTGCCCTTCTGACGCACGAGTGGCCACCCCCTTCCAGGGTGGTGATTGGCTAGCCCGGCCTGGGGGCGGGCTGACCTCCGCTCCGCAGCGCCGCCACCAGTTGGCCCCGCCCCCGTGCTGGGCAGCCATTTGTTTGCGGCCGCGGGATTGGTCGCCCGGCTCCCGCGAGGGGGAGGGGAGGGAGGCAGCGCGCACTCGCGCGTGCGTGAGCTGGCGCGCGAGGAAGGGCCCGGTCGCGCCGAGGCTCGAGCGGCCGTCGCCATTTTGTAGGGTTCTCTCTGACGCGGGAGCCGCCGCCGCCGCCGCCGCCACCCGGAGGTGAGAGGGCGTGTTGTGTGTGTGTCTGGGGAGCCCGGCGGCAGGCCAGGCCGAGCCTCCCGCGGACGGGGGTGGCCCAGGGTTTGCGTGCCTCCTCTCGCTGCGGGAGGTCCGGGGAAGACAACGGGAGGAGGCGGGGCCGGGTCTCCGGAAGGGGGCGGGGCAGGGGTCGGGGCGAGTCTTTGTTGGGGCCGAGGAGCTGGAGGTTGGGCCGCTGGGCGGGGGAGGGTCCCGGTTTGGGGCGCAGGGGACCTTTTTATTCTTAGTCTCTTGAAAGGCGATCTCGCCCGGAGGAGAGGTACACAGATTTCCCTCCAAAATCTTGTCACCAGGCGCTCCGATAGATGCCTCTTGCCTTTTGCTTGGGCTTTTCTCTTTCCTCCCTGTTTTAAGACAGGAAACAGCTAATCCTGTTACTTTAATGCGCTCCATTTCACGGAGGTGATGGACTGTGCTATGCATGCTGACCCCCGACCTCCTGTTTGCATGTCACACATAGCTAACACTTCGCCTTAAGAACAAACCGTTTTTCCTCTATTGAGGAAGAATAATGAACGTCAGTGTGAGTGAGGGTCTTGAAGGTGCCAAGAACTTTGGAGGATTGAACTAAAACGCTGCAGTGCACTGAAATTTCCCACCCCACTTTGAAATCTTGTTTTTGTCTTCCAGGCTCTTGTCAGGATGGTGAAGCTTTTCATCGGAAACCTGCCACGGGAGGCCACAGAGCAGGAGATCCGCTCACTCTTCGAGCAGTACGGGAAGGTGCTGGAATGTGACATCATTAAGAACTATGGCTTTGTGCACATAGAGGACAAGACGGCCGCCGAGGATGCCATACGCAACCTGCACCACTACAAGCTTCATGGGGTGAACATCAACGTGGAAGCCAGCAAGAATAAGAGCAAAGCTTCAACCAAGTTACATGTGGGCAACATCAGTCCCACTTGTACCAACCAAGAGCTTCGGGCCAAGTTTGAAGAGTATGGTCCAGTCATCGAATGCGACATCGTGAAAGATTATGCCTTCGTACACATGGAGCGGGCAGAGGATGCAGTGGAGGCCATCAGGGGCCTTGACAACACAGAGTTTCAAGGTGAACTGCTCTGGGGCCTGGGTGGCAGAACTGAGTGGGGTCTAGCTCAAGACAGAGGCAAGAATACAAGACCATGGGACTTGGTAGGGTGGTCTCTTCCATTCTGTTTTAGATGGAAATAATAGATTACATTTACCATTCTTAAGTATAATTTACTTTGGGGGAAGCAAACACTTCCCCTTTTCAGGTTTACTAAGGTGTTCCTCAATAACTATGTAGAATCACAAACTGTGGGTTACTTTATCCTGCAGGCTTCATTCATTTGTTTGAATGCTGTCAGAAGTTTAATCTGCCTGGGCAAAGGAGTACCTCATGGGAGATGGGAGGATAAAGGTCTGTGGCTTACCTGCTTCTTTTGTTATGACCAGGAAGCCTTATATTTGAGGTTTTAAATGTTTAGCACTTATATTTTTTACTGCCTTGGGTGATGGGTAGTGGTGGGAAAGAATAAAAAAGACATTTAGAGAAATCTCTATCATATAGATTTGGGGGAGTCTCTTTTGGGTGCTCAAATTTGTTCAGTCTGTGGACTAAACAAGCAGAGTCAAAAAAAAAAAAATGCGATGGACTATTCTGCTCCACCTACTATTATTTAACCTGAATGGGGAAAAAAAGGAAATTTCTAAAAGCATCAGATTGGATGGGAATGATAGTCCTGCTTCTGAAGACAGTCCAGCAAGGGCATCATAGTTCGTGTCATATTATTTATGCCAATAATATTGTTACATGCATTGTCATTAATATCACAAAGAGGTTGCCTGAAGATTCTCTAGAACTGTGCTAATATGGTAGCCACATGTAGCTGGTACATTTAAATTAATTGAAATTAAGTAAAATTTTAAAATCCATTTTTCAGTTGTACCAGGCACATTTCAAGCATTCAGTAGTCTTATGAGGCTAATGGTTACCATATTAGTGCAGATGTAGAACATTTCCATCATCATAGAGTCCTTTTGATTAAAGTTGTTCTACAAGTTTTTTGTTAGCAGTATCATTGTGGACCACATGTTCACAGTCACTTTTGTGGTTCCTAAGTCAACACCCCTTTTCCTGAGTGCCATTAATGTAGTTGTTATGAAGTACTTAAGGGTCCTCTGCTATACCTAGAAAACACAATGAGAAAAGAAATAATGGGAGAAGGAGAAAACTTGAGACCAAAAAGGGATAAGAAAGCTTGCAAATAGTAGAGATGGGTAGTGGAACACCATAAAGCATCTCTGGCTTCAGCCTTGGCCTTTAGCCGTTCTTTAAAGCATAGAGCCAAGGTTGCAGATACTTGATTCCATTAACTAGTCGTATGACCTTGGACAAGTGTTTTAACCTCTCTGTGCTTCATTTTCCCCACTTATAAAATAGAGTTAATGATCCCTGCCCTACCTCCCTCACAGGATGGTAGTGAGGCTAGAATATGGTAATAACTGTGAAAGTGTTTTGACAGTAAAAGCACTATATGGTGAAAGGTGAATGCAGTTTGCAACTACGGTGTTTCTCTTCTGGTTATTTAAAACATGATAGTGAAGCTTTCCTTATTTATTTACTTTTTTACTTATATTTTTTCTTCAATTACTTTGGAATGCTGTTGCATTTATTTATTTATTTATTTTTGAGACAGAGTCTCACTCTCTTGCCCAGGCTAGAGTGCTGTGGTGTCAGCCTAGCTCACAGCAACCTCAAACACCTGGGCTCAAGCGATCCTCCTGCCTCAGCCTCCCGAGTAGCTGGGACTACAGGCATGCGCCACCATGCCTGGCTAATTTTTTCTCTATATATTTTTAGTTGGCCAATTAATTTCTTTCTATTTTTAGTAGAGACGGGGTCTCGCTCTTGCTCAGGCTGGTTTCGAACTCCTGACCTTAAGCGATCCTACCGCCTCGGCCTCCCAGAGTGCTAGGATTACAGACATGAGCCACCGTGCCTGGCCTGCTGTGGCATTTCAACTTTAAAAAGTATTCTTAATTATTTTCATTTGATGGGGGAGGAGAACATGGTGGGAGACTGGGAAAGGAAGGCTTTCTCTTGGCAGGTAACAAGCAAAATGTAAAAGAATATAAAGTCAGGTACAAACTCTGCAGAGGTATTCTAGTCACATAATACAGCATGCCCTTGCCTTTTTAATACACAACTGAATAAAAGGAAAGGGCATATATATGTTAATTGGGGAGGAGGTGGCTTAGGATGAAAACATCTTAATAAGGCAGGTGTAATACTTTAGGAAGTGGGTATCTGAATAACTCAATGGAATAGCCATGAGATTTTTAAAAACATCACTTCCTTAGAAAGCACAGACACTAAAATGAATTGAAAAAGAAAAATTCTTCATTTGGTTTCCATGTTCTTAGCTTGGCTCCTCTGGAGAGAGCACTCTTCTCTGAGTTATACATATAGACATTTTTTGTAACTAGCTCCGGTTTTCTTTCCCCCACAGGACAGGGAAAGTTTAGTATTGGATAATAAGTTGCCGTTTTAGATCCTTTTGTAGTTCATAAGCGTGGTGACTGGGTGTTCATGCGCATGTGTGAGATACGCCTCCCTGAAACCTTGTTAGGACATGGGCATGTTACCCATCTGATGTGGGGGAAAAAATTGCAGTTTTACAGAAAATACAGTCTAGATACCAGTTTGACATATTTTTTAATTTCAGTCATCTACTAATGGAGCCTTTTCTGTCATCTACTAATGAAGGTAGCCTCTTAAAAGTGTTAGGCATCTTTTGAACCTTTATTTCTCGATGTTAATGGCTGCCATTTAGGCTTCTGTGCAAGTCATTTTAGATATGACTTCTAAAAGGAAGCAGCAGAATCGGAGTTTACCTGACTCTTTCAGAAGTATTTCCTCTTCACAAGCAGCATTGAACTGAACCACTGTTTACTTAACACACACAGTTTGCGTTGGAAGACCCTAAAGAAGCTATTCCCAGGTAACAACTCAGGCAGCTGAATTGGGAAGGATATATAAGAGTTCAGGTGTCTCATTTCTCCCTATATGTAAACAAATATTAATTTAGAGTACTGTTGTATATCAGCTGTATCCCCATCCCTCTCTCAATCTTGGCACTTGATAGGAGCTCGGAAATTAGAACCCCCAAGTTTCTCACCTCAGCATTTTAGTGCTCTTTTCCCTTCCAGCTTTCAAAGAAAATACTTTTATTGGGCTGGTTTTCTGGAAAATGTTGGCAGCAGATTTCAGTAACTTTTGAAGGTCTCAGAAAATCTTTAAGCATTTGGCCTATCCAAGTGGAGTGGAGTAGAAGAATTTAATCTTCTTTCAATCTTCTTTGCCTTGGTTCCGTAAGGTAGTAGAGAAGCACAGTATTTTTCAATTATTATGAGAGCTTTAGAGGATTTAAATTAAAAGCCTAGTTACAACCATTGGAAAGACTGTTTTAAAAAAAACAACACATCACTTCTATTAAAGATTTTTTAGTTCTAGGTTAAAAAATTGTTACCTGCATCTGCATCCTTTTCACAACTACACAGAGGTGGATTTTGCTACAAATGTTTATAAACTTGGGTTGCCACCCTCTAAAGAAAAGCAGGAATGAAGATTGGATTTAGTAACATAAACATCAAGGTAAAATTACTAGGTTTTGTTCTCAAAAAAACAGACCCCAAATCTATAAAAGTGCAAGTTTAATTGATTTTTTTTTCCCTTTAAAAAATGTTACTTCTAGGTCTCTGGATTGGCTGCTTTTTAGATTGGCAGGGTTACTCTGACTTTAGAATTGGAGCAGTTTGCGTCTTGTCACACAGCTTAATGTCACCATGCATGTCTGAAAGCCAAGTAATTTGTAATCTTTTAGTCTAAATTATAGGGAACTCTACATTTGACATATAAATTGGAACAGAAATCTGTGTTTCTAAGTGTAGCATTGTGGCCCTTAATAACTTCTAAGAATTAGAATGGGAGTGTTTAAATCT
Source organism: Cheirogaleus medius (assembly GCA_008086735.1). Lineage (NCBI taxonomy): Eukaryota > Metazoa > Chordata > Mammalia > Primates > Cheirogaleidae > Cheirogaleus > Cheirogaleus medius. Next base: position 2,212,250 of record VBSM01000988.1, read on the forward strand.
CTGAAAACAATGGATGTCTAAATGCAGATTCCAGAGAATTATTGCCACTTGGTATCTGTTGGCTGTATCAGTGGTGATGGTGGATGCTGCCTGTTTGCCAGCAGCTGGAGGTAAAAAGCCTGAGCTCCTTCTTTTGTTTATGCTAAAGAATGGGTTTTAAGTTGGAGGTGGCAAATACCAGAAACGGGTGGTAGGAATCTTAGACATTGGGCAGAACTGAGTTTGACTAAAGTGGTATTACTGCACTGACCCGCTCCCCTCTCAGGGTCAGTGCATGGCGCTGTTCTGGTTGCCGTCCTGAATCTGGCTGTTTCTAACAGGATGGTGGAGCCACAAGGCCTATATCGCATAGCTGCATCCAGAACAAGGTCTGTTAAAGAGAGAATAACTGCTGATCGTGAAGGGGGGAATTGTTCCGATCAGCCCTTGAGAGTGATGGGAAGCTCTTGTTCTCTACATCTGTACTGGCTGCTGTTTCTTTTGGCTACAACTTGAAAAGCATTAACTTGATCTCCAAAAACCTTAAGCAATTTGGGACTAAATCACTGTCACAATTACTTCTTTTCCTAAACTGCTTTTAAAGACTTCAGATGTTTTCATCAGTAAGGGTCCCTGGGTTTAGTGGTACACAAGCCCTGGGCAAAGATTGTTTCTTCTCTTAGCTGGTCTTCAGTGTTGGTCATTCCCTGGCAGTAAGGATGTGACCCGTTTGTATGGGTTCCCAGAGGCCTTCAGGCAAATGCTGCATTTTTTTAACAAGTAGGTAATCCCCTACAAAGAATTTTAAGCTACCTGGTAGGATGAAATGCTCATCATTCTATTACATGGAAACACATTGTCCTTTAGTAACCCATACTGTTTCAAGATCTTTCTAATACTTGCTGTTGAGAGACCTTGGACAAGTAGTTTTCTTTTCCACAGTAAGCATGAATTCACCTTTGTGAGAAAACAGTGGGAGTAGGTTGAAATCTGGAGAGTCTTATAACTTCCAGAGGAACTGGAGGTGAAGCAGATGATGAGCCAGGGTTGATCTGTATACCCAACGTTGGGAGCCTTCTGATGACACCTGCAAAAACTGCTGGAGGAAACCAGGTGGACAAAAGATTGCTGTGGTTTTTTAACTATAGTAAATGCTCAGGCCTTACTTACATGGCCCTGTGTCAATCAGTGAGATGTGAGTAAGATGCCTTCCAAATCTGGCATAACTGAGGTTTTGTTGGCTATTTGATTTGGAAGTACTGGCAGGTTTTGAATCATTACAATTAGTAATACTCTTACCCGTGAGAAGTGGAAGCTTTTTCAGTTTTTGTGTTTGGGGGGAAAAGGAAGTGTGGAGACAGAAACAGGAGGGAGTCTGTTCTGCTGGTCTAAGTAGACAATATTAACCCAAATTGGCTCTGAGGACTCAAATTTTCTAGCTGTCATCTGTATTAAAACTTCATTCCGACTACTTTTTTGAGGGGATTGCTGAAATAGGGTCACAGGAATGTGTATGTGTCTTCTGCCAACTAGTTTACTTTGATTTAGGAGAGGATAAAGAATGCCAGTGAGTTATAATAAATCTTCTTACATCTGTTTCCTCAAGGCAAAAGAATGCACGTGCAGTTGTCCACCAGCCGGCTTCGGACTGCCCCTGGGATGGGAGACCAGAGCGGCTGCTATCGGTGCGGGAAAGAGGGGCACTGGTCCAAAGAGTGCCCAGTAGATCGTACAGGTCGAGTGGCGGACTTTACCGAGCAGTATAATGAACAGTATGGAGCAGTTCGCACACCTTACACCATGGGCTACGGGGAATCCGTGTATTACAACGATGCATATGGAGCATTCGACTACTATAAGCGTTACCGGGTTCGCTCTTATGAGGCGGTGGCAGCAGCGGCAGCAGCTTCCGCTTACAACTATGCAGAGCAGACCATGTCCCATCTGCCTCAAGTCCAAAACACAGCAGTGACCAGCCACCTCAACTCCACTTCTGTTGATCCCTACGACAGACACCTGTTGCCGAACTCTGGCCCTGCTGCCACCTCAGCTGCTATGGCTGCTGCTGCTGCCAACACTTCATCCTATTATGGAAGGGACAGGAGTCCACTGCGTCGTGCCACAGCTGTGCTCCCCACAGTTGGAGAGGGCTACGGTTATGGGCCAGAGAGTGAGTTGTCTCAGGCTTCAGCAGCTGCACGGAATTCTCTGTATGACATGGCCCGGTATGAGCGGGAGCAGTATGTGGACCGAGCACGGTACTCAGCCTTTTAAAAACTGGAGGTGAGAGTGGGGTGGGTGTGGTTAAGAGATTGTGTTTAAGTCCTCTCGAAAGAGACCTATGCTTCATAGAGGCGGTGAGAGCCACCTGTTTGCTGTTGGAACAATATCTAAAGGTGCAAATTACATGTCTTCAATATTTCTGTAGCTTAAGCCAGAGGTTCATTTGGCCTTCTGAGGTTTTAGTGTGTGACTAACCAATTTGTTCCTTCTGAGAGAACAACAAATTCCATTTGTTAGTGAGAATATTGTTCTTTAATCAGTTGTGAGCAGATTTGGGTTACAGAAGAATATTTAAGAGAACTAACATTTGTTATGTGCCCTCTGTGTATATTATATCATCTACACAATAAGCCTTTGAGATATTTTGCCTTTTGCAGAGAAGGGAATTAAGACTCAGAGAGGTTAAGTACTTTGCCCAAAGTCAGTTGGTAAATGATAGGTAGAGTCAAACTTCAAACCCAGACCTGACTCCAAAACCCATGCTCTTGCCATTACAAGAGTACAGTGGTGTCAAACTGAGAGAACAGGTTCGGGAGTTAGTAATAACACAGTGAGGATTTTAACAATAACTTTAGGTTTCCGGTTTGCTGATAAAACTACTTCTTGGGTCATTATCCTTTATCAAAGGAAACCCTTCAATTTACATGCCAGATAAAGTCCTATACGTTTTAAATGTTTGCCTGAAAGCTGAATGTTTTGATGCTCTGTCCCATAGAGTCCTTTTCTTACTAGTAATCCCGAGCATCTTGTCTAATATGGGCACGTAAGCCCTATTCTTCATAGCCTCGATACTATGCAGGCGTCCTAAAACTACGGCCCGCCGAGGACATTTATCTGGCCCGCCGGGTGTTTTTGCCCGTTTTGTTTTTTTACTTCAAAATAAGATATGTGCAGTGTGCATAGGAATTTGTTCATAGTTTTTTTTAAACTATAGTCCGGCCCTCCAACGGTCTGAGGGACAGTGAACTGGACCTGTTTAAAAAGTTTGAGGATCCCTGATTAGAGCCTGATGTTTCCCATTTCTTCCAGCAATTTTTGTTTTGTTTTGTTTTTTTAAGGGAGGAACATTTAAGGAATTAGATAAACTGGTAATTTGCTAACGTGCATAGCATAAAATCCCATAGGTGGTGAAGCCAGTGCCATAGGCTATGAAAATTTAGTGTTTCCTACTTCAGAAAGTGTGTACCAAAGGTGTTGGAATGGCAAGAATAATTAGGAGTATTCTAGAAATGGATAAATGTCTTCATCAGAATGGAAATGGCATTGTGACTACTTTATATTTTCATGGTTTTCCTTGTACCTTGAAATTGAGTATCACCTGAATCGGAGCCCCAATAGCAAGATTAAACTGAGCTACACTGAGTGTCCAGTGTTCCTAACTTATCCCTTTGGTATATATGTAGAAGAAAGCAAAGCCATAGGAATTTGCTCTTTTAAGTGAACTGAGAAGCAAATATGGCATGAACCTGTGATAAGTTATATTGTATATGGCCCTGTCAGCAAGGCTTGGGATCTCCTGAGACCACTGTGCAACAAGTCTTTGTTCATGTGTGTGTAGTGGATAATCTAACAACTTGTAGAGTTTGTCTTTAATTTTTACTTATTTAATGTAGCTGGATCTACCATAAGGTGGGATATGCCCTGAAGTAAGCTGGTATAAATCTGTCAGATAACCTGTTTCTCTCAAATATGTTTCAAGGTTAAATTAGTATATTGTGGTCTTTAAAAGGTATTGCTAGGGCATCTTAAAGTGAATTTTGACTACAAGCAGTGGTTGTTCAACTAACCTCTTTTTAGTGATGACTTTTAAAGAAACTTACCTTCCAGGTGTGAACCTCAAATGGACTGAATAACCCTGAGTTGGTTGCAGTCCCAGGAGCCTGATGTTAATGAGGCTGCCAGGATGAAATACTCCAGAACTATTGGGGATCCAAATTCGGGTCTCACCTTAGCAGAACTGATCCAAGAACGTCACAGCTTTTGAAGTCGATTGGCACAGATCAAGACCAAGATTTGGCCCTTTGTCTATAATAAGTAGAGGAACTTGGTATGAGTTAACTTTTTTTTCCCCTCAGCCATTGGTGTCTGGAGTTCCCATCAATAGAAGAATTAGAGAATTCTAGGAGTGATTTCTTCTTTTGATTTGGCAAGGGAGATTTGGTCAATTAGGGGAATCACTGGAACTGTGGCTCTAAATCTGTGACAGTATGACACATAGGTGTGTTACTGATGGGTGAGTGGCCAATTGCTCCTTGATACCCTACCCTTTGTGACTGTCATTTCTGAAAGCTTATTTACTATGAAAGATTAAAATGAAATACATTTAGAATAGTGCAGTTGGCCATATATGAGATCTCAGCATCTTCTGCTTTTCCTGGACCCAAAAACTAAATTGTGGTTCTTAATGTATGTGTGCCCTTTGTTGGCCTAAAACATGGATAAGAAAATAAGAAAGATGTATTTATCACCAACATAATATCCTCCAAGTAGATTGCATCTTGTCCTATATTTAGCTATAAGTAGATTCCTATATATAGCTATTGGTAGACTCCTAGGGGTAATTACATGCAATATAAGTTTGATCCAGTCTGACTTGGTTGTTTTTTTTTTCTTTTTCTTTTTTTCCCCTTCCCTGGAATACAGGACGAGACCAGGGCCCCTGTACTCGGAGCCAAGCTGCTCTCCAGGCATTGTGTAAGCCTCTTGTGTTGTGCTCTCTTTCAGGTAGGATAATTGCGGACTGAACCCTCGGGCTGCGGTCATATATGAGAACTTGCTCCGCGCGGTCCCCTTTGCCGGGATGTTTCCATTGCTTCATGTTTCAGTAAACAAAGGAGTTTGTGACCAACTATGTTTTCTTTCTTAATTTAATTCTTCTAAGTTGACTTTTCTTTCTTCTTGATACTAGTCTTTGTAGCTTTTCACTCTGTTCCTTACATTCTCAGCCTCTGAGCAGCCCTAGGTAAGGATTACGCTGGCATCCCCTTCTTCCTGTGCAATGGAACCCCTCTCATCTTGCTTTCCCTAGGAGTTGACCCCTTCTCCCTGCCTACCTAGCAGCATCTCCTTTCCCTTTAAAATGACCATGTAGTGGGCAAGCAGCCTTTTACTCTTCTCTGTTAGCTCTGGACTCTAACATTGAAGCTAATCTCCTGAAATTGTTAGGACCATTGGGGGTTTTGTTGTTGTTTTGTTTGTTTTCTTTTATGTCTGACCTGTGATCGTGGTACAGCATTAGCTGAAATTTAGCCTTGTTTTACTCCTCCCAATTTTTTTAAATTTTTTTTTGACAAATAAACGTTTCTAACACTTAAGTATCTTTTTATGTTTGTGTGACTGTTATTTATTATTTATAACTGGCATCTTCCGATTCTTTCCCAGTTGTGATCAGACTACAAAATTCAAACAAATGCATGTCTGAAATTTAGGTGGAGAAGGAAAGATTTAGTGAGGTGATATGGCTTCAGTAATAGATGGTGAGAAATTAGCCAGAATCCTGAGACACTGCTAAATATGCTACATCTGGTAGTCAGGCTCGTTTTCTCTAAATTAGAGCTGCTAGTTATTTAGAGAGAAGTTTGAAGGCTCGAAAACCCAGATTAGTAGTGATAAAAGTAAGCCCTGGGCCGGGCGCAGTGGCTCACGCCTGTAATCCTAGCTCTCTGGGAGGCCGAGGCAGGCGGATCGCTCAAGCTCAGGAGTTCGAAACCAGCCTGAGCAAGAGTGAGACCCCGTCTCTACTATAAATAGAAAGAAATTAATTGGCCAACTAAAAATATATAGAAAAAATGAGCCAGGCATGGTGGCACATGCCTGTAGTCCCAGCTACTCGGGAGGCTGAGGCAGGAGGATTGCTCGAGCCCAGGAGTTTGAGGTTGCTGTGAGCGAGGCTGACGCCACGGCACTCACTCTAGCCTGGGCAACAGAGTGAGACTCTGTCTCAAAAAAAAAAAAAAAAAGCCCTGCATCAGGAAAAGGCTGGGCTAGAATAGCTCAAAGGGCCTATCAGGTTGATTCAATTTGACTTAATAGTTTTCTGGCAAGTATAAAAAAATGTACATTTTTGCTTGATTAGCTCCCTTCCCCAATATTCCTCCTTTTTTAATTTTTAAAAAATATTCATTTAAACTCATTTGAAAGAGGTCTCTTTTCCCAAGGTGTTAATATTCTGCTAGGATTAGACTTTGGCTCAAAGGGAAGTATAGTATTTTGAGTAGAAAAGCAGATAAGGTATTACTGATTAGCAGTGACAGCATTTTTCAGTAAAGTGTGTCTGCTAGAATTTCTAAAAATTTATGGACATTTTAGTTATCACTGTTTAGATCCTTATAAAGGACATTTAACAATGGACTCAACCTTACTTAAGCTTTATTGTAAACACTGACATGTAAATTCTGACTACATGTGAAATTTTACCTACAGTTATATAATAGTACTTTCCCCACATATTTTATCTTTAATCCTGACAGGTGAAGCAAAAATTTTCCCGTATTTTTTGAGGGGATGAGATATGACAATCTACGGAGGTTAACCTGTCCATGCACACATTCCAATCAGAGGTAAAATACACAAGGCTCAGTATTCCCCAGAGAGACTGGACTGTCCTTGTTTTACAAAAGGGAAAATAAGGCAAAGCCACTGAGAGCCAAGAAGTAAATATGTGCAAGTTTGCTGGTTCACCAGAATCTCTGGTGGTCCTCTGTGCTAGGTTTTAAACAATTTAACATAGTTTTTGATGTATCTCGTTTTCTATCTCATTGGCAGAACAAAAAAAATTAGATTGATTCTGCAAGACAGTTCTATGTTAACACTGCCCAATAAAACTTTGGCAGTGATGGAAGTGTTCTTTATCTGTGTTCTCCAATTTGTAGCTACTGGCCCCATGTGGCTATCGAGTACTTGGAATATGGCTAATACATCTGAGAAGCTGAATTTTTTTTAACTTAATTATAATTTAATTAGCCACATTTGGCTAGTGGCTACTGTATTGGACAGCACAATAGTGAAATAAGTTTCAATGAGGAGAAAAAGCCTTGCATAATTATATAAAAGAAAAAATCCTTTCACCCTTCCGAGGCAGATAAACACTGGAAAAGGGGTTAGTTTTCAGCCAATGAAAGAGGACTGTTGAGTAGAAACAAATGTTTTTATTTTAAACCTCACCTTCTTACATGAGAAATTGCATGTTGTGGGCACAAAATTCCTTTTATCCACCAAGACCATGTTTCTCGTTTTAGACCATTTCAGAGTCGCACGAAGCCTCCCAATGCTAAAAGCTCCTGAATTCATTTATCAGCTATTTGAATTCCTACCATGAGCCAGGATGTGGGGACACAGTGATGCATGAAACCTGTGGTGCCTGGTAGAGACGCAAACCTTAATTACATTTGTGATAAGTACTATGGAGTGGGACAAGTACAGGGGCTGTGAAACATACAACAGTGATTAACGGGGGTGGGGAGTTGGGGGTGGGGAATAACTTGGGTTATTCCAAGTGGAGGAGGCAACACATGTGAAGGTCCATGATCAGGATGGGTATGACACCCACCAGGAACCAGAGAGGAAGCTCTGGCAGGAGAAAAGCTGTGCAATAGAAATCTGAAGAGGTAAGTTATGGGCACAGTTCATGGAAATCCTTGTAAAGGATGGAGGAATTCATTTTTACCCTTTGAGTAACTGGAAGCTACTGGTTTTAATCTAAAGGATAACAGGATCAGATCCATTTTTCCTAAAAGATCACTCTGGAGAGGAACAAAAGTGAACAGCATTATAAATGTGAGATTTAATCCCAGCACTATGGGAGGCCAAAGAGGGAGGATCTCTTGAGGCCAAGAGTTCCAGACCAGCCTGCGCAACATAGTGGGACTCTGTCTAAAAAGGGAGGAGAGAAAGAGATTTCTCTGAAATGTAATAGAGTTCTCTCCCTTGATGTCAATAGAGTTGATGTTGTAAAGGAAGAAAAAAGTACTTCATAGGTAGGACAGGGGATTCAGGGGACAATCAGGGAGATGCGATTTAAATCCCTGAGGTTGATCAAGCCATGAATAAAGGGATGGGTGTTATTTGCAAACCCTAACATTTGTTAAGCACCTCTTCTGGGCCAGGCCTTGCCTAAAGGATTTGCACAAGGCACCACTGAGTGCTAAAGGGCAGAGAAGATCAGATAGGGACCCTCAGAGACCTTAAGAGACTACAGAGAGACAGGACAGCATGGTGGTTAGGAACATAGTTCTGAAACCAGAGTTCTGGGGTTAGAATCACAGCTCCACCACTAATAAGCACTCAAAGATTAAGACCTGTCACAACTGATTGTAACAAACAATGTAAAATGATAATGGCTATGAGAAAGGTAAAACCGCTGCTAGAGTTCAGAGAGATAGGCAATTATTTATGCAATCCTACCAAAATTGTATAGTTTATTCTTTGCGCCTTAAGATTGAAACTTAAAAATATTTCTCTCTTTTGAAATAGAACTATACTTATCAGTAGTCCACAAAGACAGTGAAATGTCTGTGAGGGATGGTGAAGGCCAAGGGGATGTCCTGGGCCACGGCGGGTGGGGGAGATGACTACTCCAGGCCCTTCACCTCCATGAATTTCTTGAACGGTCAGCTGTTTGAGATTGGGTTCTGATCCCTCGCCCAAGCAAGCCCCAGCCATAGCAGCAGCACTTTGTGAGGCACTTGAAGTACAAGGGAAAATAAACCCTAGGGGAGGCACAGACCTACTGCACCACAGCCCCTGTCTGGCAAAAGCTCCTGCAGCCCAAGCCTCACTCTACCTTCTAGGCATGTCTGTGGCAGCCTCAGATTTACCCTCTTCCACTGATTTCCCGCCACATAGTGAAGTTATATGGCACAGAAGGATACAAGGTCCTTGTGGCACTCAGTGGACTGCAAAGAGCTTATCCTAAGGGCAGAAAAACGCCAGCTGTCTGCAAGATGGCCCAGAAAAGGGTAGCAACTTGCCCCAGATTGGATTCATGGCTTGTCAGGATTTGTCTCACAAACCTGGTCCTCAGAGACTGTCACCTGCCCTAGGAGATTAGAGAAAAGGAGGAGGGAAATAAACACACATTCCTGGGAAGAACTTTGTCAGAATCAATCTCTGGGCTTTCTTAAGGGAGACCAGGACTAGGCTATACAGCTAGAAGTGCAAAAAATGACTGAATCAGCTCCAGGAACCCACTTGGGAAGAGTCTGGTGAGATGAATTCAATCAAAAGTGCCTTAGGTTTGCAGGGTCTTTGAGGATCCAGGCCAAATTTAAACCACATATCCATCATCTCTCACAAGAACCAAGTGAGGTAGCATTATTGGCTCTCCCAGCAATTAAGGCAAGTGAGGTTTAGAAAGTTTAAATGATTTGACTCCCCCTTCTCCCTGCCCCCAACAAGATCCCTGGCTCCTAGTGCTTGTTCAGCACAGCAGAAAGCTGTAAGAAGCTACTGCAATGGAGACGAGCAGTTGGCTAAGGGCCCAGCAGTCCTAAGGTAGACCCTGTCCCACGTAGAGGGCAAGGCGATGATGGCCCTGGCCCACCCTCAGCTCTGGTATCTCAGAAGCAGGACACTGCTGTGAGAATTAAAGTGAGTGGCTAGGGAAAGGGCCCTCCTCCCTACACTGTCAGTACCACTGTATCCCCCTCACTGGGACATGGCCAGTATATGTCACCTCTGTATAGACACAAGGAGTTCTGCCCAAGATCAGTTTAGCTGGGTGTGTGGCTGATACTCGAGCATTCCTCACAGGGCAGGGAAATGGGCCATGAGCCCTTCCCAGGGTGGCCAGGCCAGCTGACCTGCCTTGCGCACCAGCCCCTTCCTCGGATTCTGGCCGTAGTCCCCCTCGCTTCCCCGCTGATGACCTGGGAGAGCACCCAGCCCTGTGGGGAGGCCAGAATCCAGGATGTGCCTGGCCTAGGAGCTACCCACCATGGAGCTCACTTGGCAGCGGGCCCTGGGCCCACCTAGCTCTAGAGAGGAATGCCAGAACTCAAATCCAAGCCCTTTCTGTGGCCTTGGGCATGTTAACTTAACCTCTCTGAGCCAGATTCCTCGTGTCAGTCAGAGGAATTATACACCTTCCTCTCAAGAGTTGTTCAGAGGAATAAATGTAAAGCATTCAATAAATGTGGCTATTACTATTACAAACGAACTGTGCTAGGCCCTGGAGGAGGCAGTAAAATCTCAAATACACAAATACACACAACATCCATGCAGACAAACTATCAAGAAGGTGTTCCCTGCAGGGAGACAGAGGGGCTGGTGGGCCTGAAGTGAGAGTTGAGGCAGCAGAGCTGTCAGTGGTCTCCTTCTGCTTGGCTCGTGCCCGGCAGTGGGTGTTCCAGACAACCATCCCAGCTCTGTACTAGGAATCACCAAATCTCAAAGCTAAAGGGCTATCCTAGGTTATCAGGCATTTCTACCATCTCTGCCTTTCTAGACTGCTGAACTCTTATGGGCCAGGGATGATTCCAGCCCTAACAGTGGCCATCCATGAATCCGCTGGTCCTATTCCAGGGTCTGGCCCTGTGCTGGCACTCAGTTTCGTGAATGACTGGTGGCTGCTAAAGCAATGAATGGCGGGGGGGCGCGCAGAGGTGGGCAGAGAGTAGGATATTCTCAAGGGGAGCCCATCATTCAAATGGTGTTAAATAGCTTACATATACACATTTACCATTAAATGCCCATTGTGTGCTTCAGGCATTGTTTCCAGACACTGGGGTATATATTGGTGATGCAGGTAATTTCCTGTCCCCCTTACAATTTTGTGAGGAAAATATTCAATAAATGAGTAAGCAAAGGAATTGTGATAAGTACCACAAAATACACAAACTCAATACAATGGTAGGGAATAATGAGATAATTGAGAAGGCATCTACTTAGCTAGAAGTGGTCTGGGAGGGCATTCTGATGCTTGATCCTGAAGCTACAATCTGAAAGATAAGAAGTTAGCCCTAAAGTAGTCAAGGGGAGGGTACTTCTAGGTAAAAAAGAGGTCCTAAGGCAGGAAAGAGTTTGATGTACAAGGAGGGCCAGTGTGGTTAGAAAAAGGTGTGTGTGGGGGCGGGCAAAGGCCTAGGATGATGGAGTGTGGTATAGAGGCCAGACATTCCAAGGGTAAAAGACTGCATTTAGCTGGGCGCCATGGCTCACGCCTATAAATCCTTCCACTCTGAGAGGCTGAGGTGGGAGGATTGCTTGAAGTCAGAAGTTCAAGACCAGCCTGACTGAGCAAGAGTGAGACCCTGTCTCCACTAAAAATAGAAAAAATTAGATAGGTGAGGTGATGCACGGCTGAAGCAGGAGGATCGCTTGAGCCCAGGAGTTTGAGGCTGCTGTGAGCTAGGCTGACACCACGGCACTCTAGCCTGGGCAACAGAGTGAGACTCTGTCTCAAAAAAAAAAAAGAAGAAAGAAAAAAACAAAAAGAAGATTGTGCATTTTACTTTAAAATACAATGGTAAGTTGCTGAAAGGTTCTAAGTAGCTGATGACCATCTGATTTATATTTGACAAAAATCATTCTGGCTACTGATGGAGATTACACTGAGGGAAGACACCAGGGGAAAGGAAAGAAGGAAAAGAAAGACCCAGAGAAGGCCACTTTAGTAGTCCTGGTGGGAGAGTACAGTATGGTCTGAACTGTACTTTGTGGCAAAGACAGAGAGAAGCAGCAACATTTGATATAAAATGTGCTAAAGAACAGCTGAGGAGGAAAGAAGAGATAAGAACCAAGGATGACACCAAGAGCCTGGCTGGAGCAGAGAAGTGGGCGGGGACGATGGGAGGAGAAAGGATTTTGGAGTGGGGGCCTCAGCACAACTCTCGATGGCATACAAAGCCAAGGGAATTGAAATCACCTCAAGTTTCAATCTTGGTACTGCTGACATTTGAACTGGGTAATTCTTCGTGCAGGTGCTATCCTGTGCATTGGAGGATGTTCAGAAGCATCCCTGCCAGTACTAAATGCCAGTAGCACACCCCAGTTGTGACTATTAAAAATGACTTCATTTGCAAAACACAGTGGTGACTGGAAGAAAAATAAATAAATAGAAATTTTAAAAATAACTGACTTCAGATATTGCCAGATATCGCAGTGAGGGTTTGGTATTGGAAAAGGGAAGTCGCTAGCAATTGAGAACTGTTGACCTACAGGGAGAATGAAGAGGGCCAGGGGAGCAGAGTGGAACTCCAGCCTCAGCATCTGGCTTAGGTCATAGGGAGGTGGCTTTGGGGTAGGGAGGAAGATTCAAGTGAACAAATAAATTCTCTGGTTCAAATTTTCTAAGATAGTAGGTACTCAGGAAAGAAAAAGGAGTGGGTGATTTCAGGTGAAAACTGCAAAGCTCTAGTTTCCAGCACATGAAAAAACGCAACCAATGTGTAACAGCAACGTCAAGAGATCTTTCCCACATTCACTTGTTATATCAAGTTTTCCTCTTCTCTTCTGATCCATTCCTCTCAACAACCAGTAACATTTACTGAGGATCACTGTCCTCGAAGAGAAGCCCCCTATGCCTGAAGAGAACTGGGGGTCATCTAAATTAGAGGAAACCCTGGGGGCAGATTCAAGTATGGAGCTTCCCTGGCCTCTAGGCCAGACACACACACTGATGGAGGACGAAGTCTGGGATCAGGCTGGAGATGAACACTTGGAAATCTTCAGATCTAGATGGCACATAAAGCCAAGGGAATCGATGGTACCACCTACATGGAGAACATGGAAAAAAGAGAGGACAGAGCTCTAGCAATGCCTTATTTTTACTACCCTGAAAGCTGCTTGTCGCATTTTTCACCTTAAAAACCCAAATTTGATTTAGGAAAAAAAAAGACTTCCTGATGAACTTAATGTGGGTGTGAACCCCAAGTTTTTGGCCAGAGTAACTGAAGGATTGAGTTGCTAACAACTGAGAAGGAAAAGGTACAAGAGAAGTACATGGTGGGGGGAAGATGAGAAGTTCAGTTTATACAAGTTGGATTTGAAATATCAGATACCCAAATAGAAACAAAAACAAAAAAAAAAAAGAAAGAAAGAAAAGAAATATCAGATACCCAAGCAAAAAATGTCAAAGGAGGACATGAGTCTGAAGTTTGGGGGAGAGATCTGGGCTGGAGCTATAAATTGGGAATTTCTGTATATAGATGGCATCTGAATCCACTGGATCATCAAGAAAGTGCATGAAAAAGGGAAAAAAAATGACAATGACGAGATTGCAAAGGGAGGAAAATCAAGAGCATTGTGTCCTGGAAGTCAAAGGAATTAATTGTTCCAAGGAACAGAGAGTAATCAACTATGTCAAAATGTTAACACCAAAGATATAAGTAGGTTAATTATGATGAAGACAAAGAACTGACATAGGGCTGAGGGGATTAACCACAAAGTGGCACAAGGAATTCTGGGTTGACAAAAATGTTCTATATTTTGATTGCAGTGATGGTTATAAGATTGTCATTTGCCAAAAGTACATTTGTCAAAATGTATCAAATTGTACTCAAAATAGATGTACTTTATTGTAGGAAAAGAATACCTCAGTGAAAGGTGGCCTTACTAACAACCTATCTAACAGAGGAAAAATAAACTATCAAACAGAAAGTAAGAGAAAAAAAATAGCACATAATTGCCCCTTTGAAGAAAACAACACAACTACCCTCTTTGTTTTATTTAATTAAAAAACCTGTGGCCTGGTTGGGCACGGTGGCCCACGCCTGTAATCCTAGCACTCTGGGAGGCAGAGGCAGGAGAATTGCTTGAGCTCAGTTCAAGACTAGCCTGAGCAAGAGCAAGACCCTGTCTCTACTAAAAAGAAAGAAAAAACAAAAACAGCCAGGCACTGCTGCGCATGCCTGTAGTCCCAGCTACCCAAGAGGCTGAGGCAGAAGGATCATTTGAGCCCAGGAGTTGGAAGTTGCACTGAGCGACAATGATGCCACTGCATTCTACCCAGTGCACTCTACTCCTGTCTCAAAAAAAAAAAAAGGGCAACTGAACACCCTCCTTACAAGCTCCCACCCCTTTTAAAACAAAAAACAAACAAAAAAACACCTGCTGCCTAACTTGTTATGTCTAAGAGTTGTTTCTCTGCCTTGAAGAGCCCTAAGTGGACAGTAGGGATATGAACTCCCTGCTCCAGCTCTCTGCCTCAGTTCTTGCCAGAAAAAAAAAAACAAAAACAGATTTCAAGTACTCAGATAACCCAGCCTCACAGAGAAAGAAAAAAATAAAAATAAAGAGCACCTGCAACTGCTTCACTTCTGTTATCAGCCTGCTGAAGCAGAGGGGAAAAAAAGGCCATTTTTACCCTTTAAAACCCTGAGCAACTTTCCTCAGCTGCCTGGCACTACCCTCTCTACCTTTTCATCAGTGCCGTGGCCACACTCTATTTCACTTTTTCTTCCTTTCTTGAGAAAGTAAAACAAACTTACTTTCTTAAAACTGTCCTACTCCTGGCGTGAGAATTCTTTCTCTAACCCGCCATGAACACCTAATAAGTTTCCACCCTAACATGTGGTGGCCTGCATGGGGAAGTCAAGTCACAGGGAAACTGAGTCACTTTTCTGTTTCCGTAAGAGCAGCTCACTTTTCTGCTTTTGTCTCTAGACTGCTTCCTCCTCTGTTACACAGCCCCCAGGACTTCATTCTCAGTGCCCTCATTGGGAACGGCAATGTGCGCGAGATGGAGAGTGGCAGCTTTCTGGTTTGGTCAAAAGAGAAAACCCAGCGCTGGGTCTACCACTCGGGAGGGTGTCAGTACACTTCCTCACCACTCTTGGGGGTACAGGGGAGGGGAGGGTGGTGTCTTGGAGGGCTTTATGCCTCCTGCCCCCATCAGTCTTCAGAGTTGGGGACACCTGGCTTTGGGGAAAGATTACGAGGTCCAGGTCTGAGTCAGAACTCGGGTACGCCCATTTTCTGACCAGATCTCCAGGTCACAGTCTGACTCAGACTTCAGGTACTCTTGGTATCTAGTCAGAATTTCATTCAACATATGACCATCCCTAAAAAGTCCTTTTCTTTTTCCTAGTTGCCATCATAGGCAACGTTGCATTAAATGAAATTTGGCCAGAGAATGGATCTCTTAATCATAATACTATTCTGCCACTTGAACTTCTGTTGCTGTTGGCAGGGCAAGCGGGTCTAAAGTCCTCTATGTTCGGGCTTTCCTTAAACTTGCCAGACTTTCTGATCTTCACTCTGCCTGCCACATGTTACTTCTTACTCCTACAGCTCTCTCACTGTCTTCACTTTCCTGATCAGGTTTCTCTTTCGGCTTCCCCTCCTCCTCCTTCTTCTTTTCTTTTT
>VBSM01000988.1:2227913-2244824 GCA_008086735.1 Cheirogaleus medius
TCCACCCACCTCGGCCTCCCAGAGAGCTAGGATTACAGGCGTGAGCCACCGCGCTGGTCTCCTCCTTCTTCTTACCACTTTTGCCAGGCTGCGCTCACTCAGGCCAGTTATTCCAAACTCCCTCCCCGTCTGTACACCAACTCTCTCTCCAGGAGGCTGCTGGGTCAGAAGACATCATAAATTACTCAGAGCCAGGATAATCCAACCCTTTTTCCTTTCACGACTGTCTGAAGCCCTTCGCCTCTTTACTACTTAGATCTTGACACCAGGGAGGGACAATCTATCTTGGCAATACACTTCATCTCCCAGTTGGCCCGATATTCGGCGTAAACTCCAAAACTTGAAAAGGGGCCTCAGACTCCATAAACAGAGCTTTTAGAGTTGGCCCTCAAGGTCTTTAATAACTGAGACAAGATGAGAAGGGAAAAACAGATACCAGAAACAGGTCTCAAAAGAGAAGGAAGCTTTTCAAATGGTGGCTACTGCAATGAGAAAAGTTTTCAAAGACAGTTACCCTGGAGGCTCAGATAAGACACCAGGACCACACTTTTCTCCAGGAACTGAGCCCTGCCTCCACCACAACTCTGGGTCACTGGAGTAATGAGTGCCCCAAGAAGTGGGCTCCACTGGGACTGTGCCCTAACTGTATGAAGGAAGGGCACTCAACGAGCAAGTGCCCACTTCCTAAAACAGGAGATCACACTCGCATTCCGGACCTGGCGGACTTCCCTGAACCAGCTCCCTCCACACCCACAGACCCTCTAGGATTACTTCAGTTCTGACCCTGGCTTTGGAACAAACTCAACTTTGTCATACCCAGATGGCTGAGTCTTGGGTACTCATCTGTGTCCCAGGTAAGCAAACTGATTTTTTACATCAACACAGGAGCCACTTTCTCTGCTCTTCCTGAATTTTCGGGACCTCTATTTCCCTCTCCTATCTCCACTGTCAGAGTAAAATGCAAACCCCTATGTATTCCACAGCCCCTCTGCTCCTGGGAAATCAAGTCTTTGTTCATTCCTTTTAGTACTTCCCCATTGCTCCACCGTCTATGGGTAAAGACCTTAAGGTTAAGATAAACACCCAACTCCCTTAACACCACAAGCTTCCTTTCTCAGGTTCTTGAAAAAAATTAACATTTTTGCTAACTCTAAGTGTATGTGTGTACACACTGGAAATCCTGTCTCTGCCGTTTGGGCTTTTATGCCATTTGCACCCAGAACAGATTGTTTGCATTATTGGTTGGTTTGAGATAAGATTCTTGAAAACTTCTCTAATGCATTGTTCCCAGCCTTGTGTTTGAAATCTCAGCCTCTCAAGTAACTGGGACTACAGGTTTGCATAGCCACTTCCATCACTGTCCCTGCTTTATATCTCAAGGGTGCCACTTACCTGCCATGAAGTGATACAAGTCCCTACTCCTGTCAGATTTGTATCTGGTGAGAGGGTAGAAGGCTCACTCATATTAAGCCATCATCATCTGGCTTAAGATAGGAGAACTGTTAGCATGACAAAACATTATATCAAAATAATGCAAGGAGTTCAAGACCAGCCTAGGCAAACATAGTGAGATCTCTCTACAAAAATTAAAGAAAAAAAATTAGCCAAGTGTGGTGGCTCATGCCTATAGTTCCAACTGCTCAGGAGATTTAGGCAGAAGATCACTTGAGCCCAGGAGTTCAAGGCTGCAGAGAGCTGTGGTGATGCCATTGCACTCCAGCCTGGGAGACAGAGCAAGACCCTGTCTCAAAAAAAAAAAATTAAAAAGGCAAGAACATGGTTTAACAAAGCAAATAGCACCCTAAGAGTTCACTGCCCCACCCTCCCCAGAAGCCAACTTACTGTTTTTGTCTTTTTAGTTCCTTATCTTTGTTTTTGAATAAGATGCTCATATTTGCCACTTTTAAAAATTACCTCATTTTGGCTGGGCGTGGTGGCTCACGCCTGTGATCCTAGCGCTTTGGGAAGCCGAGGCGGGAGGATTGCTTGAGCTCAGGAGTTCAAGACCAGCCTGAGCAAGAGTGAGACCCTGTCTCTACTATAAACAGAAAGACATTAGCCAAACAACTAAAAATAGAAAAAATTAGCTGGCTGCGGTGGCATGTGCCTGTAGTCCCAGCTACTCGGGAGGCTGAGGGAGGAGGATCGCTTGAGCCCAGGAGTTTGAGGTTGCTGTGAGCTGGGCTGACGCCACAGCACTCTAGCCCAGGCAACAGTGAGACTCTGTCTCAAAAAAAAAAAAAAAAAAATTACCTCATTACTATAAGAGTTTTGCCCATATACACATTAACCGCCTATCCACTTTCTCATGTTAGATAATTATTGCTGCCATTATGACTAAGTTAATGGTTGAGCCCTGCTATCGTCTCAATGTTTGTGTTCCCCCCAAATTCATGTTAAAATAGTGCCCTTAGGCTGGGCGTGGTAGCTCACACCTGTAATCCTAGCTTTCTGGGAGGCCGAAGCGGGAGGTATTGCTTGAGCTCAGGAGTTTGAAACCAGCCTGAGCAAGAGCAAGACCCTGTCTCTACTACAAATAGAAAGAAATTAATTGGCCAACTAAAAATATATACAAAAAATTAGCCGAGCATGGTGGTGCATGCCTGTAGTCCCAGCTACTCGGGAGGCTGAGGCAGGAGGATCGCTTGAATGAGCCCCTGAGTTTGAGGTTGCTGTGAGCTAGGCTGACGCCACTGCACTCTAGCCCAGGCAACAGAGTGAGACTCTATCTCAAAAAAAAAAGACTAAAAAAAAGAAAAAGAAAAATAGTGCCCTTATAAATGGGAAACCCCAGAGAGATGCCTCACCCCTTTTGCCATGTGAACACAAGACAGAATCCAGACAGACACTAAATCTGCAGTTGCCTTGACCTTGGTCTTCCCAGCCTCTACAACTGTGAGAAATAAAATTCTGTCACCATTCTGTTTATGGTATTAATATTTTGTTATAACAGCTCAAACAGATTAAAACAAGCCCAATATTATAGTAAAAGTTTTTGTTCTAGTTATTATTTACCTTAATTTTTTCATTTATCTGTACTTGATGAGTAAGTCAGCTCTGAACTCTAAAAGAGCCAAAATTTTCCTCAACATGTCCAAATACAGTTAAGTTTTTTGTTTTGGAGTCATCCACACCTGAACTGTACTTTCTCTGCTTCAACCAAGACCACTGTTCTCCAAACCTACTGCAGAAAAGTAGTCCTGGGACTTCCCACCACAATCATCCTGGGAATTCCTTTTGTCTAAGCATAAGATCATGTGTAAGAACTCAAGAGTATTAAGCAAACTGACTCCAATAATCTGAAACAGCACTTAATATCACACACAGTGCAAATAATCTCACTCTCACCATTCCATTCTCCTAGTCTATTTTAGTACTGATGTATCTCTAGCAGGGGTCCTTAAACTTTTTAAACAGGGGGCCAGTTCACTGTCCCTCAGACCGTTGAAGGCCGGACTATAGTTTAAAAAAAAAAAAACTATGAACAAATTCCTATGCACACTGCACGTATCTTATTTTGAAGTAAAAAAACAAAACGGGCAAAAACACCCTGCAGGCCAGATAAATGTCCTCAGCAGGCCGCCACTTGTGGCCCGCGGGCTGTAATTCGAGGACGCCTGCTAGGGTAAGAAGCCTGGTTTAACTTAGCATTCAACCAAGTTAACCCCAATTTTGAGGATGCCTAGAAAACTTCTAAGGCAAGTGAAGTTAAGAGGTCTCACACCAAATAGAACTCCCAGCTCACCCTTAACTCTGCCATCAGAGGTTCCTTGACCCACCCAGAACTAGACTGTGCCATGTTATCACTACAAAAGAGTGTGATCATTTCCATCCCCATTTGACTTCCAAGGATACATCAATTATTTGCACATCCAAGGCCCAGACAGGAACCAGCTTGTGGAGGCAAAGTGAGGACAGATACCATGTCCTATTTATCTTTGTGTTCTCTCACATGGTAACCTACACATATGAGATAATCAGGCAGTACCTAGTTAAGTGCAAAGCCAGCTCTCAAGTGGCTACTAATCACACTTAACAAAATGAATGGTGGAGTGCTATGGAAAATCAATGGATTAAAGTATTACTCTTGAAAAACTACTTTATGACTCCTAAGTGATGGCAGTATAACCTTGTCAATTACACAGAGCGGATTGTGTGGCCTCAACTCAGAGATATGCTTGATGGGAAGCATTTTGTTTTTTCCAATACATAATGACTTTCAATTAATTAGAAGCTTTAACAAAATAATTTCCAAAAACTTTAATGCTGAAAATCAGTGAGTTATATTCAATCTTTTCAAGTCACTTCTTAAAAATAATTTTAGAATTCACTGTTCCTTATAGTGTTTTCCCTTTCAACAAGTCAGTAGTTTAAAAAAAAAAAAAAAGATAGAGCTGGGGGCAGGGAGGAAAAAAAAAGATAAAAAGAGGCCTAATATGAATATCAAGCCAGCTTAGATTACAAGCCATGAAAAATTGCTCTTAGGTTGTCTGTTACTGGGAGACCACTTCAAAGCAGAAAGCAAAGATGACTTCCTTTAAGAGAACTAAAAAGGTAAAATTTTATCCATTTTTTTTTTTTTGAGACAGGGTCTTGCTTTGTTGCCTAGACTTGAGTGCAGTGGTGTCATCATAGCTCACTGCAACCTCAAACTGCTGGGGCTGAAGCATTCTTTCTGCCTCAGCCTCCCGAGTAGCTGGGAATACAGATGTGTGCCACCACACCCAGGTAAATACGTATTTTTTTATTTTTATAGAAATGAGGTCTTACTATGTTGCTTAGGCTAGTCTCAAACTCAAGGCCTCTAGTGATCCTCCTGCCTAGGCCTCCCAAAAGGTTGAGGTTACCAGTGTGAGCCATGGTTCCTGGCCTCCAGCTTATTTTCACCCCCCTAGCTTATTTTATTTATAATGCAAAAATATAACATGCCCATGCTTAATCTACAACACATCATGTTAGAAACCCCTTCACTGACTATCCCATCTAAGCAGAATCTTCTACTTGACATTTATGCATTCTGTCCCATACCATCCCCCAGCATATAAGTTCAAGAATTATATCCCCAGCACCTAGAATACCACCTTACAGAGTATCACTGAATAAAATATCTGTTCAATGAATACTATTAGTCTCCAACTTTTGAAACTTGCCAATCTCATCCATCAGACAAAGGGGTATACTGACAGAGTGGGGATCAGCAATGTGTCTGTCCTTTACTGCTGTCCCCAACCCCACCTGTGAACCAGTACCAGCCCCCCATGGCCCATTAGAAACTCGGGAGGTGAGTGGCAGGCAAGCAAGCGAAGCTTCATCTGTATTTACAGCTGCTCCCCATCCCGGCATTACTACATTACCTCCACCTCCTGTTAGATCAGCAGCAGCATTAGATTCTCATAGGAGCGTGAAGCCCGCTGTAAACTGCATATGTGAGGACTCTAGGTTGAGACTCTACTGCCTGATGATCTGAAGTGGAGCTGAGGTGGTGATGCTGGGAGGATTAAAAGAGAACACATAAAACACCTACCACTGGCCTGGTGCACAAAAAATACTCAATAAACTATTTTGTATCAATACAGAGCAGTTCCAATCTTGGCCAAACGAATCCATCAGGTAGAAGCAGTTAGTAGAAATACCTGAGAAATCACCCAAGATGAGCTCCTTTATCTCTCATCATAACCCACCTATCCTGAAAGCAGGTGCTCAGTATTTGCTGAATGAATGATACTGAGAAATGCTCTAGTCCTATCTATGATGAAACTGGAGCAGGGCACAGACAATAAAAACATATGGAAGGCAGGCCAGGTGCGATGGCTCACGCCTGTAATCCTAGCACTCTGGGAGGCCAAGGCGGGAGGATCACTCAAGGTCAGGAGTTCGAAACCAGCCTGAGCAAGAGTGAGACCTCTTCTCTACTAAAAATAGAAATTTAATTGGCCAACTAAAAATAGATAGAAAAAATTAGCCGGGCATGGTGGCGCATGCCTGTAGTCCCAGCTGCTTGGGAGGCTGAGGCAGAAGGATGGCTTGAGCCCAGGAGTTTGAGGTTGCTGTGAGCTAGGCTGACGCCACGGCACTCTAGCCAGGGCAACAAAGTGAGACTCTGTCTCAAAAAAAAAAAAATATGGAAGGCAAACAATGTTAGAAACATGGGGAAGTCAGCCCCATCCTGACTGTCAATAAAACTAAAGCACGCTGCTGGGTCCTTTCCTATGCCTATCCTCTAAAGGCAACAGGTGTAAGTAATGAGGTGCTAATGAGGCCATTTAGGTATTCTTTGGATTTTGGCAGAGCCAGACAAATTAAGATGGTGAAAGAGCCTACACTGTGTCACTGGCTTAGAGTTAGCAAAATACTCTGTTGGAGCCACACCTTCATTTTTCCAGGTGGCATGGAGAATGAAAACCGACCTTCTCCTCCCCCAAATGCCTCCTTTTCCCTAGACCTCTTCCCTGGAAGTCAGTCAAGTTCGGTATGTTGACCGGGTGACTAGAATGGTAGTCATCGATGCAGGTTCTGACTGTTTCTCTAGCAGGGAAAACCTACATCTCTAAACTACTAGTATAATTGGTTTTATAACAAAGACGGACCAACAGGAGAAGTCTTCATTGGAGTAAGACTGCCTGCCTGGGTTCTTCCATATAATTCCTTTTTCCTTTGGTACATGTAAGTCCTACCTACAACAAATAAAATAACTGCAGTGATGTTCACCCAAAGCTGAGTATCCTGAACTTTACACCCTCCCCTTCTCTTGAAAGTACAAATAAAGAGCCCCAAAACAAGCCCAAGCAAGAACTCTCTCAAAGCACACATACCCTAAGTTGAAAAACCATTTATTTCACTGGAAAGAAAAAAGTGATTCAACTCTATAGGTCTAGCCTTTGGGCCAAAAAGAGACCCAGAAGCAGTGAGACTCTCACCAAGGTCATCCCCAAATCCAAAACCCACCGGAGGCAGGAAGCAGGGAGGAGGTAGCTCAGCCCCCACCACAGTTTCTGCACACAATGAGGCCTGCTGGGAGAATAGAACATGAATGGGAGGCTACAGAAGTATTGAAGGATAGGAAGAGCAGGAAAAGGGGCAGTAAAGGAAAGGAAGAGAAGGTCTGAACTCAGCAAGGTAAATTAAGGTCCATGGTTCCTGAGGGACTGAATGCACAGAGCCGAGAACGTCCCGGAGATGGGGTACCACGAAGGGTGTATTCTCATGCACAACCGCAGCTCGGAATTTCAGCCCACACACATCCCACCTGAAAGAGAGCACAATACAGGGGCTTTATAGCAAAGCTCAAAAGGGCTTTCCCACTTAAAACTTCAAAGAACATCTTTACAAAGTCTGATAACTTGACACACCTTTTAAGTTTACTTGTACCCTTTCCCAGTAATAATCTCTAGAAGTGAAAAGAGCTTGAAGGCCAGAGAATAACTGGGAAAGCTAAACAATCTCAGACTAAGGCCTTTCTCTAAATTAATAGCAAATCTTGTTTCATGAGAGTAGGCAAAGACAGGCAGTTGCTTTTGATGTTAACATTAGCATTCCTCAGAGAAGGTCAAATGTCACAAACTGTCATTGGAGTACAGGAAAAAGGGAAAGGTTCCAATTAGCTCTCTGGGGTAAAAGGTCAACAGTATGTTTCAATCTGGGAGTTACTGCCAAGGTTCAAGTTAAAAGCCATTCAAGGTCTCGGACAAAAGTAGCATCAACTGAACAAGTTCTAAGACCTGAGGACATCCAATCTGCCTAGGGAAGAAACTACCTTTTGAAAGACAGTACTGGAGGGCATGTGTAAGCTACATATCAAGTCACTGAATTTTCTTTTCTAGTCCAGTCAGTGAATTTGCTATCCAATGACCCTGGGCAAGTCACATAACCTTCTGCTCTAACTTAAAAGATAACAACATCACTCACACTGTTACTCCAATTAAGGATCAATGGCAATGTCTGGGACACACTAGGGGCTACTCGAAACTAAGGGCGTTGAGAATTACCCTTAAGTACAACAATAATCTCAAACACCTAGAGCCCAAAGCTGGCAAGTATCAGAAGAGAATATATTCAAGTAGAGCCAAATGGATCATGAGGCTCAAAATGTACGAGAGGAGAAAGCCAGAGGACTCAAGGTAGAGCTGGTGGCTCAAAAGTATTAAATGCCCGTAACAGCTAGTGAGAAGATGAAGGGAGTGATCTGCTTATGGCAAAGCTCCCAATCCTGGATTTTAACATTACCAAAAGAGTAAAATTAACAGGTGTGCATGCATACTTATATTACCATATATCTTGAGGAAGTGGAAGATATAAAAACTAGCACTGTGCAACAGTTATTTAAAAAAAAAAAAAACTGAACAGAGTACCAGGTTGTTATAGAACAGATTCAAAGATACAGCAATTGAAGAGTGGGCACTATTTTCAGGGAATGAATCTGAGCTGGGCAGAGAAGTTGGATGTTATAGTCAATGCCCAGACTTCCATGTTGAACTTTATAAATGATATGCTTTGTACTTCTCTTTGTCCCAACTTACCATCAAATAAGTTCTATAAAACTCAAAGGGGCTGAACTGTTCAGTAATGTCAGAAATACGCTTCAAGATTAAGATGATGCCATTTTGGTAATCTTCTTAGTAACTGGGACCTGAGCAGTGATGACCAGTTGACTACAGTTACGGACTTTATCATTAGAGGTCATATCAGACCTTTCACATAACACAAAGCAGAACATGAAACTTGAAGACCTTAGTAATGTCACACAACTAGGAAACCCAACAAAGGAAACTCTGAGAAACAGCACACCTGAGTCTGAATGCCTGGGTCCCAGGTAAGGTTCAATTATAGCACATAGGTGTGACTCAAGATTCATCAGCACATCATTGTTTGTTTTTCCAGGCACAAATAGAATCAGATTGACTCCCACTACCAGGAGCCCCGAAAAAAATAGCCATGAGGGTCAAAGACATTTACATACTTCAAAGTTAAGCAATTAGGACTTCTCCCTAAGCCTCTGAACCATGCTTAGCAAATACACCCTAACCTTGCAAAAGCAAGCAAGCAGGGCAGCCTAATTGGAGCCCTTTAGGCTCCAGGAGGGATGGCAAAACCACAACAAGGGACACCCCACCGCTCTCACCTCAAGCTTTAAAAGGCTGAGTACCGCGCCCGATCCGCGTACTGCTCCCGCTCATACCGGGCCATGTCGTACAGGGAATTCCGCGCGGCTGCTGAAGCTTGGGACAACTCACTCTCATGCCCGTAACCGTAGCCCTCTCCAACAGTGGGGACTGGGGCTGTAGCGCGACGCAGGGGGCTCCGATCCCGCCCGTAATATGAAGTGGAAGCTGCAGTAACTGCAGCAGCGGCTGCTGCGGCAGCGGCAGCTGTGGCAGCAGCAGCTCCTGAGGTCGGCAACAGGTGTCTATCGTAGGGATCAAGAGAGGTGGAGGTGAGGTGACTGGCCATGGCTGTGTTCTGGACTTGTGGCAGCTGGGACAGGGTCTGCTCTGCATAATTATACACGGAGGCAGCTGCAGCCGCCACTGCCTCATAGGACCGGGCAACACGGCAGCGCTTGTAGTAGGCATCGAGCGCTCCGTAAGCGTTGTTGTAATACAATGAATCCCCATAGCTCATGGTGTAAGGCGTACGCACTGCTCCATATTGCTCATTATATTGCTCGGTCAAGTCTGCCACGCGGCCTGAACGATCTATCGGACACTCTTTGGACCAGTGCCCCTCTTTCCCGCACCGATAGCAGCCGCTCTGGTCTCCCATCCCGGGCGCAGTCCTAAGCCGGCTGGTGGACAACTGCACGTGCATTCGTTTGCCTTGAAGAAACAGACGCAAGAAGGGTTGCTATCACTCTTAGTCATAGCCCCAGCCCCTACCCCAGACACTGGTCATAGCAATGGCTTTACCCGACAATTCTAATGCAGGACTCATCTTTGCCAAAAAGATTTAAAAAAGGGGGGGGCGGGGGGGAACCCAACATAATGATTCAGTACAATGACCTGGTTCACGCAAAGATCAATTAGATCAGTGGTCCCCAACCTTTTTGGTGCCAGGGAATGGTTTCATGGAAGACAATTTTCCACAGACTGGGGGAAGCGTGGAATTCAGGCAGTGATATGAGCAACGGGGAACAGCTGTAAATATGCTCGCTCGCCGCCCCCCCCATTCATGGAAGAGAATTTTTCTATGGATGGGACTGGTGCCGCGGTGGAGCTCTGCAGCCTGGTCCCTAACAGACCAGTACTGGTCCAAGGCTCAGGAGTTGGGGACCACAGAATTAGATGAAGAAATGTTTCAGCTATAACACTAGTTTAATGCTTAAGAAAGAAACTACTTTTGCTCAAAAATAAGCATCCTTTGCCAAGTAACTATGGGTAAAAATCTGCTCCAGCGGCCCAATGTCAAAAGAAACCAAAATAAGTAAGAGTGCTCCAAGTCTCTGACATCTCCAACCTTCACTACCAAGACTGATTTTATTAAGCAGGAGAATATAAAGGCATTTTTCCACCACCACCCCTCAAAAAACCCCAAAGAAAATGGAATAAAAGACTCTAAAGTTATTTATCACCACTAAAAAGTAATCTAGACTTGATCCATGGCTGAGCATAGTAGACAAGTCTCAAGGTAGATCTTTGGAAGAAACACTCATGAATAGGGGAGGTTTGGGGACACAATGTAGGTTGAAGAACAGTCTTTCCCCTTAATTAGGTCTTTAAAATTGCTGTTTTGTTTTTTTTTAAATTTTTTTTTTAAAGAGATAGTCATGCTCCATTGGTCAGGCTGGAACGCAGTGGTGGGATCATAGCTCACTGCAGCTTTGAACTCCCCCTCAACCCCGGGTTCAAGCCATCCTCTTGCCTCAGCCTCTAGAGTAGTGGGGACTACAGGTGCATGCTACCATGCCCAGCTGCAATTGCTGACTCTGATAATCATTTTAACAAGGATTCTTTACAACCTCACAGCTAATTTTAGTGACACCCTCCTCCCAGTAGGGTCAAAGGAAAACAGGGCAGGCTGATCTCAAAATGCCTGCATCTATAGACTATAAAATCTGTGGTGGAAAAAGTGGGTAAATGGAGAATATAATATTAGTCAGTGGACCAAACTGCTCACTTTGGCAGGACTAAAGGACTTCTCCTTAAACTAGGGATCTGAGATGCTAAAAGAAACATTTAATACTGTTTTTCCTTCGAATTACAATTTGTATTCTGGAAGTGAAAAACATTACTTCTGAAAACCTAACAAAAGCAGAAACTTCTTTGGAAAAGTTAAAACTAAGTTTTAAATCTCCTCACAGAAGCAATTCCCACCTAAAATGATGTGCCAGTTTACTGGTAAGCAAAATTCAGGAGGGAACCAAATCCAGCAAAAATTTTCCAATGGTTCTGGCTATTATGCACCCAAGCATACGGATGTCAAAGAAGTGAATATTGAGAACAAAGACAGAGTCAACAGATGGGTCCTCTAACATTAGAAAAAGTGGCAAATCCACAATTTCACCTGTAAAATTAAAGTTAGGTTTAGGTTCTGGAAGACTAGAAAACATAAGGAAAAGGGAGTGGAAGGTCCAAAATACCAAATAAGTCCTGGTTTAAATATTACATCTGGTAAGTTTAGGTTGCAGGCTATTAAAAAAAAACTGATATGCAATTAAGTACTTAAGTGTCCTAATGTGATAGCCAGTCTCTGGCATTTGCCCAGGGGGCCACTTTGGCACCTAACCAAACCAGAGAAAACAAGCACAACCAAGAAATCATTAGGTCATTAATAAATACCCCAAATGAAGGATTTGTCAATTCTAATGCCAGAAAAAGCTAAATCTTTAAAAATGTCTAAAATGGATTTTAAGTGGGCAAACAATAAAGAGAATATACCTAACAATGAGAAAAACGAAAGGAAAATAAGACCACCCTAAATATTACTACTCAACATACACATAGAACTCTACTAGAAAAGTATTAACAAAAAATGCTAATATTAAGGAAAACAGAGCAAAAATAACTAGACATCAGAGCACTTAGAGTTCAGATGCCCAGTTATGAGGATTATTTATCCTGAATCAAGACCACACTGTCCTCCCCTTAAGCATGTAACTGCCACAAGCAAACACAACCTCTGCAATGACTGAGTTAAAGTGTGGAAGAGCCTCCAAAACTTAGTAGGTATCACACCACAAACCCTCCACAAAAGCAGCCTTTCCTCCCAATTAAGTTGTTGACAAAATAATTCTCAACTTGCCAATTAAAAAAGAAAAGCAAACTATACCTAAGAGACCTGTGACACTTTTTTTTAATAATGCACAGCAATGCCCATGACACAGGGCATCCATTACGTGGGAGAATGACAATCAGATCTCCAGCTCAGCAAGCCCAATTTAAGGGAAATGGACACCAAAGACAGCAATGATGACTCTCTACAAGGGGTGCATTCAGAAAAAGAATCAGCCACCACCTTGTTCATGTCAATATGGTCAGAACATAGGTCTGAAATACAGCAAGGAGTCATGGGAAGTTAATTACAACCCAAGGGAAAAGGCTCTTTTTGACACTGGGGACCCAACGGGAGTTGGGAAAGTTCAGACTTCAGATGTCAACCCATCAGGGTTACCACCCCCAAACTGCCACTCTTGCCACAACAATTTAGATCTTAAACAAAGAAAAGGTAATATAGGTTGGGTATCCCATATTCAAAATGCTTGGGATCAGAAGTGTTTTGGATTTCACAGTATCTGCATCATACTTACTGCTTGAGCATCCCAAATCTGAAAATTCAAAACCTGAAATGCTCCAACTGGTATTTCCTTGGAGCGTTATGTAGGCACTCAAAAAGTTTCGGATTCTGAAGCATTTAAGATTTGGATGCTTCCAAATGAAGTGACAATTCGCATCATAACTATGCTGCCCTCCGAGCACAAAAAAGATTCATCTGGTCAAGGCTCCAAGATAAAAACACAACTAAGGCTCATTTCAAGGATGTTAAAGTCTACCCCCGAACCAATAAAAAGATATATCATTAATGCCCCCCCAAACCAATGAAAAGATATGCCATTAATGCCCCCCAAATCCTAATGCCTCCTCCCCAGAAAGTCCTAAAATCAGCCTTCTAATTCTAGAGTGGCCTAATCCTCAAAATGCAACTCCTCACTACAGGCATAATACAGAAGCAACAAGACCTATAACCCTTTAAGGAGTTGGGTTAAGGTGGTGGAGCTTAAGAGGGATTCTGCTCCTAAACGTATCGCTTAAACTGTTTTTAATGACATGATAACTCAAAGTCTTCAGAGGAAAGGATTTCTGCACTGAAGGGCACAAAGCTTTACAGGCTCCAAATGAAAGCCAAGTGGGTTTTCTCCAGACTTGATTTGCCTATGGTAAAGCCTGTAAATCCCATACATTCTCCATTTTAAGAAGTCCTTCAACACTCATACTTAATCCTTCACCACTAGCCAACGAACAGCTCTCTCTCTACCAAACCTCTCCCTTTATACTTAACCAACCATTTTCTGCACATAGCCTTTTGTTCGGCACTCTACCCAAAGAGGGTGGTTCACCTTGAAACTCTGTGTTATCAAGGCCCCTGATGGCCTCCACTGCATCCTCTGCCCGCTCCATGTGTACGAAGGCATAATCTTTCACGATGTCACATTCAATGACTGGACCATACTCCTCAAACTTGGCCCGAAGCTCCTTGTTGGTGCAGGTGGGACTGATGTTGCCCACATGCAACTTTGTTGAGGTTTTGCTCTTATTCTTGCTGGCTTCCACGTTGATGTTCACCCCATGAAGCTTGTAGTGGTGCAGGTTGCGTATGGCATCCTCAGCTGCAGTTTTGTCTTCTATGTGCACAAAGCCATAGTTCTTAATGATGTCACATTCCAGCACCTTCCCATACTGCTCGAAGAGTGAGCGGATCTCCTGTTCTGTGGCCTCCCGAGGCAGGTTTCCAATGAACAGCTTCACCATCTTGACAAGAGCCTAGGAGAGAAAAAACAAGATTTCTAAAAAACAAAACTTCTCTCACTTTAGCGTATTATTTCCACACAGTTTACTCTCTCATGCGCCTGCATGCACACTTCTACACAATCATTGAAGGGAAGTGGGAGTGAAATAAGGAGGTCTGCTATAGCGCCCGCCATAAAACCTGTAAGAATGAGATGTCTGTAATAGGTTCTTAGTAGACAAAGGGTTTGGTAAGAATCGGGAATGAAAGTGAGAGCATAAGTGAAGAGCTAGGGTTACTGGACTTTTCTATCCACTATAAGGACAATCAGAAAACAAAAGTCTTACTGGGCTTGAGGACTGACTGCCTGAAATTATGAATTGGCCCTTACTCTCATAGTAACCAAAGCAGTCACCATTTCCAGAAAAGTGGGCCTTCTAATAGCTACGTTTAAGGGTTTCCTTTGTTAAGTAGTGAACGCAAGACTCGGACCAGATGGTGAGGCGCCGACAGTACAGAATTACTAGAGTGGGGAACGCCTCTCTCGAGATACCATCCTACGAGCTCCCGAAGAAAGGAGAAATGGGTGGCCACGGAAGAGGGCTTCAGATTCATTAATCAGACAATGTCTCACAGCCCGAGAAATTCTCGAAACAGCATTGTAACTGCTAAGTAAGAGAGAAGCGCGGTTATCTCGGTGGAAATCTCGACGCTTACGGGTACAGCCGAGTCGAGTACAGGGCAGGGTGGGGGAACAGCAAGGTATTCTCAGGGGGAGGTGGTGGGGGAAGGGCTGCTTCAGGCTTACCGCGCAATGCCCAGGACCGAGATCAGCTCTCAGTGACGGATGTGGAGGCCACGACCCCACTAGGACACCCCCGACGCTCAAGGAAGTAGGATAAGATTTAACAGAGCAAAAGACAGAGAGTAGAAGGTCTCAGAGTCTCACCCGCACGGAAATCAGCAGGGCCTCCTCCTCGCCGCGCGGACGCTTCTGACAAAACGCTAAAATGGCGGCGGCCGCAGCAGTGACTCTGGGTAGAGGGGGAGGTGAGCCTACCACCGGATTGGCCGTTCAATAAATAGAGAGGCAGGCGTTCCCGCAGATCCTCTTCCTGACTGGTTACCACGAACGCCAATTACCTGAGAGTCCGGGAAGAGGTGGAAACGTCAGTAACCCCAGAGCTTTTATGCGCAAGCCAATGGGAACCAACCTTGCGAAGCCGAAATCACTGATTGGGCAAGAAGCCGGCGTGAGGGCGGAACTACAAACGTGGACTTCGCGGGCGGTGCTGCCCGCCATTAGGCGGAGCGAGCTAGGGCCCTGGTGTGGCAGTCTTTCGCTTCAGGGCGCCAACTTTGTTACGCTTCCACATTACGCCAATTCCACGTGCATGCCCTGACAGCATTCTGCGCTCCATTTTACCTTCCACTCCAAATTTCTCCCTCTAAACTTCCAAACACCAGCCCCCTCGCAGCCAGGGTACTGTGGATAGTATCTTATGCAGACACAGACGTCAGGCAGGAAAAATAGCAGGGCCCCTCCCTCAGGAAACCAACCTTCTCCTTTGGCCAGTAGTCTACACTGTAGCCTTGCGAGTCCCGGAGCGCCCCCCAAATTAAAACTACTTTCATAAGTGGTGTAAGGAACCCTGAAAAGTCAACGGGCCCAGCTTCACTTGGGGTGTAATGGCCCAGAAGTAGGTCCAGCAGGAGGGCTGCACTTACCCTGGAGGTGCTGAGGACAAGTTTCCTCCAGGAATCAGCCCCCCCAGGGTCCAAGAGGAAGAAACTTTTCTTTGTGACCATGGAGACTGAAGACACCCCCACCCCGCCCTGAGAAAAAACTGGAGCAGCAAAGTTGTGTTTTGTTTGTTTGTTTTATTGGGCGCCAACCACAGCAGTAGGATTTAACCCCCTCGAACCGGACCTTAGAAGGAAGAGCCTAGTGACAATCAGCTGTAAACAAAATACCGTCAAAATAGCATTCTCCAGAGGATCCAACTCCCACATCATGCTTTCTTTCTCATTCTTTGGCTGCTTCACATAATCCCATATTCATTGAGCAGCAACTTAAGACCCTTTGCAAAGCAGCTTTTGAAGAGGGAGTTAAGGGGGGGGAGCGGGTGCTGGATGGAAGAACTTAAAACATGAGCAAAACAAACTAAAAGCAGTGAATTATGTAGAAAGGGATCATTAGCAGTGGAGATAACACAAGTACAACATACTGTCATCCAAAGCAGCCCCCCTAGAGTTTTGGGAAGAGGAGTGAGTTTTAAAACCCCATGTGATTCAGGAATCCAATGGTAGAAAATTGGTCAAAAACTTTTTTTTTAGGGTGGAAATAGGACCTAAAAAGACAAAATATAACATTAACAAATGCGGTCACTAATTTTAGTCCTTTTCATTGTGGATTGTGATGCACATCTAAGACTAAGTAAAGGCCACAGGATCAGTGATGAAGAAAACCAACTCCATGTTAGAGTCAGCTGCATGTGCCATTTTGAGGGGGCAGCATTAGGAGGTAGTCACAACTCAATCTGTGCAAGGAAACAAATGGTATAGAAATCCTTCAGTTTGATATTTCTAATTTTTTGTGTCCCAACAGCCCTGAGGATAGAACTGTCTTCCAAAGTACCAAAGCATTTGAGGTCAACTTATGCTATGAAACTAACAATCTCTCCAGGTCTGAAGGAGAGAGACTGGGAATATAAATCTTCTGAATTCAATCTAACTGTACAGACAAGACTACTGATCACCTCCCCATGCCCCCCAAAACCTAATTACTCAATTTGTCTTCTGAAAGCCAACTAGCTCAAAGTTAGTCATCTCACTTTGCAAGCTCATCCAACTGAATGAACCACATTAAATCGTCTCCCTGCTTTTTAAAACACATGGCAATTGTAATATTAAGAAGCAAGGATGGGCCAGGCGTGGTGGCTCACGCCTGTAATCCTAGCACTCTGGGAGGCTGAG
>VBSM01000988.1:2244924-2261207 GCA_008086735.1 Cheirogaleus medius
AAAAAAAAAAAAAAAGGCAAGGATGGTGAGAATAGTATTTGAGGTTAATTTAGAAAGAAGATGGATAATAGCTGATAAAGCAATTCTGTGGCTTTAAATGTTTTTAAAAAATGGCAATTGAAATTAAAAATTCAAACTCCTTTCCCAGGACTTTAAGACCCTATCCAATCAGGTTCTTGCACATTAGAATCTCCCAATCTGTTTAACCACCTCTCCCAACCCCCAACTATGCTCCAGACACACTGGCCTTCTTGTCCCAAGCTCATTCAGACTGGAATATTCTTTTTTCAGGTCCTTCATTGGCCACACCAACTAAAGACAACCCCCGCTCCAACCCTACCTTGGGACTCTATCCCATGACTCCAAGTTATTTTTCCAAATACTTACCATCACTTGGAATCCTATAGTTGGTTCTACAAAGGTAGGGACCTTCTTATTCCTTACTATATCCCCAGTGTTAGAACTGTGCCTGGCACATGGGAGACACTCAAATATCTGTTGACTAACAACTCCATGAATGAATACATGAGTTTACATGAGTTAACTTCTTGATAACCAAAAGGAGGTAAATGACTGAATTTTTATATCAGGTTAAGAACCTGGAACCTTATCAGTACTGAAAACATGTACCTTTGCTCATATCTCCTAGTATACTTTCCAATCTCCCTCAAACAGAAAAACAGGTTCCCAAAACCCAGAAGTAACCTATGCTAACAGCTTTTGATCACCACTTTGACAAATGTGACAAATGAAGCTATAGGTAGAGAGGTTTGTAGCTCAAGTGTCTTCATACTGATGTTCATCTACCCAACTGTATTTTACTGAGTCCACAAAGGAGATTAATATTTACCCCTTAAAAAACATTAAAGGTAAAATTAAAGGCCAAGTAAACACATCTCATCCAGATCCTCTACCTTATCACCCCAACTACAGAATGACATTGAGTGGAATGTTTTAAAAGCACCTTGTCTGGGCTGGGTCAGTGGCCCACGCCTGTAATCCTAGCACTCTGGGAGGCCAAGGCAGGAGGATTGCTTAAGTCAGGAGTTCGAGACCAGCCTGAGCAAGAACCCAAGAGCAAGACTCCATCTCTACTATAAATAGAATGAAATTAGCCAAACGACCAAAAATAGAAAAAATTAGCCAGGCACAGTGGCATGTGCCTGTAGTCCCAGCTACCCAGGAGGCTGAGGCAGGAGGATTGCTTGAACCCAAGAGTTTGAGGTTGCTGTGAGCTAGGCTGACACCACAGCACTCTAAACCAGGCAAGAGAGCAAGAGAGTGAGACTCTGTCTCCAAAAAACAAACAAACAAACAGACAAACAAAAAACACCTTGTCTGGAATACTGTAAGTGCCATTTTGGTGATTCTTAACACTTTGCTGACTAGGCTACCTAGCTCCTAAGAGGTAAAGTGACTTGTCCAAAGTCATCTAGAAGCTGACATTCTCAGAGCCAAGAATAAATATGTATTCTGGCTGCAGATCTTTACCAAAAAAGGCAGTATATAAGTATATAACTGAGAGATGAGAGAGCCTAGACTCTTGAAAGGGAAATGAGGAAGAAATCTAAATTTAAGGGTAAACACTGGTGTCAGTGAAAACTATTTAGACATGAATATGCAAACTATAGTTAGTTTCATAACCTTAGGAATAGATATATATAATTTATACATCTAATAACTCTGGCTCCTAGTCCAGAAATGAGTTACAGGTCTGATAATGGCTCAAAAGCCAGTATTCTCCAGGGACATTTATAGGGAACCAGCAAGCCAACCAAGCAGAAAGCTTCCTAGGCCTCCAATCCTACTGCCAGCTATACTCTTAGCCTTCCTTAATGTCTTTGTATGTTTCCTACCCTGTACTAAACTTTCTTGTCCACACCCACAAGAATCTGACCCTAGGACACAAAACAGTGCTATCAGAGACTGAAGGTGGCCAAAACTGTGTGGACCAGTAGCCTAAGTCACTCTTAGGTACCACTCACTACAAAAATTCACTGCCTTCATTGTTACTAGTATATACTGCACTCACACCTACATCCAAAATCCTCTGGTCAGCTGTCCACTATGCCATCCCAATCTCCCCAGAATGTTCTAATTTCTCATCTCTATGAGATGGCTAGCATTTAATGAATAGTAATGTAAACACTTGTCGCATGTTCTCATTGGTGCCTTCTAAGAGCAGCATAGCATAATGATCACAAGCAAAGCCCCAGATGGTTCACATGGCTGGTGCAATCTTTTTTTTTTTCCTTTTCTTTTTTTTTTAGTAGAGTAGGGGTCTCGCTCTTGCTCAGGCTGGTCTCGAACTCCTGAGCTCAAACGATCCGCCCCCCTCGGCATCCCAGAATGCTAGGATTATAGGCGTGAGCTACCACATCCAGCCTGGTTCAATTTATTGATTTACCAACTTTGTAGCCATGTGATCTTAAGTCACCTAACCTATAGCCTCAATTTCCCCATTTATAAAATAGGTTTAGAAATAACTAATTCATTTGGGTTGCTATGGAGATAAATTTGCTGTATTACATTAATATAAACCTAATTGTGTTAATATTTTATTATAGTGCTTAGCATTACAATAAATGTTAGCCATTAGCCCCATTTATAAATGACAAAACTGAGACAAAGTTCCTGATATGTCCAAGATAACAAAGCCAAGAAGAGGCAGAGCCAGAATTAAGTCAGGAAACCTCCTATAGTCCCACCTACTCAGGAGGCTGAGATCAGACTATCTCCTGAGCCGAGGAGTTCAAGTTCAGTCTGGGCAACAAAGCAAGACCGTGTCTCTTTTAAAAAGAAAAAAGAGGCTGGGTGCAGTGGCTCATGACTGTAATGCTAACGTTTTGGAAGGCCCAGGTGGAGGATCACTTGAGGCCAGGAGTTCAAGACCACCCTGGGCAAGATAGCAAGACCCTGTCTCTATAAAAAATACAGAAATTAGCCAGGTGTGGTGGTACCCACCTACAGTCCTAGCTACTTGGGTGGCTGAGGCAGGCCCAGGAATTTGAGGTTGCAGTGACTATGATGATGCCACTTTACTCTGGCCTGAGCAACAAAGCAAGACCCTGTCTCAAAGAAAAAAATAAAAACAAACTAAAAACTCAGGAAATCTGATTTTAGAGGCAACAGTTACTCTGTGCCAAATCAGTTTTCAAATTAAATCCCTTCTCCACAAAGTTTCCTCTATCTACTAGGACTGCCACATCTTCTTTACCTACCACTTGCCTACCATTGCTTATTAACTATAACTAATTCACTGAGGTAGGTCCTGCCTCCCAAATTCTCAGGTCCAGCCCAAGGCCTCAGCTACCTGAGCACTGTATTTCAAGCACTCTAGACACATACTTCAAATTATTTAGCATTAGACCTGAAACTCAGTTTTAAGAATTCCTCTTTTTCTGGAAAACCTAGACTCTCACCCTTTATAACCTTTTTAAAGGTAGCTATGGAATTTAGGTGAATTTGAATTTTCCATGTTACATAGCATACTAGGTCCATAAATCTAGTAAATCTATTTTCATGATGACCTCACCCATCCCATGGTATAGTCCACTTTTTGGCTTCATAGGACAAAGTGCCTGGAGGACCAACAGTCTGTGCACAGACTTTGACAGAGCTTAAGTGATGGGTATGACTAGAAAGGTAGCCTACCTGTAGAGGCTGTCCCCTCAGTGATAGTCCATTACCTCCCTTACCAGAGATTGGGCCCTAAGCCTATCTCAGACAGAATTTAAAACAAGGTCCAAACCTCAGAAGAAAGTAGGCTGCCAAGGCTAGAAGCCTCTGTGTGGTCTTATTCCACGAAAAAAACAACTAAAACTTCTTCAATGAAGACCAAGTTGTAGAGGTGATAAGTGTAGAAGCTGAATAATCTGAAGATACAGAGAGCCCATTTTCCCAAAACACACGCTCAAGGTCTGTCCTCCCATTCATTCAATCCACCTTTTCCCCAAGTTATAGGACCCTGGAAATCAGAAATTCACAAAAAGCAAAGTATGAGAAGTGGGCAACAGGATTAACACAGGTGGCATGATTAAAATAAAGAGGGAAGGGAGATTTTAAAACAATCTGCACGAGAGAGGAAAATGACAAATGATTTGCCTTTGTAGTTCCTGGCTAAACAATGAGAAGTCTAAGGGCTGAGCCAGCAGGGGCACCAGGATCTAAAGATGACAGGCAGTTAGAGTGATCATCCCGGCCAGGTCACTCTGAGGAGCCAGGGCTGCGATAGAGAACATCACCACTAGCCCATCAAGCTGTTTTTTGCAGGAACCATGGCATTGAGACAGTGGCAAAACCCTCGCTAGAGATAAAGGAAGATGCAGAAAGCCACATTAACAAAGAAATATTGCAAATACACAGGCCACAATCATAGCCCTAAAATCAACCCTCAATTTTCCAGGGTAGTAACCAAAGTTTGGCTTGTTAGCTTGGCCCTCAGATAACCCTACCCTCATGCAGCAAAGTAACAAGAAACCTATAAAACTCCTCCCATTCTTTCCCAATCCTGCAAAGAAATGAAAAGGAGCAGCAAAGCACCTGAAGGCAAAGCAGTGAGCAAAAGAAAAGCAAGGAAAAGAGCCATGGTCCCAGTATCCCTGAGATTACACCAGTTAGCAACCACAAATAAGAGCTCATGGTCATAAGGTCAAATGATTTTGCATACTGGACAGAGGGAAGAGGACATCTCGGGCAAGCTACTCCGTCATGGGCAGGTTCACATGAAGCCAGTGAAGGGAGGCAAGGCAACCCACCTGAACTCCCTTTGACTGCCTCACATACCTCCCCAAAGTCACCTTGCCCCAGCAGCTCCCAGCCTCTAAAGCCCCCTTTCCCAAAGAAGC
Organism: Cheirogaleus medius; assembly: GCA_008086735.1. Classification (NCBI taxonomy): domain Eukaryota; kingdom Metazoa; phylum Chordata; class Mammalia; order Primates; family Cheirogaleidae; genus Cheirogaleus; species Cheirogaleus medius. The sequence continues at coordinate 2,249,772 of VBSM01000988.1, forward strand.
ATCAGTATGTTCTCCTGTTATCACCCCATTCAACCTCCTTCCCTTCACCCATCATTAAGCCCAAGTGTCCATCTTGTGCTAGGTTGGAACTGCCATAATTTTTGCCCAGGTCCTCAATACCCAGCCCTAGAATGAAAGCATAAAAAGAATTCTCTATTCCTCATCCAGCTCCAGCATCCCTTCTTGATGGTGCTTGTACCCCCCACCCTGTTCCCAGAATCTATCATACTTTCAAATATAAAACCAAGAAAAAGACATTTCAAAACCCTAACAGATGGGGATAAAAAAAGGAGTCTCAGGTGATTATAATGGCAGCAGTTGACAGGACGCAGGAAGGACGCTCCATGAAGTTCAACAGGCGAAATACCAGGTCTATGGCCAGCGTGCCCCAAGTCTGCTTCAAATTTTCCCCATCCCTCCTTTTTCCAACCACAGGGCAGTAGATACTGACGTCACCCCAAACCCACTACTGGCTCCTTTCAGGGTCCCAGCCCCAGCATTCACTCAAGCCCAATGCCTAAAGGATCCACTAGTCTTGTAAACACCAAAGCAGCCCATTCTCCACTTCTAGAGAAGCCAAACCCCAAAACCACCCACTGGAGTGCAGGTTGTTTCTGAACTGTGGGAAAGTCAGGGAAAATGGTCAAGCATAGGCAGAGGAAAATGGGCATTATTTATTGCATTTTGGAAAGTTGAAGGCCAAGGAAGTCCAAGCCACTTGGTCTGGATTCTCCAGTCTTAGAGATGGCAGGCTAGTAGGACGGCGAAAAGCTAGATCCCTCTGGGCCACAGGGAAATCTTTCTCATTCCCACAACCGAGCCTCCTTCCTCACCCACCCTGGGTTCTCTGGCTGCCTTCACTCTAGCTGTCATGTCTTCCTGGATGTCAAACTGGCTCCTCTGATACTGAGTGCAATCAAGACAATGACAACCAGGTTTCCAAACTGCAAATTGCCCCAAGTTTTATTTGTAGTCCATACAAAAGGGAAAAAAAATTAAGGTTTTCTAATACCACCTACTTGGGGAGATGGGGAAGTGGGACTGTGCCGCTCACCATCAGCTAGAACATCAGTGGTCAGTAGGGATTTGGACACATACCAACTGACTGTCCGAACAGGAACTCAGTCTCAACACAGTCTATAGAGGGACAGTCAGGGCCCCCTGGACCGCTGGCACAGCTTGGCGCACAGGAAATGGTTAAGCTAACCCTTTCCTGGCCTCCCTCACAACTAAAAAGAAAAAGGCGCCGCCGACCTCAGCTGCAGGTTGTTTCCCCATCCGGACGACCTTAAATATCGCGCACAAAAATAAAAGGGAGCCGGGAAAAAATAAAAACACAAAAGAAACTCCCATTCTGGGGAGATGGGAGGCAGGGTAAAGGGGAAACCGCAGATCTAGAGCCAGTAGCAAGATTTGCTGCTGAGGCGAAGGAACAAAGTAGGTTACTGCCAAACACTCCAGAGGATCATCTCCTGGGGAAGACCCACATGGCAGAGGGGATGAAAAACCGCAACAGGGAGACGTATGGGCCAGAGTAGTTAGAACCTGGGTCTGTACCCTACCCACCTCTCCTCTCCCTCCCTCCCTGTGGTGCCCCAACCCCGCGATGGCCCTACATGCGGCGCTGGTAGCCAGAGTGCATCTGAGCTGCCCGCAGGTAATCATTATAGGAGCCCGAATAGCGTGCGTAATCGGAATGGGCATCGGGCAGGCGACGGTAATCCAGCGAGGACTTTGTCGGCGAGCGGCGGAACGAGAGCTGCGACTCTGATAAACGGCGGTAATCAGAGAGCTCGGCTAAACGCCGGTCGGAACCATACCTAGTCGAGAGAAGAAGACAGTTGGTGAATGAGACAATTGAGGGGAGAGCTCCAGGTGGGCATGGGGCAGATGCCAATGGGGGACAGGGAGGGTGTGATCAGACTGGTCTCCAACAGATTGGTCTCCTTTTGTCAGAAGGCTCATCACCCTATCCAGGCCAAGAAATCAAGCCTGGGTTCACATGAGTGGGAAATCAAACCCTCCATTGAAGCCCTCCCCTACAAACTGGCCAAGGTGGATTGTGGTCTACATTCCCAAACCACAAACAAACTATCCCCACCCCTGGGCCCTGCACAGAAAGACCTTGGTTGTTTACCAACAGAACGGCGGACGAAAGCAAGGTCCCCAACTTCCCAGAGTGGACGCACCTCATAAACTTGCCTTCAGCCAGTTGAGTGCCAAAGAGACTACTCTTTCACACCCACCCCCACCAAAGCCAGGACAACCAGGTAACAGGCTTAAGGATCCTTGAGACAGTGGGAAAGGCTATGGGCCACAATCCTGTAGGCAGTAGCTCCAACGGCACTTGGGCTAGCCCAGACAGGAGACACTTTTCCCAGCCTGACTAGCTGGTACCACCCCAGGCTGAGCGCCCTATGCTCCACCTAACCCTGGTGACCAGAAAAACTCACAGACACCACTCCCCTCAGCCTCTGGACATCCCATGGGAGAAGGAGAGCAGACCAAGGGAGGGGTGGATGGCTCCAGTTTCCCTCCCATGCCAACCTCAGCCCCTTGCCCTAAGCCCCAGCTGGGGGCAGAGGCGGGGGGGCATACAGTACCTTTTCGACATGGCGACAGCCTTTTTGTACGGATCGTCGTAGCTGGCCCGGGGTGGGGAGAGGCGGGTACGCTCATAGGGCGGCGGGGTGCTGTTGGCGTTGGCAACGGCCCCCTGGGACATGGACAGGTAGGCTGCAGACGGCTGACCTGCCCCATCGTAGGCACTGCCTGGCTGGCCACGATAGGAGGCAGCAGCCTGGGGATGCTGCTGGGCAGCATAGGAAGCAGCCAATGAGGCTGACGACTGAGTGCGGTAAGGTGCTGCCAGGGTGGCAGACGGCTGGGCCCCGTAGGCAGCTGCGGCACCATAGGAGCCAGTGGCCGCAGCAGCCGACTGAGCCCCATAGGAGCCTGAAAGGCCCATCGATGCTTGAGCCCCGTAACTATTCAGCTGGGTCTGGACAACCGGCTGGGCCCCATAGGAGCCAGCCATTGGGGTAGTGGCTTGTGCAGCATAGGCAGCTGGCTGGCTGGCATAGGCAGCAGCTGTCGCTGGCTGTGCCACATAGGCAGCAGGCTGGGAAGAGTAGGAAGCAGCCTGCTGTGCAGCATATGGGGCAGACTGAGCATTGTAAGAGGCTGAGGGCTGGGCATTATAAGAAGCTGCCTGAGCTCCATAAGCTAGTGAAGAGGCTGCAGACTGGGCCCCATAGGAGGCTGCCTGAGCCCCATAGGAGCCTAGGGAGGAAGCTGCTCCCTGGGTGTTATAGGAGGAAGCAGCCGCACGAACCCCATAGGAAGAGGCAGCCTGGGCGCCATAAGAGGATGGCTGGTTACCATAGGAGGCAAGGGAGGAGCCCTGAGCCCCATAGGAGTTGAGTGAAGAAGCCGCAGCTGCCTGACCCCCATAGGAGGAGAGGGCCGAGGCTGAGGGCTGGGCTCCACCATATGGGCCGAGCGAGGAAGCTGCGGCAGACTGGGAGCTAGGGCTAGCCAGCTGGCCCCTATATGGGGCCCCAAGGGAGACAGAGGGTTGAGCGCGGTAAGAAGCTGCCTGGGCTGTCATGGGCTGAGTCCGATAGCCGACACCCAAAGAGGCAGAAGGCTGGGCTCTGTAGGCAGCTCCCAGCGACACTGAGGGCTGGGCCCGGTAGGTGGCTGGCTGGGCCGTCAGAGGAGCCACATAAGAGGCCCGGGGAGGTGAACGGCGCAGAGGGCTGCGGTCGCGACCAAAGAAGGGTGGTGTGGGCTGACGTGCTTGCCCATCAAAGCCACCAGTGCTGTTGCCAAAAGCCTGCTGGTAGTCGAAGGTGGCAGAGAAGCCACCAGCTCCAGGGAATGCCGTATCCCCAGCCCCTGGTTTCTTGGTCTTGTCCCCAGACTGGATAGCCAGGCCAGGCCCCTTCTTCTGACCCTTGGTGGAGAGTTCCACGTTGATGCGCTTGCCCTTCACTTCTTTGCCGTTGAGCTGCGCGATGGCGGCTTTGGCATCTGCTTCCTTCTCCATGTGAACAAACGCGTAGTCTGATAAAGCAGCAGACAGAGGGTTAGCAATTAGGGGGGCAGGGCATGCTACCTGATGGGTCCCAAATTGGACACACAACAGCGCCCAGCAGCTGTTGCCAGCTACCTCCAGGTCTCTAAACCCTCCTCTCCAGGAGTATGTCATAAAATGTGGCTCCCATATAACAAAGCATCTGATTGCCCCAAGTAATCATCTTTGCCTACAGCTTTCTCCCCATTCTCCGCTTTCCCCCTGCCACCTCACCCAACTTCCTGCTGAGAGAAGAAAGAACAAAGATGAACTGCAACACAGGATAAAAATCTTCACAGCTCCTGTAAGTATAAACCAACAGAACAAAATGCAGAAAGGGTTTCTAGACCAATTATTTAGCGTTCTCAACCCAAGCTCATCAAACACTAATGTTCACCTTTGAGGATTAGCTCTCAAACACTGGAAAAGACCATTCACGTTTTAGCATGACCCATCTCTCAGCCCAGGTCCAGTTAAGGCAAGAGAGGTAGACTGCAACAAGCAAGCAGTTCACAAAATTACTCCAATATGATCTGCCCCTTTTTTCACAGTATTTCCCAAGTTTTCAAGGCACTTCCAGGCACAGGACCTCATTTGAGCCTCACAATAATGCTAGGAGGTAGGCAGGGCAAAGGATCATTATCTTGATTTTACAGGTGGGCAAGCATGCTCAGAGTTTTTATATGGCTTGCCCCAAATCAAATTATTAGAGCCAGGACCAAATATCAGCTCTTCCAATATCACTTTGCTATACCAGTCTATCCCTGAGAAGTCAACATATAAGGCAGGACTGTGAAATATGATTGAAAATTTAGGCTCAGAAGGGGAGAAGATGGACCCACGTAAGCCAATGAGTTATGAGAATGGAAATGAAGCCTACTGGCTGAGATCAAGCCCAAGCCCCCTATTGTGCCAGGCCACATTACATCCTCCACTGTTTCCTCTTTACATGACAGAGCTACACCTTACCCCTTGGGCTTCCGTTTACAGAAGAGACTGCTTGCAGGACTAATCTGGTTTCTCAGCTATAAGGCAAGAAGCTACAATCATTGCAGCTAGCAGGCTCTGCTAAGCAGGTTATCCCTGAGGCTCTCAATAAGATCTGATGAACAGTGGTGGGAGAAGATCTAAGACAGGATGTTGATCTCAAAGTTCTACTCATCTACCACATAGAAGGGGAAAACTTTAGGTAGAAGAGGAGTGGGAAGAAATTCTTATTAAAGTCCATAATCACAAACCACAACAGTACAAATAGGAACTGAACAATGATAGGATCCTGCCCCTAGGAAATAAGGCCCTACACTTAACCCCATTCCCAACCTGTGGCTACTTAAGAACAGAATCCAAGTACCAGGATCGAACTCTGTCACATCAGTTTAAGAAATGAAGAGCTAACCAGATGAAAACTATAATACTAAAGTTCCATTCTCCAAGATAAATTCTTTTACTAGCCTTCAAACAAATGTCCCAAGTTTTTAGAAACTTACAAACCAGATGCCCTCTCAAGCTGCTCCTCTAGAACAAGTCCATTTCACTGGATTTGAAGGCAATGCCACCAAACTCATAATAATGGGAATAAAAATACAATTAATAGAAGTCAAAAGTGTGATATAGCACAAAAGGGATACTGAGCTAAGAACTAAAAGGCCTCACTTCTAGATCCAGATAACACTGACTTGCTAACAAGATCTTAAGGAACTTACTGTGTGTTTCCTTACCTGACAAATCTATCCTACCTACCTCAAAATTAAGAGGTTCAAGTAAGAAGACAAAAGTACCTGCATAGCTAGCTATCACAGAATGATAAGGAATTATGATTATTCAAACCTAGGAATAACCAGAGGCTTATTTCCCTACAGAATATTATCTTTTGTCTCTAATAAAATACAATGCTCTCTGTACATGCAAACTTAGAACATGCCACAGATGATAAAAGAACAAAATAACTATCAGAACTCTCAGTCCCCAAAACCCCCATGGCCAGAGCCTTATCTAATGACTGTGAAAAGCCACTTGTTTCTTTCAGCCTAGCCAGGGTGCACTAGAATTGTCCTCAGATTTCTCATCTCCACTTTGGCTAGAGTGAGCTAAAAATAGCAGCAGGTAGTCTAAGATCTATAAAAGAAGCAGAGGCTGAGCTGACCCCCAGGCATGGCAAAACCACCTGGAGAATGCAAGACAAGCAGAAGGGCCCATTCAAAGTAAAAAGGAAGCAGGAGAATTGCTCGAATTTGGAGGAGGGGGGCAACCTCTAGGCACCATACTAATATTCCTGATTATTCTATCCACAAATTCCTGACACTAGAATGAGCTAAGAAAAACACTCAACAAAAACTTCCATGGGTTTATAAAGCATTTGGACATCCCATTGTCTACTCCCTACTTAGCTGGATTTTATTAAGAGACCAAGTGGTAAAATTTGAAAATTGAGACTTCACATGTGCAATTCAACTGACTGTCCAGATCAACTACATAACTGATCCAAAAAAAAAAAAATAAATAACCATCTGATACAATTATAACCAAATTATATCAGGGAGTTTCTAAGCCTGGTAACGGAAGTGTTAATAGGTTGCCCAGCTGACTCAATCGCATCAGACCTAACTAAGCCCCATCACACCCAAACTCAGACCTAGTCCTCTCAAAGACACCCAGAAACCCAACTACTCCCAGGACAATGAAGAAAAACCAGAGATCTGAAGAACTCCAGGGACCTACCTGCCTGGAGAACTCTAGTTCAAAGTAACCTCTGAAGGAAATCACAGCATTGGGACTAACAAGTAATGTTTTACTAAGATCTTCTAATGGCCTGTTGGCATCACAATTCCCCCAATATTAAAGTTAAGAAAATCCAGAAAAACAAGTTATCCTATCCTGCAAGACAAAAAATCTTTAACTTGAAACTATACAGCTCTGTATAAGAAACAACAAAAAAGGAAAGGAGGTATTTTCCTCTTAAGCCTTTCAGACCTCTCCTGGTCTGTGTGTGGTTCCTGAAGCTGTTCATCTTTGAACACCCAATAGGATGTAGCTGCAGAGAGCGGCTGCAATCCATTGTTGCTGTTGTGATTTCCGCTCTCCAAATCATATGTAAGCTCCTGGAGTTACCAAGCAACTATGTTTTTTTTTTTTTCCTGTGAAATAAAACAGAACTGGTTGTCCTGTGCAATATCAAGCTTCTATGCTTTTCAAAGACGTGACAATCAACACAGGGAGACTCGATCAAATGACTATTTCTAGCCCAAGAAATGAGTAATCTAGTTATACAGCCAGCCTCTTCTACTACATTCTCAACTTTAAAACCTCACCTTCCTTCATCCCAAAGAGATAAAAAGCCATCAGTGGAGGATATGATGCTCAATCTTTCCCACAGTGTCTTACGTTAAAGTATATGATGAGCTGTGTTACATATCAGAATAACTAACAATAACAGTCGAACACCACTGCCTGAGAAAACCAATGCATTTCTGTTAATCAAATGTTTACAAAGGGACAAAATGCACAAACTTTTCCACTAACTCTCACAGGAAGTCAGCTAGGAGTTCTAAAACCATGTGCAGTTATTATGCACTTCACCCCCATTGTCACTCGGTGTCAATCCCAAGCAAATTCAGGCAATTTTTTGGCTTTCTCTGCCACCTGAAAGCAAGCTTCTTGACCATATGAGCTGGATTCTAGACTCCCAATCTAGTAGTCACCCAGCCTAAGAGCCACAAAAGAAACTTGGTAGGTCAATTAAACAGCTCTCAAAGACTCATATACTCTCTCCATTTGCTGGCCAAGTACCCAATCTGAGACCCTCTCCCATTCTTTTACTCTAAACAAAAGCAAAAATCCATGCTCCATACAGCCTGCCTCAGAGCACCCAGCAGGAAAGCCCGATTCTGGATAGTCGTAGACTTGCATAACCTGAGTTGAGGAAAATAGAATGCAGTATTAATGCATAACAGGAATTGTTCCTAGTAGTGGACACTGTGACCCTTTACCCTTCTCCCCACTTATAGAAAGGATTATGGAATGGCCCAAAAGGTGTGTCTTTCCAGGACAGCAAATGAAATATCTTGGTGGGAATGAATAAGCACCTGTACCCCACATATATTTACTATCCTCAAAACTGCTCACACAGGGTATGAACGGGTACGGCAGGTAAGCATCCAACACTAGGAGTAGGGCATGAGATAACTCCCAGGTTGCTTCCTCAAAGATGACAGGGCAAAGTTAACTCTGATCTGTTCCCAAGTGGAACAGAGACTGGCCACAAACACAAAGGCTGTCCCACCAAATCCTGCCAACATAAAAGAAAAAGACCTTAGGGGATAAAAACCCAGACTATGAAAAAATTCAACTGGGTCTCTACTCAGGCCTATATTATGGTGACATATTTTTCTCAAACAAAAAGGCAAACTAGGGATCTGCCCGGAGGATTAGACTACTCAAGCAATGACAACTACTGATTTCGTGTTTAGCCAGTGTTTAACAAAGACCTCTTACATACTCCTCCCTATGACCCTCTTAGATAGAGTATGCCCCTTACAAAGTCACCAAGCTTATATAAAAGAATGGCACTGCCCTGGGGCACAGGCTTGGCAAATAAAGACTACAAGAAGGGGTCTTCATAAAATAAGTTTCCTTCTACATGCAAAAGGTCGGGGTTTTCAGTTGATAGATATGAAATTGAGCCCAAAGGAAAAAACCCAAGTTTGAGGGAGTTGGAAAGCACAGAGCTGCCACGCCTAACCTACCTAATACTGAAAGGCCATAGTGGTTCCGGAGGGGCCCCTCCTGTACCCACGAGTAAATGTGCCCATGAGTAGACCCCTGCCAGACAATACTAAAAGATCCCAGCCCGAGAAACGTCCAAGGGCCCCGTTACCTTCCGCTTGTGAGCATTCACCAGGAGGGAACACGAGGGTGGCCTTGGGGCGTCAGCCCCCACCTTTTCCCTCTTCCCTGGATCTGACCGACGTCTGGAGAGGAAGTGGGGAAGTGGCGAAATCTTCCCCGCTCCAAGATCCGGCTTGTGCCCGTCACTTCCCAATTTCCGCTCTGTTGCCAGGCCCAAGAGACCAGGAGAAAGCGCGCCCCCGGAACACTCTCAAGTCCCTCAGGCGCGTCCCCGGCCCCGTAGCTTGGCTCGCAGCGGCCGCCGCACCCACCCAGAGCCGCTTCCTCCCACTTGGTGTACAGTGCCTGGACCGCAGGGGGGGAGGGTGGCCCCCAACACCTCCGGCCTGCTTCCGCGCACTTCCCCACCCCGCCCAACCACGCAGTGACCGACCCCCGGGTAAGGGGCGTGGCTAAGCAGAGTGCCCCGAGCGCGCCCGCGCCCGCGCCCCCGCCCCCGAACGCGCCTCCGCGTTACCTTTCACCACGTCACACTCGATGACGCGTCCGCGGCGCTCGAAGAGGCTGCGCAATTCCTGGCTCGTGCATGCAGCCGACACATTGCCCACGAAAATCTTCCAAGTGTTAAGAGGCCTTGGGCGCGACATCTCCACCACGAGCGCGCGCCCCGGCCGCAGCTCGTGGCCGTGCAGGGCCTCGATGGCGCGCAGCGCGCCCGCGTTCTCGCGCATGTGCACGAAGGCGAACTGTTTCATGACGGCGCAGCTCATGACCGTGCCGTAGGGCGCGAAAAGGGCTGCCAGCTCCTCCGGAGTCGTATCCGCCCCATCAACATTGCCCACGAATATCTTCATTTTGCCGCCGCAGCCGCCTTCCCGGAGAGCCGGGACCTCTCCTCAAGCGACAAGCGAGACGTCCGACCGACCGGCAGTCCTCCCCAGGAATGGCTGGCGACCGAGAACCCCGCCGCGCAGGCGCCCTGACCTAGCCAATCGGGACGCGCATCCTGCGCGTCTGGCAGCCAATCAGAGAGTCTGAGAGAAGATGCAGCCAATCCTAGAGGGTCTGGAGCCCGCTCGTTAGCCGAGGGGGTGGGAGAAGGACGACGGCGCGCGACCAACCGCCACAGCTGGGGGGAGGGGAAAGGAGGGTTGGAGAGGAGGGAACGCGCGCTCGAACTGCGGTGGTGGCGGAGAGGCCTAGTCTGTGAGGCAAGCTCTGGCTCGGGTGGGGCCGAGACCTGCAGGCCCCGAGGAAAAACTCTGTTCAGTCGCAAGTCAGGGCTTCTCCCTTCTGGTATCCTTGGCTAAACCCGCGCCTGGAGGTGGCCGCGTTGAGTGTCCACGGGAAGGCTGGGCCTGGCGGGAGAATCCAGGACAAACGCCTTCAGTCAGCAAACGGCTCCTGAGACTGTGCTGGGCGGTCCGAGGGGACCTGAGAGCATGCCCCGGAGTGCCATTAATTCTTTCCTTGGAAGCACATTCCCTGGGGTTGCTGAATTCCTGGCAGGTGGTGCAAAATCAAAGGTCTCTGCCCTGACGAAATTTCCAGTCGAGAAATAATGTTACGACTCTGTTGTATGTTTGAAGTTCTCCACAATAAAAAGCTTAATAAAATAGAAAATTAAATCAAAACAATCCTCGAAGAGGCGAAAGTTCAGCCTTAAAAAATAAAAGGAAGAAATTTTAAGCCAGCAGGTTTGAGCATGTAAAGATTCTTTGCGTGTCAGAAGATGTTAAAAACATAGACGTGACAATCTTGGGGAAATATTTGCCCACACGTTCATTCCACAAATTTTTTGAGTACCTACTCTGTAGACAGCACCAAGGATATAGAAGTAAACAAAAACAAAAAATGACAAAACTCCTTGGAACTTTTATCATGGAGAGAGACAGACAATAAACAAATCAGTAAAACGTAGCATGTTAGATGGCGATGAAGACTTGAAGTAACTGGAAGTAAGCCGTCCTCTGTGAGATCATTCCAGGCAGAAAGTACAGCGTCAAAAAGTCCTGGGCCAAGAGCAAATCCAGCTGGTTCAAGGAAGAGCAAAGAGCCAGCATGGCTGGAGCCTGGAGCAGAAAGCAGAGTAGGAGGGTGTGAGTCATGTAGCACCTAGTGGGCCATTGAAATGACAAGAGGGTTTAGGGCAGAGGGATTGATCCAACTATGACTTATGTTTTATAGTTTTATAAGTGTCATTCTGGCTATTCTTGAGATGGGTAAAAGCATAAACAGGGAAAACAATTGTTTGCTCAGAACAGTTACTACTACAAAATCTAGGAGAGAGATGATGTGACATGGATGAGGACTGCCACAGTGGAATTAGGGAAAAGTGGTCAGATTTGGATGTAGTTTGATGGTAGAGTTAACACTATATGTGATTGGATGTGAGTGGTAAGAGAAAGAGTCAAAGATGACACCAAGGAAATGGAAGCGTGGAGATGCCATTTTCTAAGAAGGAACAATGCAAGAAACAGATTTTCTTTTTTCTTTTCTTTTTTTTTTTTTTT